>VXAX01002479.1:61739-135907 GCA_013399835.1 Leptocoma aspasia
AAAAAAAAAAAAAAAAAAAAAGATGCAAGGCTAAGATCTCCTGCCTGTAAAGTTTTGGAGGGAAGAGAAGGCAGAAATAATCAGCTTATTTCTCTAGGTACAGATAGGTATTGCCAGTGTTAAATACATCAGCTTCAAGTATAACCATTCCAATTATCTTACTTTTCTTAATGAATCCAGTGCACTGAAGATTGCATTTAAGGAAAACATTTTAATTAAATTCCAATTCCCATCCATGTATAACTTTATGCTGATCATTTAATAAGTTTTGGGGAATTATTAAATATAGAATGTCTGTCATTGTTTTCTAAATAAAAAGTAAAAGTGCTGGTGGAGTTTTTTGTTAAATGCATATGACTTGTAACCTTGGCTAAAGGAAAATTCTACCAAACTTAAAGGAAAGGCTAAATTTTAAATTGCAAAATTGCATGTTTTAGTGATTGCCAGCAAATGAGAAGCTAAAAACTATAATTGCAAAAAAAACCCCAGGTTAAAATATTTAATTTTAGTTTTCCCAAATGTTCCTGCAAACTCTTAATAAAAACTTGTAGCTAAAATAGTCCTGATTAAGGCAAATTCCTACTGGCTGCATCCTTGGAGCTGAGGCCCAGCAGCACATTGTTTCACTTGCAGGCTTGAAAAGGAAAACAAAATCATAATTTATTTTTTTATTTTTTCCTTTTATGTTTAGGGATGCCATGGGAAAATATTTCTCACAAAGGACTATGTGACCTCTCCTTTGCTGACTCTTTCTGTCCCTTCTGAGTGCATTTTCAGATGATGGTCATGAAGACTTTCCCAGTTTTTGCCATGGCTTCAATTCTTCTTCCATGAGCTGCCTCCTGTGTGCTGGGGTTGTTCTTTCTCATACTGGGCCCAAAGACTGGGGAAGCAAGCTGGATTTGGGGGAGCAGCTGTCTACCCTCCCTGCTCCCCAAAATATTGGGATCAAGCCCTCCTTGATGTTGCTCTTCCCTGAGGCCAGTCGAGGATTCAGCTGTTGGGTGTCTTTGCCATATTTTGTAGCACCTCAGCTGTATTTGAAAAATGTGTTTAAAGACAGAAGCACGAGTAGAAGCTGAGTGAGGCTAATTCTCTGCTGCTCTCTGCTCTGCAGGCCTGATGTGCTGGCAAAAGGAAAGACAGTGTTAAGCAACTGGAAGGTATTTCCGGGAAAAATCTCAAATATTTCTTTCTCCCAACTGTAGCACACGTGGGTAGCCTCCAGGCACTGCAGATGGCAGAGTTTGGGACTCCAGGCAGGGTGGCTGAGCCCAAAGTCTCTGTGGTTCCTTCTTGTCCAGCAGGGCTTCACTGCAGGAAATATTTGCATTGTCAGTGCCAGGCTTGGTGTTTGATTTTGGTGAGACAAGTGACTACATGCCATGAAAAACTTCTGAACTTCCACAAAGCAAGTGGCCTCTGTCTTGCTGTGTCTCCACATTGGCCACTGGGTTGCTGAGCTCTTGCTGGAGTTATGGGAGGTTATTGCCGTGGTCCATGCATTGACAAAGGACTCTTGACAATCATTTCAGAAGGCTAAATGTGATTTATTAAATTACTCCATGATCAGAGGATTTGGGCTATAATGTGCCCAGGTACAGAGCTCAGATGCTTCTTCTTCACTGCTCTGTACAAGAATACCAGAATGCTTACAATATCAGAGATATAACAGTCCTTCACCTCCTTCTCCCACTCTCAGGAGATAGGCAGAGCAATTCAAATGTCCTTGAAGCACAACACAGAGATTTTGTTTACAGCAAACTTACACAGAGTAAAAGACAGCAAAAAGATGCTTTCCCATGAGAAGATTTTTTCTGCAGGCCTGCATGCAGAGAAACTTATAATATGTTCTAGCAACAGGAGGTCTCCTTTAGCTCTTGCATTAACCTTCTTCCACAAAATACTCTGTCTTAACCACAAGAATTCTCTCTGTGCCTGTAATTAAGGCAGCCATTATCTTCTGGCTCCCTAATGTCCTGCTTCCCTTTGTAACATCTCACCAACATCTTCAGCTGTGGATTGCTCTGCCCTCCTCTGCAAACTTTTTCATGCTTTCTAGAGAATCACAGAACCCCAGGATGGTTTGGGTGGGAAAGGATCTTAAAGCTCATCCCATTCCAACCCCCTGCCATGGGCAGGGACACCTTTCACTAGACCAGGCTGCTCCAGTCTCCATCCAACCTGGCATGGAACACTGCCAGGGATGGGAGAAAAAAAATTCTTGGCTTTAAGCTTCTTGACCTCAGTTTCAAAGCTCTGCCCTGTCCCTTTGCTTTTTCAATATTTCCCATCTCTATTTTACTCTCGTTTTTGTGCCTTTTCTGGAGAGTTCTTTCATCTCACTCTGCCTGCATCACTGAACACCCATCAGGGTCTTTTCCACCTTGAGGCTGGTCTTTGGTCCAAGGTGGTGTAGGTGGCTGAGCTGTCCATACCTGAGGGCTTTTTGTCACCTCCTTGGACAGTGTGTGCCTTTGAGGTCATCTTGGCTTTGAGGCAGGAGAAATGTGGCACATTGTCACTCTGCTGGAGAATTCCAAGAGGCTGCAGAGGCAGAGGAGCATGGAGACCCTCATGTTGATCAAAATGAGCTGTATAACCACGTTACCCCAGCTGCAGGGCAGGATTGGTTTAATTTGCCCCAAAGTCATGCTGACAATCACATGGGATTCGTTTCTGCTTGTCCTGCTGGTGCTGCTTTGCACTGTGGATTGTTGCATTTCTTCTGCCAGCTGCTCTTCATCCTCCTCTGGAGATACCTGCTCTGATTGCTTCCACTTTTGAGAGTTTTCCTCTGAATCAGCAAACTCACAAATCCATCACTGCTGATAACAGAACCTGAAGAAAATCCCTTCGTCTCCAGCTTGCACTTCCAAAACTGTTTTCTTGATGTTATTCAAGAAAGCAACACGTTCCCATTTGGTTTTTTGACATCTGTTGTACGTAGAGGAGCTTAGTGCTGTCCCAAAGGAGGTGAGCCAGGAGCTCAGCAGCTTGGCTTTCCCATGAATTTCCTGGGAAAGTTGTTCAGCCCAGAGGAGATTCCAGGGAGACCTTAGAGCCCCTTCCAAAGCCTAAAAGAGCTCCAAGAGAGACGAGGAGAGACTTGGACAAGGGCCGGGAGTGACAGGACAAGGGGGAATGGCTTCCCACTGCCAGAGGGCAGGGATGGATGGGATAGTGGGAAGGAATTGTTCCCTGGGAGGGTGGGCAGGCCCTGGCACAGGGTGCCCAGAGCAGCTGTGGCTGCCTCTGGATCCCTGGAAGTGTCCAAGGCCAGGTTGGATGGGCTTTGGAGCAACCAGGCCTAGAGGAAGATGTCCCTGCCAATGGCAGGGGGTGGAACTGGATGAGATTTAAGTTCCCTTCCAACCCAAGCCATTCTGTGATTGTTTTTATGATTCTATGGACAGACAGGTCTGTGGACTGTGCTCAGTTTGGTCTCCTGACCCTGCTGTGCTTGGTGAGCAGAGATGTCCTCTGTCCCACACAGCTGGGATAAGTCTTTGAGCTTTGGGTTGAGTGGCTTTTGCTTAAGCCTTGTTTCATAAAACTCAACTCGCAGGTTTGAGACTTTTTGTCAAGAGAATGGGATTTCTTTCACCTCATTTGAACTCTCATGACAATGTTTGAGTCTTTGCTAGGAAAGACAAGGAGAATTGGTGAATGATTGGGATGTTTGCCTAAAATGCTGCTTTTCTGAAGATTCTTGGAAAAGTTGTTTCACCATTTTTTACCTTATTTCCCTGCAAGAATTTCAAAGGGATTTATGGAGTTGTTTCTTTATAAGTAAAAGTTTGAACTGTTTAAATGGTCTAGTCAAAACAGGAACATTATGAAGTGGATTTGTGTACTGGGGATCTGTTGGTTTTTAATTACACATGATCCTGCTGTCCTTTCCTAGTATTTTTCTTCAGGTTTTTTTCTAATTCTGTTAGTTTTTGAGACTTCTTCCTAGAGTCTTGATGTTGAACTTGCTGTGTCACCTTGAGCTTGGCCTGGAACACCTCAGAATTGTTTCCTTTTTTCCCAATGTTAACTCCATACTTCTCACCCTTTGGCTACATCCTGCAGGTGCAGATCTCAAAATACTTCACAAAGGAGATAAAAATCATTAGTCCTATTTTCCAGATACCTTCAGATACTCTGGCAAGCCAAGGAGAGGAGCCCTTGTAGGGAGGGCTCTATCAGGAGCTTCCTCATCTCACGTGGAAATCACACATGTAGCTTGATGAAGAGGTTGGGTAGTTTATAATTTTTTTGGCTTAAACCTGCTGTAATTGTTAGGATTAAATGGAACTGTGTGTGTCTGGGGTGGAATTAGAAAAATACCCAATTTGTGGTGGAGGCTAGCTGAGTCTCACAATGGAATGGTGAATTTCTGGAGTGTAGCTTTGACCACAGCCACAGCTATTTGTGTTTTTGGATAAAGCTTGATTGAGCATGTTGTGGTGCCCTACACTGCATCTTTTCAGGGTGACTTCCTAAAGGGGAGAGCTTCCAGACAGGCAGAGCCAGAGCTGCTCCCAGTGAGACTGCCTGGGAAGAGCCACTGTGGTGGAATGGCTTTCCTGGATTCCACCTCGTGGGCTCCCTGTGCTGGCTGCAGCATCCAGCTGAGTTGGGCAGGCAGCTCCGTGGGGAATGTGTGCCATAATCCCATCTGGGAGTCACAGAGATGGCCAGCTTTGGGCTCACAGCCATCCCAACAGTGGGTGCTCCACCCTCTCCCTCCCTCTTGCTGGAGCTGGCACCCATTTCCCACACTCCTGACCTCTCCCTGCTGGGACTGTGGGTGCTGCAATCCCCACCCACCCCCAGGACACCCAACACCCCCCAGGAAAGCCCTGCCAATGCTGCCCATCCTGAATAGCTCTAATCCACTCTGAATTCAGCTCCTGGATGAATTGAAGGCTGCACCCTTGCTGGCATCTCCTCCAGAGTATCCCGTTAAAGCCATGACTCCCTGGCTCGGTGCACCATGACCCTCTGGGCCTTCACTCATCAGGATTTCTGAAGCAAATGCAATCCTGGAAGTTTTCATGGCAAGAAGCAGCAGATTCTTTGGTGTTGGGTGGCTGGCAAACTGGCTCTGCATTTCCCAGTGGCAATCCTTAGCAGAGAAATTATTAGGGAGATCTTAACCATATAATGTTTTGGCAGGGTGCTGGGTGGCACTCGTTGCTGCTACAGTACGGTTGTTTTTTTTTTTTCTTTTTTTGTTAAAAATTAAAAAAGACGAAGGACAATAAAGTAGGCTTTTTTTTTTGGTTGGAAAAGAAGATTTCATGTTATCTGTGTTTGCAGGCTTTCTGGCTCATATGCTGGAGGAATCCTTGCTGCGGGGGTGTTTTCGTTTTCTCGTCTAACATGGCAGTGGTCCATCACGGCGGAGGTTTTCAGCTTAAACAATCTGTTTGTGGCGCTGCTGATGGCTCTCACTGCTCATTTTGAGGAGGCATCCACTGCAAGAGAGAGATCAAAGGTAAAACATCTCAAGCAAAGCGAATAGTTCTTTATTTTTTTCGTGATTGGTTATCACCTGTTTGTTTAATTTCCCATTCATTTACTGCTGATTTAGTTTTGTTGAAATAAAAAGGCCAAATTTTGGGGCTTGCTTCAGCACCTGTGCTGGGTGGGGTCCATCCCTGACCTACCTGGATGTTCAAAAGTAAAAAACATTGAAAAAACCCTGCCTACTTTGCTTAAGGATTGAGTTGGGACTTGTTGGATGGATTTGGGTTTGGTTTATTTAATACCCACAGGGTGGAAGCAGGAAGAACAAAATCATTTCAATCTGAACATTTTAGTTCATCCTGCATCAAAGACACAAACTAGGCTGCAAGTGTTCAAGGTTTTGTTTTAAGAATTGGTAATTTTCATCGGGGTAAATTGATATATTGTACAGAAAACTTCATCTAATCAGAAACCAGGTTTCAACTCAATAACAGGAACGAGCAAATTTTCAATCAGTTTCTCTTTTGAAATTAAATGTGCCCCTAAAATAATGGCATTGTTAAATACAGAGACTTTAAATTTCATGCTGTATTTTCTACTTTATAAACATACTAGGCAGCCAAATGATATTTTTGCTCAGCAGTCTTGTTCTTTCTACTTTTGTTTGCCCGAACATCTGATCTCTTTTCCTCCGACAGTCTTGCCTGCTGTGACTCCTGTAAATTGTGTGAATAAAGGGATTTTTGTCGGGCTAGGCTAGAATTTCAGGAGTCTGCAGTGGTAGTTTACTCAGCTTCGTGAGTTCTCAAATAACATGTTTTATCAATGGCTACAGAGACCTTGTTTCACTGTTGGATTTTTTTTATTATTATTATTTTCTAATGAGCAGTGTCCCAAGATCCCCACAACCTGAACTCCACGGACGTGGAGCTGGGCATTTTCTAACCTTCTCCCATGTTTAACATGCCTGGTTTCCAATGGGATTTTCAAAATTAGATTTTCAGAAGCAGTTAAGGAGCTTGTTCCAATGGTTTTTTGAGTGTCTAGCATCCCACGCCTGGAAGAAGCCAGGCTGCCAACAGCAAGCTTGCAGTGCTTCTCATGAATCAGGTGGTCATACAGACATCATATTGGAGTTCATCCATGCACTTATAAAATGACTGAGGTGGTTCTGAGCCCTGCCAGGCAGCTCTGAAACCCACAAAGGTTTTTCTGAACTTACAGCAAGGTGTTTCCATGGCAGGGCAGTGTCCAGCATTGAATGCTGAGCAGTTAATTAAAAATTACAAGGTGACCCCATCACTACACCAGGGCAAGTGTTTGCATCTCACACACCACCCTCACCAGTGGCTGAAAGAAGCAGGGGAGGTTTAGGTTGGATATCAGGAAAAGGTTCTTTTCCCAGAGGGTGGTTGGGCACTGGAACAGGCTTGAGGTTTTGGAGTAATGAGGGGTGTCACCTTTCATTCCCTTGGCTTAGGAAGTTTGTGCAGCCCTGACTTCAGCCCTCTGTGCCTAATGAAGAGGAAAAAATCATTCCTGTTACAAAAAATTAGATTTCTGTAGATAATGGCTTTATTTTAGGACATTTCTGGAAAATCCTTCAGAGTGGACTGCTGGGCAGCCTCTCCTGTGCAGCTGGGTTCAGGAATTGGACTCATCACATCATTATGATGTGATGATGCTGCACAGGATCTCTGTATGCATGGAGGCATGGCTGTTCAGCTGGACACTTCTTACAGAATGTTTTCTGTTAAACAGTTGAAATCTCCCTGTAACTAATAAAAAAATCCCCTGAGTTCTGTGTTACAACTTACCAGTGTTCACTGGTGTTTTTACCTTTCTCCTGTAAGGATGCTTTGCTGAATTTTTTTGATCTCTGGATGTTTTTGCAAACTTGTAAATAGTAATTGTGAATTTTTTTTTTCCCCTTTCAGATCTCTAAATTGGGTGCCTTCTGCTGTGGGCTCAGTCTGTGCAATCAGCACACGATAGTGCTTTATGTTGCTTGTGTTGTGCCCTGGGTTCTCTCACAGCTTTTCAGAAGGAGGGTATGTACTTACAGACATTTACAGACCCACACCTCAGTTTTTCTAAGGCTGGGATTAATTATTCTCCCCCACAACTTGTGCCACTTCTAAGTTGCTGTATGTGGTTAATCATAACCCACTGAAGTTACAGTCTGACACCACAGCCACTGAACTCAAGGGGGTCTGATTTAAAGGGGTTCTGCACAAAGGCTTTTGACAAGGGCATGGAGTGATAGGACAAGAGGACTGGCTTTAAACTGATAGAGGGCAGGGTTAGATTTAGATATTAGGAAGAAATTCTTCCCTGTGAGGGTGGGGAGGCCCTGGCACAGGTTACCCAGAGAAGCTGTGGCTGCCCCTGGATCCCTGGCAGTGTCCAAGGCCAGGCTGGACAAAGCTTGGAGAAACCTGGGATAGTGGGAGCTGTCCCTGCCCATGGCAAGGGGTTAGAACAAGATGATCTCTAAGTTGCCTTCCAAGCCAAACCATTCTGGGATTCTGTGATCACAGTTTAGGTAGTTCCTCATGCCAGTGATCTGTGACCCCCTTGTGTCCCCTGCCCCACCTGCTTGCCAATACCCTGTGAACTAAAATAATACTTGGAACTAAAAACTCAGACTTTGCCATGCCATCAGCTCACCTGGAGATGAGTTTCTGTGTGCTGGCTCCCTGGTGGTAACCAGCAAAAGCCACATCCACCCTGTGTGGTTCTCAGTAGTGGCACAGGGCATAACTAAGCCTGGGTGAAGCACATGAGCTGCAAGAAATGTGATGCAACTCAGACAAGCTTGATCCAAAAATCTCTTCAGCATCCCCAGCAAGCCCCTTTCCTGGACATATATTTCCATTAACACAATGAAGAATCACTTCTGCAATATATTTGTGTTATTTAAACAGTTTGTTTTGGGGTTTTTTTTGAGTGGGGAGGTCCAGAGAGACCTCTGTGATTTCCAGCAAAGGCAATGCTGTGCCAGTATAATAATCCTGGGAAATACTTTGGACAGCCCAGTAGTGCCTGCTGCAGGAAACCACTGAATGAGATGGAAATGGATGGAAAACTGCCTTTTTAAGGTACAAATGAGCCACCTTTCTTCTGAAGGAGTTCTGACCACCACCACCATTATCAAGCTCCTTTCTCTGCTCCGTGGATCATCACTCCCAGTAACCCCAGATGCTGAGGAAGTGCTTTGATTGACAGGGCAGTGGCTAACAACAAAGCAAGCGTGCAATATTCTAGGGTGGGATTTTCCAAAGCACTTAAAGGAGTTAGGCACAGAAGTGCCTTTGAAAGTCTTGTCTCCCTGACCCCTTAGGCAGTCTTGAAAATCCCACCCCAAAAGTTGGCCTATCCAATTTAGCCAGCGTAATCACGATCAAGTAAATGGCAAAACTGACTCCTGATGATGGTGATGATGTGTGCAGTTGTACTAGAGCAGCATTTATGTGGGTTTTTTTTGTTTTTTTTTTGCCAGATGGAAAACCAGCCAACTCTTAATCGCTGCAAAGTGGGTTATCTCAGCCTTGCAGTGCTTCAGCCATCTATGCATGTCATGCCATGATTTAAATGTGAAAGATGCAATGAGTATGATACTCATGAGTCCTAGCTAATATTATTTGCTTCACTTAAATTTCACCCTGCCATGCAAAGGAGATCAGTTTGATGCAGTTTCCTAGTAATCCACAAAATCGTAAGGTTTAACATAGCATTTTGTAGGGACTTACTATAAATTGAGAGATCAGCCCTGTGTAAATATATTTGATGTTTTTTTTCTTTATCTGTTCTTGAAGTTCCAGCGTGATTAAACTAAAATAAACATTGTTATGCAATATGACATATTTTGGTGCAGGAATTGTCCCTAGGCCATTTGCTGAAGTTGGGTTTGTGCTTTTTGGCTGGTTTGCTGCCTTATCTCTATCTGCCGGCTTCGTCCTACCTCAACCGAGCCCGCTGGACATGGGGAGACCAGACGACTTTTCAAGGATTTTTGACCCACTTTCTGAGGGAAGAATATGGGACATTCAATCTGGTAAACAAGGGTCATTTCCTAAATGACTTCCTTCTCACTTATGCAACAGCAGAAACGTTCTGTTTGTGACGATTAAGGGCTTGCGGGGATGGAAGTTGAAAATGTTTCATTTTTCAAGCATTCATTTTGGATTTCGACCTCCTGGCCTGTCAGGTTTTCTGGGAATGGGTCACATGGCTGGGAAAGCAAAGAGATAATTCTCATTGCTTTCTGGGTTGAGCCATATTATTTCCTGGGAGCTGTATGGGTGTCTTATGTGTGTAGGAGCCAAAATAACAAACTGTGCCAGAGGGAGTCGGTGACATCAATTTTGTGGTGTTTTTAAGATTAATATTGCCTTGTTTTTCTATTTTTAACTCAGACATTTAAAGAGGTCACAAGCAGTTTTAATTTTAATTTACTAATGTTGAATTAGATGAGTAGTTGGTTTGAGGGTTCTAAATTATTCCTCTTAACTTACTAATGTTGAATTTTAAGTGAACGGTTGGTTTGAGGGTTCTCAGGAACCTCTGATCTGAGTTATTGAGGTCTCTGCTCTTGCCAAGCTTGGTTGCTTTCAGAGTGTAGTGTTTGCATCTGCCTCCTCCAGCCCTGACTTGGATGTTGGACTCTGGCCACCCAAGGAAATCACCAGCCCATCACCCCAGAGTCTGTCCTGCTTCAAAGTTTTCGGGGCAGAGGCCTGGGAAATCACACCACTGGGAGGAAAACAATAAAAAGGTGTGGTCTACATGTTCTGACACTCCTTGGAGTCCTGGAGCCCCACATCCTCAGAAATCACCCTTCACATGCAACCAGTGTGACACAGCATCACTGTCACTGTGCCATTCCACCCTTCTCAGAGAGATGTGTGGCTGTAGGATGGGTGTCAAAAGACATGACAATTCCTGCTGCTGCCACTAAATCTATCCAAAAATTCCTACAGAGATCAGGTCCACCCTCTGAAGGACTTGTGAGACTTCCCCTGTTGTCCTGTTCCCAGCTGTCTCCCGAAAATCAGCCTCCACTGAGCAGAGCAATACCAAGGCATGCAAATCCCTTAACTCCTCTCTCCATCAAATGTGATGAATTCAAGTTGATGTTCAGGAGGCTTAGGGATGGACTGCATGTAATCCTACACCACAAATCACATTTAGGATGAACTTGTCTGAAGCAGGAGCAATAAATACAGCAAAATCCAAGTGTTTGGTCCCAGTGCCAGTTGGGATAATGCCAGAGCACTGCTGGATGGACAGACAGCTTTTACATCCCATAACTCTGTTTTAAGGGCAGGCAGGGTCAAAAAAAAAAAAAGCCCAGAAAATATTTTGCAGAGGGTTGCACCTGTAAGCCATGGATCAGAAATGTCATCTCTGTGCTGGATGTGTCCAGGGCCATCAGCTGCCAGCAAAATGGGGCTTCAGGAGCTGGGAGCTGGCTCTCCATCCTCTAACAATTATTTTTTAATCAAATCCTGGATGCAATTAGCAATTCCATTTTTATTGAGATTAAATATTCCTTCCAGACCTCCTGAATCTGTTTACCTTATCTTTAATCTGGTAGCCACTTTTCCAACAAGCAGCGGTGAGGGTAATTCCTCACCTCCACACAGCATGTCTTTTTCCCAGACATGTGCCATGGATTGCAGGTCTCTGCAATAAAAATTCTCATTGTCTCATAGAGATTTTGTACAGCTCTGCATTTGTCAGGGCAGAGGAGACAGGGGCAACTCTGGTAAGCAAGGAGGAATTGAGCTTATCTCAGGCTGTGGGGAGATGTCACAGAAAATAATTGCACCGTGAAGATACAGAACGTGGCCTCAAGTTGTGGCAGGAGAGGTTTAGACTGGATATTAGAAAAATTTCACAGAAAGAATTGGTCAGGAATTGGAATAGGCTGCCCAGGGCAGTGGTGGAATCACCATCCCTGGAGGGATTTAAAAGATGTGGGGATGTGGCACTTGGGGACATGGGTTAGTGGTGGGCTGGGCAGTGCTGGTGGAATTGTTGGACTCGATGATCTCAAAGGGCTTTTCCAACCCAAATGATTCTATGATATAGCAGAGATCATGGTTAAACCATATGACATGCTCTAATCACAGATAATGAGCTGTCAGCACCTTGAAGAAATGCTTATCCAGGGGATAAATCCTTCAGTGGCATCACATAAAACAGGAATGTGGGAGAACATCTTGAGGTGAAGGTTTGAGTAGAGGTTGCTGGCTTTCTTGCAGACAGAAAATGAGAAGACTTCCCTTGCCCCAGTGATACCCAGTCAGTGTGTGGGCTCCTCATGGGTTTCCTTTGTTTTTATTTTAGGCCAAGTCCGAGACAGGATCCGGTATGGGAGAGCTGCTGCTGTGAGTAACACCTTGGCTGTGCCTTGGAGAGTAACCTGGTGCTGCTGCTGTCCTTTGGGCCAAAGGGGCTCCTGTCCTTCCTTTCCTCATCCTGTCCAGAGCTGGGGCCGTGTGTGCCCAGCACAAGGACAGCATTCCTGCCCTCTGTCTTCCCCACTGAAGGAAAAACACTGGATCCCCAATCCTAGTGATTTTTCCTTGAAAATCCTGTCATATAACCCACCCTTGTCCCATTTCTGCTAGACTTAATCTCAGCAGAATGGGAATATGTTCTGTTGTGCTTATTCCCTGTTTCTCCTGACACTTTAATTGAGTGCTGGGATGATTTGGGGGTGATACATCCATGCTTTAATTTCTCCACAGTTTCCAGCTGGCACAGATGAAGTCAGAGCTCTCCCTTCCTGTTCTTGCCCTGGCACTCGTGGCCTGTGTGAGCACAGCACTGCTGTAAGTTGAACAATATTTGCTTCAATGTGCATTCTTTGCCCATTTTTCTTACTGCCTGCATGGGCAGCTTGCTTTGCCTTCTGCTTGCTGCTGCAGAAATTGCAGCAATTGGCTGTGGTCATCAATTATTAAGAGCAAAATATCCCTTACTCCTGGTTAACCCCGTGGCTTGGTAGATGGCAAGCTTAAAACTCCTGAAATCCTGATGGCTTTGTGCTTTGAAAACAGAAGTTTCATAAATGGCAAAGGTAAAGAAGGACTCATCAGCTCCTTGTGTTAAATGCATTTAGGCATGCAAGGAGTTCAAGCACATATAATTTTTGCTTTGTTTTTCATCATGTCTCAGGAGTGATATGTTATTTTTTTATAGGAAAAAGCAGCAGAAATCACCTGTGATCTGGCTATTCACTGGAATGCTCTGCCTTTATTCCCTTTTCTTTGCTTGGAGAGCAAATTTGGATGTTACAAAGCCTCTGTTCCTAGGCGTGGTAAGCTGCACTCCGAAAGTTGCTCTGGCATGTTAAATTTTGAGAGGAACATTCAAAACCTTAAAACCACCAGACCAGGAGCAGGCAGTTGTCTTGAAACTGCAGAAGGTGCCAAAATACAGCTCCAAGGCCAGGCTGGATGGGGCAACCTGGTCTAGTGGAAGGTGTGAGATGGGGGGTGGAATGGGCTGATCTTTGTGGTCCCTTCCAACCCAAGCCCAGTTCTGGGATTCTCTCTCCTAGGTGGAGCGGTTCTGGCTGCAGAGCAGTGCTGTGGTGGCTGTGCTGGCAGGGCTGGGGCTGGCCACACTGGCCAGCCTTGGGAGGGGCACTGTGCTGGAGGGCACCTGGCTGCTGCCATGCCTGGAGTGGCTTCCTGCTCTTGCCCTCGTTGGTTCTCAGCTTTGGGCAAATTACAGGTGAGAAGTTCCCTTGGTGCCACCTTGCAGGGTGAGTTGGGGTGCTCCTGGGGTTTCTGGCTTGGCTGGGAGAGGAAAAGGCTCTTTTCACACCCCATCTAAGCTTGCATGGTCACAGCCTGCAGGACTCCCTGGTCTGATCTCCTCAGAGTCACCAGCTCCAGGCTGTAAATGGGGATGTCATGGAGTTTGGGGAAAAAAAAAATCTCTGTAGATAGGTAAACTTCTAAAACAACCTTGTCAATCTGTGCTTTTTCTCCTAAGCAGGTTTGCAGAATTTATGTGGCCTGAACTTCTTTTGCTTTCCTTCTGGCTACCTTGTGCCCTCAAGTTTTTTCTGAAGTTTTTTCCCCACTTTTGAAGATTTAAATTAGTAGTTTGGGGCTTCCCTATCCCATAACCACATGCAGTTGGTTGGATAGGGCTCAGTGTCCTGGTAGGGATGCTCAGGTACAGGCTGGCCAAGGAAGTGTAGACTTCATCCTTGGGAATCCTTTTTTTGGCACACCTTTTCCAAAGGCTTGTCCATTGCTGAGCCAATCGTAGCTCTGTCCTCGAGTGTCATCTGAATCCATACCTGGAGTGTGTGCACATAACTTTAATGAAAAGGATCCAATCTCAGATCATGTAAATCAACTTCTGCCTGATACTGCAAAAACTTGGCTTTTTCAATCTTAATGGAAACATTAAAGGATGAGGAGGATTTCTAATGCTCTACAGAACCATTGTTGTACTGGCACTTCCAGCACCAACTAATAAGTTTTTAGATTTAGCCCAAGAAGAAATCAGAATTAAGGTGAAGGTGTGCAGTGAGTGTGTATTTTGGTAAAACTGTAGTGGGGGGTGTTATCTGAAGGCCTGTGCTTTAAATGCTTTGTTTCTGTATCTCATTTTCTCTGGAAATGGAGATATTAAGTTGTTGTAGTGATTAAGTTGTTGACACACTCCATGCCTGAAAGTTCAAGGCCAGGTTGGATGGGGCTGGAGCAACCTGAGATAGTGGAAGATGTTCCTGCCCATGGCAGGGGGGTGGAATGAGATGGTCTTTAAAGTCCCTTCCAACCTAAACCATTCTGTGACTCTGTGATGTTTTCAGCCTGACCAGGGTGGATTTCTCCTGTGGGTGCCTGTTGCATAAAATTGTTCTGAATTTCTGCAAAGCCATGCAAATACCTGGTTCTAAGATTCTGTTTTTCATCTGTTTTCTTCAGCACTTGTGATCAGAGCAGCAACTACGTTGTTGACAAGTTTGCAAGGAACGTGCTGTCCTCCATGCCAACGGGGGCAGTGATCCTGCTAAGAGGAGATTTGCCTGGGAATGCTCTTCGTTACCTTCATTATTGTGAGGGCATGAGGCCAGATATCACCTTAGTGGACCAGGAGGTATGTTAAAGGGCTGCTTAGAAAGGCAGATTTAAACAAAAGCTGCCAAAAGTTCAGTTGGTCCTTTGTCTCCTTGAGAAGGTCTCTCTGTTCAGTAAAACTCATGATGTGGAAATAAATAAAATTGATTTTTTTTTTAAGAGAGTCGTGGGTAACCCTGGGATGGAGTGTGGTGTGCACATTCCTTTTTCACTGAGAAATGGGAACAGGAAAAAAAAAAAGTTACAGGATGGATCACCCACGCTTCCACTGCCACATCATCCTCACACCTGGCTTTGCAATAAGAGTCTGTGACTTGCTGGCAAACCCCAAACCCAGTTCCTGGTGTTTACCCAAACCAAATCCCTCTTGTGTGTCTGACCAGCAGTGGCTATTTTGTGTTGGAGTGAGGACCACGTGCCTCTGATCAGAAGGCACTGGCGACCCAGTCTGGTGCTGTGATCTGACCACAGTGATCCAGTCTGACCATGGTGACCCAGTCTGGTGCTGTGATTTAACCATGGTGACCCAGTCTGGCGCTGTGGTGTGACCACGGTGACCCAGTCTGGGTGACCCAGCCTGGTGCTGTGATCTGACCACAGTGACCCACTCTGACCACGGTGACCCAGTCTGGTGCTGTGGTGTGACCACAGTGACCCAGTCTGACCATGGTGACCCAGTCTGGTGCTGTGATTTAACCATGGTGACCCAGTCTGGCGCTGTGGTGTGACCACGGTGACCCAGTCTGGGTGACCCAGCCTGGTGCTGTGATCTGACCACAGTGACCCACTCTGACNCCCAGTCTGACCATGGTGACGCAGTCTAGTGCTGTGGTGGGCACATGGTGACCCAGTCTGATCATGGTGACCCAGCCTGGTGCTGTAGTGTGACCATGGTGACCAGTCTGGGTGTCCCAGCCTGGTGCTGTGATCTGACCACGATGACCCAGTCTGGTGCTGTGATGGGCACATGGTGACCCAGTCTGATCATGGTGACCCAGCCTGGTGCTGTGATGGGCACATGGTGGCCCAGTCTGATCATGGTGACCCAGCCTGGTGCTGTGATGGGCACATGGTGGCCCAGTGTGACCATGGTGACCCAGCCTGGTGCTGTGATGTGACCATGGTGACCCAGTCTGATCATGGTGACCCAGCCTGGTGCTGTGATGGGCACATGGTGGCCCAGTGTGACCATGGTGACCCAGCCTGGTGCTGTGGTCTCGTGTCACTGCTGACGTGGTGGGTGACTTCCCTCAGCAAATGGTCATTACTCCTGCAGAAACCATTTCTTCTGGATGTAAATCTTCTGGTTCCTGTTTTAATTGTGATGATGTCTTTCACTCTAGATGATGACTTACAAATGGTATTTACCCAAGCTGGCAAAGCATTTACCTGGTGTTTATTTTCCCGGGAGCCGGTGGAATCCTGTGGAAGGAATATTACCCGACGGGACACTCGCCTTTAATCTCCATCGTTTCCTCAAAGTAAATAAACAGTAAGCATTCCTTTCATATGTAACAGCTTTCCTAAAATCTCTGACCTTTTTTTTTTTTCCCTCTTGAAATTGTTTATGGAACAGCTTGGTACTGCATCCAAAAGACCAATTTTCTCCACTGACTTCCTCCCCGGTGGCGAGATTATTTTTGCAATTAAAGCAAAATATCTCTGCAGAAGTAACTCCATCCGGATATAATATTGCCTGTTGTTTTGAGGTTGGTTTGGTTTTTAGGAAGGAGGGGAAAAAAAAGGTGATCTGCAGAGTATTTACTGATGATTTTTTGTTGTTGTTGTTGATACAATTCATCACAGAGAACGGGAACGTTCCTGTGTACTCAGAACGACGATGGCTGGAGAGCAAATTGCTGCTGCTTCTCCTTTGTGAACATTGTGGCCAACTGATTAGCATAGAATGAATGTATTCCAGGAATAATCATCATATAAAAATAGCTTAGTAAGAGTGGAGAAAGGATTAGATACTCACACGAATAAGAATAGCATCTGCATTTAGACTAGCTGGGGTGAGCCCCGCGAGGGTGGGAGGCACAGGAGCACAGCCAGGTGCCAGTGGGCAGAAATGGGCTTTTCCTGCAGCTTCTGGCCTGTTTGGGAGGTCCAGGAGAGGGGACAGGATGTGCCAGCTGTGCTGGCTGCTCAGGATGGGCAATGCCAGATGGGGAATTCATCTGTTTTCCAGACTGCCCCAAAACGTGCCTATGCTGATGGGAGGTGTGCTGGATAGGTGTGTTTGCTGCACAGTGTGGTGTGCTTTGCTCAGGGACATGGGGTGGCCCACAGTCTCTGAGGTGGCTTCACCATTGCTCTCTCTGTTGGTTTTTTTTTTTTGGCAGTAAGGAAGTGTTTGTCTGCATAGGTCTTCATGAAGGGGACTCGACCTGGAGAAGCAGCCACTCACTCTGGCCCTGGGGCACGTGTGAAAAGTTGGTTCCTTCTGGAGCTGTGTTTGACCCAGGAGAGTGGATTCGCCTCACAAGGAATCTCTATAACTGGACTGAAGACTATGGCAGGTACAAGGCAGAGGAGCCTCTGCTCCTTCCTGCTCATCATTTTCTGCCAGCAGCATTGCCACACCTGCTGCAGTGTTAGAGGAATCAAACAAGAGCCATAATCTCAATGTTTTGTGTTCTGGAGAGATAGCAAGGAGAAATTCTTCCCTGTCAGGGTGGTGAGACACTGGCACAGCCCAGAGAGCTGTGGCTGCCCCATCCCTGGCAGTGTTCCAGGCCAGGTTGGATGGGGCTTGGAGCAACCTGGGATGGTGGAAGGTGTCCCTGCTCATGGCATGGAGTTGGAATTAGATAGTCTTTAAGGTCCCTTCCAACCCAAACTATTCCATGATGTGTGATTTTAATAGTGTGAAAAACGGCAAGGACATCTCTAGTCAAGTATGAGGTCCAATTCTGACCTTAATACTTGATCAGGATCTAAAATTATCGGGATATCCAGAAGTTTAAACTGGGATATCCAGAAGTTTAAATAGGCTGACCTGTGGTGGTAAAAAACATCTCTGGCTTTGAGATCTGGGATGCTGTGAAACACCTGATACATCAGAGGCTCCTTCTATGGAGAGAGAGGAACAAAGTTTTTAGAATGACAGAGAATCAGCTGAATTCCCTGCTGTCAGAGCCACAGGCTTCCTGACAGGTTTTCCTCTGCCTGGGAGGTCTGTAGCTGCCTGGGTTGGAAGGGTTGTGGTGGGTGAAACCCAGAGCTGTGGATCTGATGGCTGAATTTTATTTCCATTCCCATTTAGTTTCAGCCCCTCTTCCTGGGAAGCTGTCGCCAATGAGGAGATGTGGCAAGCCAGGTAATTTTCCTTTGCTCTCTTCCAACAGCCAGTGGGCACTGCCAGCTCACTGGTGTGGAAACACACACCAAAGCAGGCAGCTTGATGGGCCGTGGCCTTATTGGGTCTGCACGTGCCAAGCTTTAGAAGGAAAAGGCTGGCAGGATGAGATGAAACGTGCAAGGCTGCCAGCAAAGCCTTCAGGAAAGTGGCTGTTCTGTTCACCAAAAGGTTCTGCTCAGAGTCTCTCAAAGGTAGGTGGGATGGAGGGTGAGGAAATAGATTATGGAGAGAAATTTGTGTCACTGATGGCTTTGCTGCGCCACATGTGGACGTGTTGAAGCTGTGTATAACCCTGTGATGTGAGCTGGTTGCACTAAGCAGTTACCACATGGAAGTTTTTCTTGTTTTCCTAGGATGAAAACAGCTTTCTTCATCTTTGACCTCGCAGAAAAGGCCAGTGTGACTGCAGAAATGAAATCACAACTTTACACATTTGCATACACTGTAAGTCCTGGATTTGGGTTAGGAATGCTCCCTGTAGCCTCAATCATAATTTCCCCTCCCCCCCCTTTTCTTTTAAATTTCTGGAGTCCGTGGAAATACAGTGTTTCCATGCAGGCCCTGTAATCTGCATTCCCCTTATTTATCCAAACTGGGAGCACAGCCGATTCAAAGAGATTTGTTCAGGGATTTTATCCATTCCTGCTTGCCCCCTCGGTCACGGAGGATGCCAAAAGCAAACCAGTCAACACCCTGCTTTTGCTATAATTATGTTGTCTGTGCTGGGCTCCAAACCCATGCCAAGAGATTGCTTGTCCTGAAGTCCCCTCTATGCACTTGTCCCCTCTGTCATTACACAGTCGTGTGTCTGAGCCAGCAAGTGTAAAATCCGACAGTCTTCTTGCTGCAAATTAATTCTGCTGCATTTCACACCAAAGAATAACACCCATAAGCTGGTGTAGGTATCTCTGGAAATACTGGACTGCCTGAGATGCCAAGAGATGCACGAAGTGATCAGTGTGTGTCAGCAGAGAGGAGCAGTATTTCATATTCCAGCAGAGGATCAACAAATGGTTTCCTTAATTCTTGCTCGTTTTGCTGTGATTTTTGCTGTTCTGCAAAGTTCCCAGGCACATGCCTGCTGTTGAGCTTATGAATATTCCCACTCAAGTCAACAGACTGCTTAAGTCCTGCAGAAGACGTCCTGATCTCCTGAAATATTGAGTAAATGTCTTGCAGGCGCGGCAGTTAAATCTCTTTTTTCCCCCAGCTTGGTGTAACACCTCTCCGGGGGGAAGCACATAATGTGCCATGGGGTTATCACCATCATCTGTAATGTTTCTAAACAAACAGCTGCTGTTGGAAGGGAAACGTTTCAGCCCCCCTTGGATTTCTGATTCATGCTGCTGAATGGCAAACACAGAGCAAATTACAGAAATACTCCAGCTCTGGACTTGGACATCTAAATAGCATCTGTTTCTTTCCAGGCAGTTTTGAAGCACTGCTAAAAGCTGTTGCTCCCACTTCATCCAATTAATTTGCTGCCCCTACCTTCTCTTTTTTTTTTTTTTTTTTTTTTTTTTTTTCTTTTTGTTCCTTTAACAGTCATACAAAGAAATTGTCAACTCCCATCCCCATCACCCTGTGAACTGGCACAAAAACTACGCCATCGCCTGCGAGAGGATGCTGCGCCTCGGCCGCGGGGACGTGGATCCCGAAACGCTGCTCTCCCAAACTGTCAAACATTTCCTGCTCTACACCCAGAAGGCAGAGGATGATCCCCAGCGCCAGGACATCCTGCAGGCTGTGCAGCACCTCAGGGAAGAGCTGCAGGGGCTGAGGAGGAGGAAAGCGGAGCTGAGGCGCAAAGCTGGGTAGCTCCTGGTCCTGCTGAAATGTCGAAGTCGGGACTTAAAAGCTGAATTAGTCCTTGGCAGCGTGAGAGTGGTTTTAAAAGGTGACAGAAATGGCAGCAGAGAGGAAATTGAGTGTGAGCCCCTCTGCAGGGCCATAGTGATGCTTGATTTCTGTTGCCAAATGGACTTTTTTGGGTGTAGGGGAGAAGCACTAAATAAAATATCGGGTTTCAAAAAGAGAGTATTCTTTTACAAGAAAACTATGAGCTTGTACTGTGAATATATATATATTTTTTTTAATGAATGCAGCATCGATTCTAGATGTAAAAATGTATTTAGCATCTTATTGTTTCCTCTGTTGCTGAGCCAAGAGGTTTCCTAAAGCCATTTTTCATTAGCTGTGCTGTGTCTGTGTGTTTTTGTGCTGGGTTTCCAGCAGGGCAAGCTGTGGGATGGTGCCCTCCCAGGTCATTCACTGTTTTGGATGTGCTCTGAGCCCTGGCTGTGCCTGTGCCCAGGGGCACTGCACAATCATAATCACAGAATCCCTGAATGGTTTGGGTTGGAAGGGACCTTAAAGATCATCTCATTCCACCCCCTGCCATGGCAGGGACACCTTCCACTAGACCAGGTTGCTCCAAGCCCCATCCAACCTGGCCTGGAACACTTCCAGGGATGGGGCAGCCACAGCTTCCCTGGGCAACCTGTGGCAGGGCCTCCCCACCCTCACAGGGAAGAATTTCTTCCCAATATCCCATCTGACCCCACCCTCCTTCACTTTGAAGCCTTCCCCCCCTTCTCCTGTCACTTCATGCCCATGTAAACAGCTCCTTTCCAGCTCTCTGCAGCCCCTTTAGGTACTGGAAGGACAGGATGTCCTGCTGGAATGGACTGGAGAGAGACCAACCCATTTTTTTCTGCCTCCCTTGCTTTTCAGGGATGGCTGCTTTCATTCCCTTGGGATTTTACGATGAGCTGGTCTTTATTGCTTAGAGTTCCAACAGTGAGCAAGCAGCTCGTGTATTTTCCCTTGCAGAGGGACTCTGCTGGCAGCAGTGTGACATCTCCTGCCCTGGGGTGGAGGGACTGTGGTCCTGAGACCCCACAGGGGACATAAGAGCACCTCCCCTGGGATGCTGCTCTCTCCCATCCATGGGCATCTGTGCTGTGGCCCCTTCCTGTGCAAGCCCAGAAGCCTCATCTGCTCTGCCACATCCTCGTGGCTCCTGGGGATGCCAGAACTGCAATTTTGGAGATAAATTCTGGGTCTTTAACCAAAAGAATTGGGTGTGAATCCACCCTACTTTTCAATCTGCCCCAACAGCCGAGTGACTTCTGGGGTTAACAAGAACTCAGCTTCTTCTTTTCAATAAAAAAGACATAAAATGTGTTTTTCAATATTTTGTCAGTTAACAGTACTTCAAATGCTTAAAACAGATCCAAAACTCTTGTGGTGTTCCTGTGAACCTCTGTTAATCTAAAACTTCATGTTATTCTGTGGTTTTGTGATGTCTCAGCCCAGTGTTTTGCAGGAGACAAATTGCTGCCAGGTCAGGATTTCTTTTGGACTGGTGAAATTGTCAGAGAAGAAAGAAGCACTTCTGTAAAGATCACGTTATGAAACAGCATCTCTGGAGCAGACTGGGATGGGGGCAGGAGCGAGGGGTGTTGCAGGGGGATGCTCTGCTGGTCTGCAGTTTGAGGTGTGTGTAGGGACACGTGGCTGCTATTCCTAATAGATCTTTTTAAAAGTGGACCACTTCTCTCTTTCTCTCCAAGTGCTGATGTTTCCAACTTTCACTGAATGGTTCCCATATAAAAATCAAGCTGCTGTCTAGGAATCTCTAACTCCTGTTGCAAAATAACATCCCTTACTTTTCAACCTCTCACTCTCGATTTATTTTTGTAGTATATGATTTCCATAGCAATTCCCTGTTAATTCCTATGAGCCATTCCTGTCCAATCAGCAGATGAGAAATGAGCAAGAAGAAGATGGAAAATTGGCTTCTGGGTTGCCAAGCCACAAAGCAGAGGGGTGAGAGGGAAGAGGAGCAGTTAAGGGGTGTCGTCTTAACTCTTTGTGATGTAATTGACTACATTTCAGGTCGGCTGTGCCTCACTTAAATCTCTTCCTCTCAATCCCTGCAGAAGTGTTTGTACAGAGAGAGGGAATATCACACATTCCTCCGTGCAGCTTTCTCAGGGCAGGCTTTCTCCTTCCCTTCTCCAAACCAGTCCTCCAGCCCCAGCAGAAAAGCATTAGGAATCCAATTTTTGAATGCTTTTGTTACCTGCATTCTTGCAAATCCATTCAAGCAAATACACTGAGCTGAGGGTTTTCTTTATCTTGATTAGATGCCCCTCCTTGAAATAATTGGAAGTTTTGTGGATCCCACTATCTGCTCGGGACAAAAGAGGGGCTGTGCTGAGTAAAGTATCATCCTATATTGTAATAAACAGTGGTGGTGGCTACAAAAAGGACTTTACCACTGGCAAAAGCCTTCCCAGGTGTGAAGAGCAGTGGGATGGTGATGCCTTTTTAGGGAGAAAATCAGAACCGTGCTGTTGACGTGCTCGGTGTCCTTATAAATCCTGCGCACGTGAGATGTGGGGCTCTGTGCTGGGTGTTCAGCAGAAGATACACCACGGAGGGGGAGATATCTAGCACTGATGGAACTTCCAAAATTCCTGCCCCTGAACCTGTTCAAATGAGATTTGCTGGTGCTTGCAGACGGAGCCGCTGCGTGGATGTTGCTGAGCCTGTTGGCTAAAAGGCGGTGCGGAGGGATGCTGGCAGAGTTTAATTTTTATCAGCTCCTCTTAGGTGGCACCCTGAAGTTTATCAAACAAGCAAAGCTGATTTGCTCTTCGTTAGTCTCAGTTGCATGAATCGGTTGCCAAGTAAACAGGATTTTGCATTTTCCTAATTACTTTCATATTTGTGTTTTACCTCTATTTGTTCTCTTGCAAAACGGGTCCTAATAATTAGTCAGGCTCCTGCTGCCTAGACCTAAAAANAGACTTCTGAAGGTTTTTTTTCTCCCTTATAAATTCATTTTTGTTACAAGCATCTTTTATACATATTACTAAAGGGAGCGCACTAAGAAATGCAAATAATAGTTCTTTATTTTATTATGACAGTTAATTAATAGCAACCTGTTTTAATGAATAAAGTCACTCAGAGTCCTTCAGCACTTCCTAAGTAGAGGCCAGAATCTGTAGGGATTCTTTTTTCCCCCCCATTGTATAGCTCCGAGACTCGGCGCACTATATAGGGGCTGTATAGAAATGCTCGCTAATGAAGAGGGAGGGTGAGGAACTTGTCTGCATTCAAAGATCACTGGTGAGTCATTCAGCGAGAAAAGGCCCCTTGCTAGGAATAGTCACAGTTCCGCGGCATTGTGCTAGCAAAAGGGTTTGATCAAAGGTCTCCTGCCGAGCTTGCATGGTTTCCTTTCATACGACGACCATAATTAAAACCACTAATTCTCTTTTAAAATGCTGCAGGATGCCATGTAGGCATCTGTCTGGAGTGTCCTTTGTGCTGTCGGGAGCTGTTAAGGACCAGCGCCGAGGGCTTTTCAGCGACATGCCAGTCAGGAAGGTGATTCGACATAAGGGTGCCTCTGAAGGCTTGACAGGGCCTTGACTACACAATTCCAGCTGAATTTGCCCCTTGTCAGCTGCCAGTAAATAAATCTCAAAGAAGAAGGAGGAGGGGGGGAAAAGCTGAAGTTTCATTACCTGATCCCCGGGGCTTTGTTGGTTTTGGCATCACCCAGGGGGAAGCCCTCGCCCCTCGGGGCCTGGAGCTGGAGTTGGCCATTGCAGGCCCCGGCGCCCGGCGTTTGAAGACCGTCAATACTTGTAACAGTTCAGCTGTTAGGAAGACAAATAAATGGAAGAGCCCATTAATCCCCTTTGGGTACTCGCTGCCTTTTGCCCTTTTATCACAGCCTTATTAGGTTCCTACTCATCTTGAACCAGGAGGGATGAATTGAAGTTGTTGAGCGCTAATTGGCAAAGACTTTTCATTGCGGGCCAAGAACTTTCACTGACTTGAAAGTAACTTCGCCACAGGGAGGATCAGCAAATTTTTGCCTCGCCATTAAAACAAAACCCCCAAAATCCCGTTGGGATTTGACGTAATGGTTTAAAAAATAAATTAGAAAAATAGATTTTAAAAAAGGAGGGAACTGCTAAATTGTTTGGCTTATCCTTCACGAGGATGTTGGCAGCTTGTGTTTGCTCTTTAAAAGAGAGTGATGGAGGCAGATGTGGCTCAGGGAGATCCACCCTGAAATGCAGGTGGAATTCATGTATCCTATAGGTGTGCATTACCCAAACCTACTCATGGGACAGGCTTCCCAAGAGCAGTGGAAGATGGTCTGTGAGGAGACACCACTGTTCCTGGATAGTCTGGAACCACCCCAGGGTTAGGCAGAGCAGTGCTGAGGTTTCCATATGCCAGGAGATAATTCTGGCTGACCTAGAGTCATCCCTGGGTTTAGTGGTGGGATTTATAGATGGGAAGTATTTCAGCGTGGAGGCACTTGGATGTTCTCACGTGAATTGGTTTTTAATGTTGGTTTTGGTAAGTGCTGCATGAATTTGAAGGTGCTTATTGACCTCTCTCCCCATGTCCCCCACACTGCATATATTAAACAAAGACAAAAACTTTTGCAAAGTCGTGAAAGCATCTTGTACACGAGAAGTGAGAATGCCATGGGCAACCTCCACCTGGAAGACATTGAGCTGGGGGTTTTAGAGCACAAAATCCCACTGATGTGTGCCCCAAACTCTGCATTTGAGGGACTCATGAACCAAGGTGCCCATACTAAGGATGGCATCTCCCACGGAGATGCCAGTGCGTGTACCCTGCAAAACCCACACCATTTTTCCAGGGACTTCCAGGACAGGGAGCTTGGCATGGTGCTACCTGAGCAAACGGGCAGCTGAAGCTCTCCATCACGCAATGGGGAATGAAGACATCCTTGTCAGTCCCCTTGGAAAGGCTGTTTGGTTTGGATCTGCCTGATGGATTTGGAGTGTTGCTCCTGTCAGGTGGCTGCGAGACACTGCCCAGTTCCACGGCCACCAAGGGCCACACAGTATTGGAGGGAGCTGGTGGCACCACATTGTCCCTTCTAAGGAGCACTTGAGTGTTCTTGGTTGTTCTGGAGTTGTAGCACATTGCTGCTGGTCAGATAGAGCATCAGCTTGCTGAAATTTGGGGAAAAAACATGTAAGAGGAGCATGGGTTTGGGTGGTTTTGGGGGTCTTTTCTGTCATCTTCTTTGATTTAAGTAGTAAAGTCACTTAAAAAAAAAAAGACATCTGAAGAACTCCTCTGGTCATGAAGCCCAAGGAGGACCTGCTGCCTGCTTCAGGCCTGAAGGATTTGTCTGCCCAAATTTTATCCCAAAATTTATTGTTTCTCCTTTGCTGCCTCTTGAAGCTCCTGTTACATTTGAAGTTGACTTTTCAATAAACGCTTTTTTTGAAACAGAGTGAAAACATAGAATGAATATAGAATTCAGATGAGTGGAGGGAATTTGTGCTGGTGCAGGGCTGGTTGGAGAGGGTGCTGTGATTGATAGCATCCATCCATCCATCCATCCATCCATCCATCCATCCATCCATCCATCCATCCATGCATCCATCCATCCATCCATCCATCCATCCTTCACAGCTTGCTTCTAACAAACTGGAGATTTTGCCTTTTGCTGGCTTGAACAAACCCAAGGCAAACATACTTGTTTCCAGTGGATTTTATCAGTAAATCCTTGATGGTCCCATTCAAAACTGGGCTTTGCTGGTGAGTGAGGAACAGACACGATGGCCTTGAGGAAGATGAAGGTCAACCTGGATAACTGGTGTACATGAAGGTTGCCATTGTTAGAGAAAGAGAAGTTCTTTGAAAGTGATGATTTCCAGCATTTGGGAAAGAACAAGTCAGAATTTGCTACTCAGTTACAAGCTGTAAGGTTCAGCATCGAGAAAGCAGGATCTTTTTAGAAATCCACAATCATAATTTTGATCTTCAAACTTAATTGAACTAATTCAATTAGACCATGCCAGTCTTGCATTTGATTGAAGACAGCAGCTTGGTTTTGCTAGAAGGTAAGAGTGAACCATGGCTAATTCTGACTAGATATGAAAGAGGATTTTTCTCTCTTGTGGGGGCCCAGGAGGGAGGTCGGGGCCTCCTTTGGCTCAGTGTATCAGCTCATGCTGATATTTGATCAATACACCCTGCTCACCCATCACATTCACTCTCCTCCAAACCTACTGAGACCTGGTTTTTGTCACATAAAAATTGGAATCTGTGACATGACATGAAGAGGATTCAGCTTCTGCATTTGCTGTTTTATTTAGGACCGTTTTGGGCAACGGTCACCTTCAAATAAACTTATTTGCAGAAAACATGAGAAAGGTGGGCAATATGGGCTGCATGTTTTGTCCTCAGTTTCTGAAGGCAGTGTCCTGTTGAAGTCCCCGGCGCATGGGTGACCTCAAATATCATTGAAAAAAGTGGGGTTCATTCTGCTTTTAAATTCAGTGTCATCACTCATAACACTTTAATTCTTCCAGTTGTTCCTGGTGTTAAAAGCAACCAGTTTAGAAGAAACCCTGGGAACCCCTAAATACCCCCTGTTTTTTTCTCTCTCCCAACCGGAATCTAGCTTTTTTTTTTACCATTTCCTTAATGTTTGCAGCTAGAAATACAGCTTAAGTGGCATTATGCTAAGTAATTATTCTTACAGGATGTGAAATGAAACAAATTTTGCACAGCATGAAATTATTCCTGCCATGGATGGCGTTGGGTGTCAGATTTCTCCGTTTGGACCACAAACAAGGCTCGGTGGCAGCGGCACAACGCGGAGCCAGAGGGAGGGGGGAGGAGAACACTACCAAAGGTAAGTCCTTGTAGCAAAAAACCATTTTTTTAAAAATTTTTTTTTTAATTTTCTTTTTTTTTTTTTTTTGCTGGATCAAATATTAAACCTGCTACTACAAATTTCACGCTTTGCATTCCTAGCGCAGATGCCAAGGGATGATGCCAAAAATTAATTGGAAATAATGTTCCTTGCCTTTGTGTGCTGCATCCAGCAGAGGGCACAACGGATAAGTGATGGGGGCGACGCCGGATCCGCCGGGCTGCTTGGAATTATTTTCTGCAAAAATATGTAGCAACATGCTTTTGGTGCTTATTTCCATTTGGGGATGTGGTCTGGAATGGAGGGTTTAGATTTATAACCCTTCCTCCCCCACCAGCCCCATCCATAAGAGACTTCTGTGTTTTGCCCACTTTATATTTTGTTGAATTGCTGGGGTTGGTTTGGTAAAGTGTGAGGAGCTGGTTTGGTCTTTGAGTGATATCTTCAATTAAAAATTCAAATCTTGGGCTGCTGACAGGGAGAGGATGCATCTTGTGGTAAAGCGTGTTCTTCCAGCAGTGTTTTTATGTGGGTTTCCGTAAATAAAAATGTTACAGAGTGAAAAAAAAAAAACCCTAAGGCAAAAAAGGTTGACGATAATTATAAGGAGGGGAATATTGTCCCTTTTATTTATATAAAAGTGTGAATCACTGGTTTATACATAACAAAACAGTGACTGGGAAGAGAAAGTTTCCCATTAGTTTCACACATTCTAGAATAAATCCTGTGGTTGCACTAGGCAGGAGATAGGTGGGGAGAACATATAAGAGAAGCCTAAAACAACAGATATTTTTAGAAATTTGCTATTATTTGCATTCAGTGAATTATGCAATTAGAAAAATGGACCATTGGGGCACGGCAGTGCTTTCACTAGTGCAGAGAGGGTAGATATTCTTAAGTACAGTCAGTATTCAGAAACACATCCCCAGGAACAAGCACAGCCCTTAAATCAGCCTCTGTGATTAGGGGAGAATGTTTTTCATAAATAATACAGATCAGAAAAAACCACCCTGTTAACATGTTCTTCCCACCCATCCTCGTTTGGAAAGCCTGATACTTCAAATTATTCCCACTGCTTCCAGCCCCCTTTGCACAAGTGGGATGAAGTGGGGAGGAAGGAAGAGAGGGAAACGTGTGTGAGGAGAAATACAACAGCACAGTCTTTTCTCAAACAACTGGAAAATGTATTTCACGCTGGTTCCTTCCAGTTTCACAACACCTAAATTGATGCTGCCTTGGAACAACTCAACATTTGATGCAAACAACCTCAGAGCTCAATCTGTGCAAGGAAAAAAAAAAAAAAAAGGAGTCTGTTTTCATGTTCTAGTCTCTCCCTATCTTGTTTCAGGGTTTTTGTTTAAATCAACACTTTCCAACTGTGTAGATTTTAGCTGGAGGTTTTTTTTTGCTTGCTTGTTTGTTTTGGAGAGGAGGGGGGTTGTAATTTCCCAACGTATGGGAGATAAATGAGATGTTTAAAGCGCCTCAGTGGAGTGGCATAAAAGCTGGGAAATCAGAGAGATTGTAAAGCTATGTTTGTTTTAGAAATAAAATAAAATAAATCAAGCAAGAGCAGGTTAGAGCTACTAAAACTGAGCTGATTAAGAGCAGCAGTTACATAAAAAGCAGCTAGAGTCCATGTTGTAAGTAAGTATTATTGCAGCCATGAGAAATGCAGCTCCAAAGCTTTTAAGGTCTGGTGTGACTTTTTTTTTTTTTTTTTTAATGTGAATTAAGTGCTGATGAAAGGTATGGGATTGACAGCTTTGCAAACTCAGTGTTGCTGTTTAATCACATAACCCAGGGTAGTGCCTACAAGACCTGCAGGAGCAAGTTGTCCCAGACTTCTGCTGTCTCTGATTTTAGGGACAGACATCACTGAGCCCCCCAGTCCAGGCTAGGAGGATCCAGGATCTATTTGTAGAAAAGAATCATCTGCAAATTTGTGAAGTTGGGAAGTGGTGGAGTCCCCATCCCTGGAGGGATTTAAAAGCTGGGTGGATGTGACACTTGGGGACATGGGTTAGTGGTGGGCTTGGCAGTGCTGGGGGAGTGGTTGGACTCAATGATCTGAGAGAGCTTTTCCAACCTAAATGATCCATGGTTCCTGCTCCTGTAATCCCAAGCCATTGTGCAACCACTGAGTTGTCCCTCAGACCCCAAATGCCCCCCACTCCTTCTGGTGAGAAGTGGAAACCTCCAGCTCCAAAGAGGCAGGAAAGCAAAGGCTGCTGCTGCTGTGGTGGGACTGAACCAGAACACCCCCTGGAAGTGGACGTGCATCCTCTGAGGAGGAGGGAAGGCTGCTCTCGCCCTGGGTCTCACCCAATATGTTGGAAATGTGCAGCAGCCCTGGCAGGTAATTCCTTTTCCCTTTGGAGGGAGTCAAAGCCCTGGGGATTGACTGAACTCACTGAGGGAGGTTTTGGGTCTGCTTCCTTTGGTGAGAACAGGGGGGCTGCTCTCCACAAGCTCATGGCAGGTCGATGGTAGTGGATATTTCTATGACTCACAAGGCACTGGTAAGCAGGAATTCCCACTGGGAATTATGGAAATTATTTGAAGCCAGTTTAGATTAGACTAGGTCACTTTTTTCCTGCTGTTGAAACATTTCTTTGTGATGCTCCACTCAACAGCAGTGAAATAATTTGCCCCGTTTGGAGCATTGTTTGAGCCTTTTGGTTTCAAAGGCTTCTTCCTCATAGGACCATTTTAGAATGGAAACTGTTGAAAATGAGAAGTCATACATTTTGTTTAAAACAAAGAATCAAAAACCCCTCGCCCCTGAATTTTCAGACCTAAAGTCTGAAAATATAAAATCATTTTAAATATACACTTGGTAGGAAGAAAAAAAATCACATCTCTGCAGGTTCCACTGGAATTTCCTACAGTTCCCTCTGTTTCCTCAGCTTCACTGATGTCATGGAACATGGGACATATCCTGACCTGGCTCCTGAGTGTCTCTCCAGGCTGGGGCAGCACAGGGTGAAGACACCTCGCCAATTCCCCCTTGCATCATCCCCTTTGCATCTCAGCCTCTCCCAGGGAAGACTCTCCTGGCAGGGCTGCACAGTGCTGGGTGATCTATCCCATCCTAAGGCAGCAGTCCTGGAGGATGGAGAGGTTGGGGGTCCCCTTCTCTCAGTCCATCCTGGAGGAAGCCCAGGTTGGCAGCTCAGGTGTTGGCATCTGCAGTGTGGGAAAGCCCACACAAGGTGGCAAAGCTTTCTGCAGCTGGAATTTGCATTTTCTGATCACAGTAAACAAGGAAATAACCCCATTTAGCTCTCTTTGTGTACAAGGTTTTGGAAAAAGCAAGATTTATACAGATGTGTATAAGCTAAATATTGATATATCACTGAAACAACATTTTAGGGCTCAGGCCCACCAGTATATTCCACTCCAAGCAAATGTGCAGCATCAATTGGCAGCTGCCTGGAAGAAAATATATGAATACAGACAGCAGAAATAAGTTGCAATGGGCCAGTTGAGCTGTTTTTAAGAAAAGAAAATAAGGGCAGTTGCTGATTTCTTTGACCTTGTTCTCAAGTGCTCTGTGCCACAGCAAAGACTTGTGATGAATTTGCACAGGCTTAGCTGCTACGTAAGGAAAAGAAAAGGATCTTCCACTCTTTTATTTTGTTTTATTGGCAGGAAAAACCCATCTCTCCTGTGCAAGATGGTGCTAAGGAATAGAAGAAAGAGGAGAGTGATGTCCCTGAGCACTGCAATGAGCAGCCAGAGCAGGGAGTGAGTGGGATTGGAGGAATGCAGAGTCCAGGGAGGAAAAGCCTTGTCTAATGCATAGGAAAAGTGATGTGTGGTCAGTGCTGAGGCAAAGGCAACTTTTGAGAGTCCCTCCTGTCACACACCCCTGTCCCTGGTGGCCCTGAGGAATGCTTGGTGTGCTGAGAGCTGTCCAGGGTCACAGAGCTCAGCTCAGGATCCCTGGGAGAAGTGAGTGGTGTGTCTGGATTCCTCAGGGTGGCTGACGAGGAGATGCTCAGGACTGGCTGTGTAAATGTGTAACTGCTCAGCTGGGCTCAGGTTTCACCATCACACAAGAAGCATTTCCCACCATGGCACGTTGCTTCCCACTGAGGTGAGGTGCCACAGCATTGTCCTGGAGGAAACTCCTCAGCTATCCCTGCAGGTGCAGAGGATGCCCAAGGATGTGAGGGTGGGGCAGAGCTTTGTGCCTGTGAGCGGTGCCCATGAGGTGGGTGTCACCTCCAGGTGACAGAAGGTCTGTAGTAAGAGCCTAAAACGAGATGTGGGACTCCAGAGAGCTCTTTAAAATGCTGTTTATTGTACCCAGACAGCGATCACGGGTCACGGGTGACAGAGCCCAGCCTACAGCCATCAGCCAAAGCTATAGGCATGCCTGAAATCTGAAGTCGCTTTAGTTCTGGTTACAATACATTATATACTTTTCTTTACTGAGCATCTTAATACATAACAACCAATCAATACCTTTACTATTACCTATAGCCTATCCTAACTACTTACATTACAATATTCGTGTTACTATTCTCCAATCACAAAAGGTTACTGTGTTACAGTTTAAGCTAGAAGTGGTTTTTCAGTTTTCTTGCAGTGGAAGTTTCTGAGACCTTTTTTTCTACTTACAACATCAGCATGTCTATTTACTTCTTGTATTTTTCTGCTTGGTAAAAACACCTTCTATTTGAGGTGGGCTTATCCTTTGCTCTAAGTCATAAGAACCTTTCTTAACTAACATACCCTTTGCCTTCTTAGTTACCCAGTAAAACTGGCTCAGCAGTTCCTTTAGACCTTTGTTATTCTTCTATATCAAAACTTGCTTCCATCTCTATTCCTTTCTCAGTTTCTACGTTCAAAAATCTTTCTGCCAAGCACACATATTTGTGAGACTTTCTTGTCAAACTTTCATCCATCCCAACAGTCTGTAAGGATAAGCTACACCAAAAGCCACTCTGGAAGGTGTGTCCACGCCTTTGTGCATCCTTGCCCACACATTCCTCACTCACCTGCCTGTTTGTTCCTGTGGCTGCATGGTGACAGTCTCCCTGGGCTCTCCAGGGTTTGTGTGGCTCTGAGGTGACATCCCCACAGATATCAGAAATGTCACGGAGCCAAAACATAAAGGGCGTGGTCCCAAATGCAGCATCCTGGATCAAGGCATCCCTAAAGCCCTGACTGCTGCGTGCTGCGGGATGTGGTGGAGGGAGGCTGCTCTCTGCTCCTTCCCTTCCCTCATTTCCAGAGTGTGGCTGGTGTTTGAGGTGGAGGAACACACCTGTTGGACCCAAAACTGGCCCAGCAGAGAAGTGACCCTGTCCTTACAGCCAATGTCACCTTGCTTTGGTCCAGGCTCCAGGCTCAGGCTTCCCTATGGGTCTGCCTGTCCCTTGTGGCTTGACCTGTGGCAGGGGACAACTCACAGAATCACAGAATGTCTGGGTTGGAAGAGACCTTCAAGATCATGGAGTCCAACCCAGCCCTAACACCTCAACTAAATCCTGGCACCGAGTGCCACATCCCGTCTCTTTTTAAACACACCCAGGGATGGTGACTCCAGCACCTCCCCAGGCAGAACATTCCAGAACTTTATCACTCTTTCTGTGAAAAACTTCTTCCTCATGTCCAGCCTGTATTTCCCTTGGCACAGCTTGAGGCTGTGTCCTCTGGGTCTGTCAGCTCCTGGAGACAGAGCCCAGCCCCAGCTGAGCACAGGCACCTTTCAGGGGTCACAGAGAGTGCTGAGGTCACCCCTGAGTCTCCTTTTCTCCAGGCTGAACACCCCCAGCCCCCTCAGCTGTTCCTCACAGGGTTTGTGTTCCCAGCCCCTCACCAGCTTCGTTGCCTCCTCTGGATGTGCTCAAGCCCCTCCATGTCCTTCCCAAACTGGGGGGCCCTCCCCAGCTCTCTCCAAGCAGAGAGGGGACAGCACAGCTCTGCCTCCTACAAGGGCCAGCACCTCCAGTTCCAAACGGGACTGGACCAGGTTGGAAGAGCCATAAGCAAATCCACGTGTCTCAAACCTTTTTGGCCAAGTCCTGGCCAACGTGGCCACATGCACTGGAACCACCTGAGCGAGGGGATGCCCCTCAGCCCTGCCTGGCTCGGGCAGTGCTCTGTGGGGTGGCAGGAAGGGCTGGAGCCGGGCACAAACACGCACTGGCACCGCCCGCAGCCCTTCCGCTCCCGTCTCTAAGTCCCTGACACATAATCTTGGTCCTGATTTGGTCTCCACCTCATCTGCCTTGTGTAAGCTGCTTCCCGTGACCTTTCCTCAGCGAAGGGAAGGAGGGGGAGGGATGGGGGGCATGTTAGCAGAGCCAGACCCTCCTGCCAGCGGGCAGAGGGTGCTCTTGCCTTGCATATCCCGCTCCCTCCGGATAGCCGAGGCTGTTCCCCCTTAAACCAGCCTTTCCCAGCCGCTCGGGACCAGGGATGCCCGAGCATCCCCGCTGGCCCAGCGCGCCGGCGACGGATCTGCTTCATTAATATTCCTGCTCGGGTGGGCGGGTGGAGGGAGAGCTGCGTCTAACCTACTTTATTCAAATAGAAAATGTGTGTGGTGGAGTGAGAGGGGAGATACAGGCTCTGCCATAATTCCAGATTTAATTGGAAATTTAGTAAATCTGCTAAAATATTTAGTGGTTTCAATTTTTTCCCCTCTTCTGTACGAAACAAAGGATCCCGGTTTATCGTGTGTCTTTCAACAACTTTAATTTCATTTGTAGATTAAGGATGGAAGTAGCATTTCCACTCGATTGCATACTGGGCATTAAGGAGACAAAAACATTCATTGTTTGCCCGAAGTCGAGGGGTTTGTGCAGACATTAAGCTGTAGGTGGCATTCTTTATACCTGACATCAGGAGCTTTTGTCAGCCCTTCAGCTGACAGGAGTCTCTGCTGACCCCTCTGAGGTGTGTGAAGCAGTGAAAACAACCAAACCATTCCTGCCAGGTGATGAGGACTCGGGGAGAAGTGGGACGGTCTTATCCCAACCCACTGGGCAGCGGCTGCTCACAAAATTCCTTTTTTTTTTTGGAGAGACTGTCTGAGAGAATTAAAGAGCCAAGAGTTGGTGGCCTTTCCTATAACATAGTCAATAGGAACCCTGGCCCAAGAAGTGACCATGAAACCCTCAGGCATATAAAAACTCATATTCTTGGGTTTGGAGCAAAATCTGTCCCATTGAGCACTTCTTGGGGCCAGAGCTGAGCTTAGAGGGTGGGATCCTGGGCTCAGACCCTGCAGAGTCACTGGTTTGTGGTTAAAACCAGCATCAGGCCCATTTCAGGGTGATCTTTGTACCCATCCAGGACAGGGGGTGACTGCAGATAACCAAAGTTGTATTTCCAAGTATGAGTATACAGGTAAGCTCCTGTTTTGGCCTCAATTATCCAGGTTGGTCTTAAACGTCCACCATGCATGAAAGTAATCTCCCAGCCAGAGATGTTCTTGGGGCTGTCTTGCAAGTTTTGTGTTGTTTGTTTCCCACCAATGACCATTGCTCTCATGAAAATTAGTGGGAGTTTGTCCCTTGGCTCAGATGGGAGGAGGTTCCTGTGCAAATCCAGCCTTTTCAGTTTTACTATTATTTTTTTAAAATAATCCTTTGCTTGTATTTTCTTTCAAAAGCTCAGCCCAGCCCCTTCTGAAGCCATCTTTCTGTAATTCTCTTAACTGCTGTAATGCAAACTCACCACAAAAGCTCCTCGAGAAATCAAGGCTTTTGTGAACACCAGGAGTGAAGAAGAAAATTGTTGCCTAACCTTTCAGCCATCCTCATTTTCAGGAGAGCAAAGGACAATCTCTGAAGACATAGTTGTTGTGGTTTTTTTTTTTTTATCTGTGGCAGTTAAATCAGATTTATTAACATGCCACATTATGAAGGTGGGAAGTAACATTTGTTTTCCTGGGTCTTAAGGGAATTTATCCTGTCATCATTAAACTGGATTTTAAACCACCATTTAATGTTTTGTTATTTTTCTCAGGGTTTTTTTTTTTTTTTTTGGGTGTTGGTTTTTTTTTTTTTTGTAGCATCCAGTGTTAATCCTGCAATTGGAAACCACAGTGGATAGAAGCACTGTGTAACTTGCTTCCAGAACAAATAAGGTACAGCAGCTAATTTTAGTTTTAGGTTTCAAGGAGGGGGAGAGGAAGGGGGTAAGGCAGCACCTTCCCTTTATGCTGAGAGACAGCCTTCCAGTGCGAAAGCAGAAATTCCCAAGCTGAGATCTGGTGAATGTAGAAAAGGTTCATTTTCAAAATTGCAACAGCCTGTACTTAGGTGATATTAGAAGGCACCATGACAGTAAAGTAGTTTTATGCATAGCGGCTTAGCTAACATTTTGAGAACTAGTTTAGTGAAGCTATCAGGTTTAAAAATACCAAGCCACAAAGTTTTAATGAAACTATGCTTGGATCAAAGTACCATAAAGAGCATCCAAGAACTGCTTAAAAGATCCTTGAGTGGAAATTAGAATGGATCTTCAGGATTTATTCTGTAAAGCCTGTCTATTTTGACCTTTTTTCAGTCTCATATTAAGGCAGCTGAAAGTGTGTTTTGTTTGGCTAATGCTGGGGACTCGCTGGAGCTATTAGGTCTGTTAAACTGAGGCTGCCACTAAAGTTTTAGTATGCATTAATTGACTGATAAGGACTTGGGAATCAAATGGCTGAAGGAAAGGGCTATGATAGATTTCTTTTTTTCCCCCCTTTCCTTTGCTTTATTTCCCTTTGCACTTCATTTACATCCTGAGCCCTATTGGTGATCCAGATTTGAATAAAGCCACAGCTTAAGCAGCGATTAGATCTCAATAGCTTGGATTTTCAATGGAATCGTGGCATCGTTTTTTTTTTGCCACGCGTATTTAGCGGGAGGTGTGAAAATTGACACCTGGTGCAACTTTATCTTTGCAAACACTGCCTCGTTTTATGCACAGACGTCCCCACGTGCACAAAACATTTGCAGATGCGCATAGATAGACGAGTGTATGAAATCCTCCTGAAATTAGGGTATTAGTTGATAGGCCTTTGACTCTGTCAATGTCAGGGGTTAGCAGGAAACAAAGACAGGGCTAAGCAAAGCTTTGCAAGAATGGAGGCAGATAAGAAGACCTCCCCTCTTCTCCAGGTTAATTTTTTTAAGCGTGTCATCCAAACGTTCAAAGCAGTGATCCTGCGAATGCTATTAGAAGAAGAAAGCCATCAGGAATATATAATGCAGTAAGGGGTTTTATTTTTTTACATTCTGATGTTATTATCATTATTGTTATTATTATTATTATTTGGAAGCAATATGTTTAAAGTTCACCTGCTAATCCTTAAGCTGTTGATACGACGATGTCAAAAATGATGGGATTTGGTGATTCTCATTATTGTTATGTATTGTTCTTCTCTAGCATTCCAAATTAATATTTATAAATGCCAGGAAAAGTAGTCTTTTTATAGACACGAGAGCTCCCCAACTCCATTTTTATTTTCTTTTTAACAAATAAACATTATATCCAATATAGATGATTGCATTTAGGAACGAAAATTATTTCCCAAGCAATCCATTTGACGCTGATTGGAAGTTTTTTTAACTTATTTTTCTGCCAGCAAGATGGCAACCTGTAGATGTGATCTCCCCTTCCCACCATTCTCAACAGTCTTTGTCCAAATTCAAATAAATACTGATTGCAATGAGCATGATCAAACTGACACAGATACTGAAATGGGTCTGAAATTCTACTAAAAGGATCTTCCACCACCAGTGAAATAAAACCAATGGCCGGGTAGGAATTTTGATTCTTGGTCATCTTCTTAATTTGAAGCTCTTCATTTCTAGGGGAGTCCTGTTTTTCTCCTGTGTGATTTGTCCCAAGGACACAGCCCTGAGGACCAGCTCCCTCCTGATGGGTACAATCACAGAGTCATGGAATATCCCAGATTGGAAAGGACCCACAAGGATCACCAAAGTCCAACTCCTGCCCTGCACAGGACACCCCAACAATCCCACCACATGCCTGAGAGCGCTGTCTGCCAAGAGAGACTAATTATCCTTTGGCTGCCCTTAGCCAAAGGAGGGATTGCTATGCTGTTATTCCAAAGTGAGGAATGGGATTGCTGGGTGGGAGAGGCATGAGCACACCCAGCCTTGGTGAACAATTTTGGGCTTGCCTGGAAGTGCTGAGGGAAGGACATTCACTCCCTGCAGTGGGTTTACATAGCTATTTTTAACCAGTGCCTCCAATTCAACAAGAAATGAAGAGGGAAAGAAGACGAAAAAAAAAAAAAGAAACTCGATTTCCTGCTGACCTGCACAGCTGGCTTATTTGGGGCTTTGTATCCAGTGGGGAAAAAAACATGTGTGCCCCAATTACCAGGCAAGCAACCCAGTTCGAGACTGAAACTCATTTCTGAAACATTTGCAATGAAAGCAGCGATCACCTGGCCCAGCTAAGAGAGATTCCCAAAATTACCAGCACTGCATACAGAGGAAATATTCTGCAAAGGATGAAGATCTTCAAGGTTGCATTGGGCTGGTGCAACTGTCCCAGCATCTGGAGGCTTTGTGGACATCTGTCCACCCCAACTTCATCTCCATAGTGAAGGACACGATCTCATGCCTGCATCACTCTTTGCTTTTGGGGATAAATCTTTGCATGAGCTCTTCGGGGCAATGCCTGGGTTTGAGACTGGGGACATCAGATGGGAACAGGACCATGGGACTGGTTTAAATTCAGGCAGGAATGAAGAGGAGAGATGGGCACAGCCAGGATGATTTATCCTGGCTTGATGTGTGCTGAAGGCTGCTGGTTGTGCAGACACTGATTGTGGGAGGGCTGAGGCTGCCGAGCTTTAATGGACCGTGCTGCTGCAAATACAGAGAGACGGGAACTGATGGAGAATATATTCAGGCTGGGTATCAGAAGGGAGTTTGAGACTCTCAGACAACAGAGATTTGGGAATGGCCTTGGGGCAAATGCTCCAGTTCATTTGAAGCTGAGGCTTGTTCAGCCTGTGAAATGGGATTGTATGACTTGGTTGCTGGGGAATGTGACGGGAAGGACTTGGTGATTAAAGAGGGCCCTTCTTGTCCTCAAATGGGTTTTAGGATGTTTTAGTTTCCTCTTTGGTGCTGGAGGTGCTTCCCAGACAGTCCTGGAGCTGCTGTCATGTTTTGATGACCATGGCAATTGACACTGCTTTTCAGGCTTTTGGCACATTCTGACAGACATGGATGAAGTGAGGGTGCCCTGGCTGAAGAAATACCTCCGTGTAAGTGTTGGCACACTGTGCCTGTGGGATGAAGGGCTCTGGTTTTGGTACAATCAAATGTTCCATCCTGACCTCTCGGTGGTCTGTGCTGCTTTCACATCCTCAAAAGACATGAAACTGTCCGTGACTCCTTTGAGCTCTTCCCTTCACCTGGGGTCTCTAACATCACATACACTGCAAAAGACCATTTTTAACACTTTCAGCATTTCAAATGTTGCATTTGAAGTAGCCAGTCCAGTGGCTTCCTATTCTGCTTTCTGTAATACAAACTGGCATCTTGGCACTTGGTTGGAGAAAGGGAGAACATGACACAAGCCTGGATCAGGAGTCTGGATTTGATAACTCAGACTGCTTGGTGCTCATTTTCTGCCACAGTCTTGTAGGAAGATACTCACTCCTTTTTCCTCTCAGCTGCTCCCCAGCCACTCACTTGATGGATTTTATAGACTTTTGTTTCCTAAAGACTCTGAGTTTTCCCAGAGGCTTATATCCTACAGTCAAATATATGCAGACACACAGATGCTATAAACCAGAAATAGTTATTTCTGAACTGGTTTCCCTCTTCTTTAGACATCTGTAAATCAGTGCCACCAGTAGAAAGAATGCATCAATCAATGCTAGGCAAGAAGATGAAGTGCACTGAAGACTTGAACAAAGAGGGACTGACCTGTGAAATGGGTCTGCTGTTGGTGTGAAATGAAAACTTGGGGTTGAACTCATCCCTGAAATGGTGAAACCCTCTCCAAGAATCCACACAAAGTTATTTTTCCCATGGATATTAACAAATAAGGACGTTATTGGAAACAAAAGTGATGCTCTGCTGAGGGACACACTCTTGGCAGTCACTGCAGGATCAGACAGGATCAGATCATCTATCATCAGCTTTTCCCCATGTCAGGGACCCCCTTGCACCCCAAAACTTTGAGTGTCCTTGGAACAGATCTTCCTCGTGTTGCTGATGGCAGATGCAGCCAAACCTTGCCAGAAACCAGCAGCACCAGCAGGTGATTTGCTTCCCTGAGGGAGGACAGCAAAGTCACTTCATGGCAGGAGATCCATTTCACCACCTCATTTCCAGCAAAGGAATTGTTTAATTCACTCCAGCCTGCTCCTGGAACTCGTTCCCCAGCCCAGCTTTGTGGCAGGTATTGCCCTTCTCCTCCTGCCTGCTCTGCAGCCTGTACAGTCTGGTTTGTAGCACAGACAGCATTTTTCTTCCAAGGGATGCTTCTGCCACTGCTCTGCTGAGGGAGGAGTTTTGGAAGTCAGCCCAACCACCTTGTCACTGCTCATGACAAGAGTGTTGCAAGGCTGAAATGAAGGACACGTGCAAAAGAAGGGGAAAGAAAGGTGAGGGATGGAGGGAACTGATGTCCAGGCTGCTCAGCAGAAGGCTCATCCCCACCCAAGCAGGGCAGAGAGGAGGGGGAGGGCTGGGGAAGTCTTTCCCACGAGGAAAACTGATGCCTCCTTTGGACAGTGTTCCTTCTTTCTTTCTGTGCTTATCATTTGTTCCACCTATTCACGGGAGGGACTCAAGCAAAACACGGGGCTTTGTGTTCCTCCCCCGTGCCCTAACGAGGGGGGAGTTTCAGGGCTGGCACTGGGGAGTGTGTGCTCACACACCATGGACAGGGGACCTGCCCCACCAGGCCCAGCCTCCCACCAGAGTGGGGACAAGTGGAAAACTGGGGGATAAAAAAAAAAAAGGGAATTTTTTATGGCCAATCCACACCTTCTAAAGTGGGAGTTTATTAAAGATGTTTTTGGGAAATACTTTCTTCTTGTGGAGGTGTTGATAACCTGAGCCAGCTCAAAGGTTCGTGGGCTCCTCTTTCATCAGAGGGTCTGTGCAGCATCTCCCAGGGATGCTCTGGACACATTTGTGCCTCACAGGGGGTCAGTCCCCTTCAATCCTACAAATTAATGGCCAGAATGTCCATAAATTCTAAAGGCACAGATTGCCAGATGCAGGAAGCACAAATACTTATTTATTGTCTTCTTTTCCTTGGCATCTCTGTCCATGGCACAGGGTTGGAATGAGATGATTTTTAAGGTCCCTTCCAACCCAAACCTTTCTAGGATTCTATCTGATTCTGAGATTCTATAAATAGTGGCCAAAGTCATTGGTCTGGCCATCAGTTGCCTGACCCAGAATGGTTGCTATTAAATATTTCAGGCCATCAGTCTTAGCAAATGAAGTGTTTGAAATCAGAATCACTCTGGGTGCAGGTAGAGTTGACAATTCTACACCAGGGCATCTTTAATGTGTTCTACCAGAAGACCAGTGTAGGGTTTTTTTCCCTGCCAGTGGCTCAGACTTGTGTGGGTTGGATGTTTGCCTTGCTCATTTTGCTCCTGCTGCTGACAATGGGCATTTCAAAGAAAACAATGATGATTTCTTGGAATAAAATGTGCTTGTAAAGAGAAAAAAAAAAATCTCAGAGCCATTTGCTGAGCTTTTATCATTGCTCTTGGGAGCAGAAAGGAAATTGGCCGCGTGCTGCCTGTGAACAAAGTGCTTTTCACGCCCTCCTTGAAATCCACCCATGTTTGGCCAAGTTATCAGTCAAATGCATGTTCTTTAGAGGTTTGTTGAAATTTGGCTGCTTCATTTCTCTGAAGACACGGTCTGCCCAAGGCTGTTGAATGGGAGAGGGACTTTTTTTCCCCAAAACATGCCTGACTTAACTCCCTGTGCTGATTGAGCACATCTAAGGGTAGCCAGTGAGTGAGTCAACAAGAGCCCAACACTTTGCTCCATGTGAATAAACCACTCTCAAATTTCTTTTTTTTGTAATATACAAAAAAAATTGTATCTTGGATAAAATATTGCTGATTACAAATCAGGGTTATGAACAACCTTAAAATGAGTGATAAAGTTGCAATATTGAGCACTTAGTGGCTGAGGAGCTCTCAGAACTTACGCTGTCTCTGCAGGCTTCATTTGCCTTCCTACTGCCTATGGCTTATGATAATTTTTAATTACCCAATCACACGATACCTTTTCCCACAGGATCCTTGCTCTTTTGCCACACAGGATGGACAAAGATCTCTTCAGAGGTACCCAGTGGGTTTTTCTTTTCATCCTTATCCATCATGTTGTCCAAAGCCAGATGTAAATATGGATCTACTAATTAAAAACATGTATATTTTAAATGGCAAAACAATTTTACTTCTGATTTATCCTATAAGGTAAACAGGGCCCACCATGGAAGCGGGGAAGAGAGGAGGCACCTGTAAAATCTGACTTTGACCAGTCTTAGCAACCATTTTTGCCTCCTTAATGCTGTTTGCCTTCAATAATTTAACTTTTTATAAAACTGGAATGACAATACAGCACTATCTGTCTGGAAAAAGTCAACCTCTTTATTGCTTGAGAAGTGTTGCAATACAACGGTGATGGGGTCCTGTATAAACCAAGATAGGCAGCAAAACTCCGTATTTAATACATGCCCAGCACACAAATAAAACGTGAAAAATGTTTCATTTTGGTCTTTAAGCAACCAAAGGAGCCGAGGAGGAGGTAGCAGGAAGCTTAGAATTGGAAAGTGATAGCTTTGGCAATGCAGTGCAATGATTGAAAATGACATCTTCCACACACCCAATTAAAATTCATACCTTTTAACCTCCACAGCCATCTGAGATCTGTATCATTAAGACTGATTCAACAAGATGCCTTGATATTCTAAATTATTTGTATGCCTGGTATTCCAAATAAACATTTGTGAAATTCATTTCAAAAGATGTTAACACTCGTGAAACCCGTGTGCCCCAGAGGGATTATATAAATTTCCATGTCAAATATTTGAAGCAAAGCACTTGTACAGAAACAGTGTTTTTTGTGTTTTGATGCCTTTCATTTCCATAAACTAGATTACTTTCTGAAATTACTTTCACACAGAGAACAGTTTCTATTGAATTCCAGTCAGTGAGCTCCTTGGAGTGTGATGTGAATAAAATATGACTGGGCTATGTAGCTTCCAGGATGCATATGCATCTGTGCTGTGCAAGCAGGGAAAACCAAGTTTGGATTTTATCTTGAAGTGGGTTCACACACAGAGATTTACTGTCTTAAAGTAATTGCTAAACAACTCCTTCATTTATAGCCTAACAAGGAAGCTCTCTAGATCCCAGAATCCAGCCCTTCTACCTGGCTAACAATGACATGATCTCCCTCAGCAAGCAGAGATTTGCTGGCAGGCAGCAGTTCCTGGCTGTCCGTGGCTCTTCAACAGAAAAGTTTTATCTGCTTCTTGCAAACACTGATTCTGCCAAAAATTCACACGCACACACACACACACGAAAATAGATCTGAGCAAACATTGCCTCCATTGTGCTTGTTTTGCCAGCCCTGTGAAATGATCAAATACCAGCTATTTAAATGGGAGATGGAAGGAAAAAATTTGCCCAGGGTGTAGGGGAGGGAAGCAGCTGTGAGATTAAGTGTTTTTACATAAACTACACACACAATCTCCATTGTTATATAATATCCCCCACGCGGGTGTCTTAGGTCAGCTTCTGGAATTGCTTCTAGAAAAGAGGGGGAAACGCCAACTTTGGGGAAAGATTCAGGGTTCTGCCCTGCATCCTGCAGCAAATCCTCTGAGTGCTCCTTGGTCAGGGCACAGCTAGAGCTGGGTGAGCCCCCTGAGCACCCTGGAAAAGCACCTTGCTGCTCAGATCTGCATTTTTGCCGTTGTTCAGAACCTGAAGCTCCCCCGTTCACATCAGAAGAAATTTCACATGTGGAAATTGAGGAGCCAGGTCACTGCAGCCAAGACTGAACGCTGGGTCTGAGCTGTTCTCTCCTGCTGTGGCAGCTGTCCCTCTGCCCAAAAAGCAGATGCCTGCCCTGGTTGGGGTATGTAAAGATTCATTTGCAGCCCAGATAGCATTTGGTTTGCTTTGCCTCGTGGCAGTCCTGGGGTCAGATCCTCTAACCAAGGCAGAGATTCCCTTATTTTAGCCTGGAAGTGCTGAATTGATTTGGGTGGCTATCAGGGGTGCAAATGCCACGGCTGAACTAAGCCTGATGCTTTCAGCTCGTGTGGATGTGGGCTCCTAGGAATGGAAATTTGCTTTCAGCTGGTGAGAGGTGCGAGGTTTTTAATGTCTTTCTGTGGGGCTCAAACCAGCATTGTCCAAAGGGGTGAGTTCCAGGACAGGCAGAGATGTAGAGGTGAGAGACACTGAACCAGCCACAGCTCTCCTGCTGCTGTGGTTCTCCTGTATGAAAGGACAGGCTGCTGGGGTTTTCCTCTTTTTATTTTATAGCCAACCAGAAACCTCCTGATGTCCTTGGCAAAGTCAAAACTAGGGGGAGAATGTCTTTCTCTGTCCTTTAATGACTTTTATCCTTCTCTCTGTTGCCTCACTGCTCAGGGGCACGGGCTCCAGACCAGCATCTTATTTCCCCTCTTGTCACCTGCTATTTTCTATTCCCCCACGTTTGGACAGAAGGGGAATGAGTTAATGCATCCCACAGCTGAAGTCAGCAGAATACAACGTTCCTGTTTCTAGGATGTTTCACACATTTTGTTAAATATGGCTTTTGTGTAGCAAGAAAAACCCAGTAGCTGTTGAAGGAAAAAGAAAGGAAAAAGCTGAAACCAGTGATGCTGAAGTGGAGCCTCATAAAAATGTCCTAGAAGATTTCAGGTCTGATTCCCCTCTGAAGTGGCTGGTTCAAAGCAGTGCTGAGGATGCCCAAAGCCTGCCCCAGGCACAAGCCAAGGGCGTGTTACACCCACGGGGGGGAACAAGATGCCCACGGCTCTGCTGTGGCTGGCGTGGGCAGGGGCTGCTGAGGGAGGGTGAGAACAGCAACAGGAGCAGGAAATCCAGCTCCCAGGTGTCTCCTGGTTCTGCTCCTCCTCCTGCTCCTCCCCATGGCTGCAGTCCTTTGGCTCTGGCAGCAAAACCTGTTTTGCCTGAGTGGCAGCAAAGCTCGAATTGCACCGAGCCACATCTGCCAGAATGTCACTGCCGGCTCCTGCGCCTGTAGCTCGGGGAGGGCAGGTGGAGAGATGTGTCACCGCACCACAATTCCCTCGAGGAGGCCGGGGGAATCCCTCTGTTTTACACACAGCCCCCCCGAGGCATTCTGCAGCCACCTGGGTTCTGTCCTTTTCAGGCTGTAGGAATTTTTTAGCTCGCCTCTTTCCAGAGCAAAAGACATCTGACTGGATCAGGGTAAGACCAGCTCTGCTCCCACTCAAACATCAGTCCAGAACCTCTCCAGTAGCCATTCCTCAATACCCAAGGCTGACAATGCAGGGACCAGAGTGTAAGAATAAGGGGAAGAGAGCTGTGAAGTAGGAATACATTAAATACAGCCACCCCACCTTTTCACAGATCCACCGTTTTCCACTGGCACAGCTCACCTGAAGGAGCTGAAGAGAGTGAATTTTTTTCACTGGTTAGTGAAAGATAAAAAGCTGATTTCCAGCAATTGCCAAAGAACATCAAGCTAAGAAGTAAATAGGGTAAAAAGAAATGGGCTGCAATATATGCTCAGTCTTTGGTGCATTTCTTTAATGCCAGTCTTTAGGGGCAGACTTTGCAAAAATCCCCAATTATTTTAGCTGGTTAATCTGGTCCAAAGTAGGCTGTTGGCCAGCCTATATGCTCTGCGTATGATCTGGCTTAGCTAATCTGATAAATTCCAGTTTATTCTCTGGGTAGGTCCTGCAAATCCAGGACTATTTTAATTAGAGAAGCCAGGCAGCGACAGTTTATTGGGCAGTGGAGGTAAATTCGCAAGTCCTTGGGTCAGAGCTCACCAGAGCTGCAGGTCATTTGGGTTAACGAGTTGCCACTGCCCTAAATGATGGCTTTTCCTTCATCTCACTGCTGCTAGGCTGCTTTTAGCCTGTTTTTACAAATGAGCAGGCCCCAGAATATTACTGGCTCCAGTCTTGGGCTGTGGTTCAAGCACGAAGCGCTTTCTGCTCAGCCCTTTCTATTTCCCAGCCTCGGTTTTGCTGCGCCTCTTTGAACCTGAACACAAAATGATCATTGATTTCTAAGACAGAGTATTTGAATCTTTGGTTTTCCTCGTGTTGCTCCTTTTGTAGAGGAGCCTGCTGAGATAAAGGTCCCAGGCTGTGTATCCTCCTTTCAGAGGAGAGTTTGACAAGGATCTGTGGTCAGGGGAGCCAGGACAGACAGAAGAAACCCCTGGACTGTGGTTCCATGAGGAGAAAGGAGGCTGCAGAGTCACTGTGTGCCTGACACGAGGCAGTAGGGCTGGGATGCTCTGCCTTCAGCCAGCCTCTCTTCCTCATCACGGAGCAGGAAGCTTCTGCTGCACACAATACAGCTCCACTTTTGTTGTCAAAGACAAACCATTTGTCATTATTTCTATCTGATGAGCTTCATGCCATCAAAATCGAGGACGAGGTACACAGGACTTCCCAGTTTCCAAGGCAGATTCATTTGTCAGAAAGCAAAAGCTTCTGTTCTTTTTCTTCAGAAGGATAAGTGAACTGTGCCTATACTGGGACAAGAGACCATAAATAAAGCTGAAATAATGGGAGATCACTCAAAAATTCTCCACGCTTTGGAAACATTTCCATTCACATTTGTAACGCTGAAGAAAGTGGAGTTTTATGTAAGAAACAGGCTGCAGAATAAGGACATTCCTATCTCTGCCCTAAACTTCTGAAAAAAAACAACCCCTTCCTGGCTGGTCTTTGTCTCCTCTCCTGTGAACTGAAATTCCTTGTCCTTTTTTCCATCAGAGCCACTTGTGAAAGGTTTTGATCTGTGTGTTCAAGGTGCTGGAAAAGATCAGGGGAACGCTTGAAGATGTTTCCCAAAGAAAAGGAACCAAAATGCAGCCCAGAGCCTCCACTTCTGTGGGCACAGAGACCTTGTCCTTGTGTGAAGGATTTTCGTGGCTGGGGGGGGGACTCAGCCCCACTGCCACCCCCGAGGTGGAAGCACTCCGCACACGTCCCAAACTTCATTTTAAGGACAGTCGAGAGGGATCCCCGCCGGGCTTTGTTTGTCTCTCCTGACTTTGTCCCAGTGCTGGGGCATTTTGCTGATGTGCTGGAGGACACCAACACCTTGATGGGCCCCATCTGTTCCAGCGGGGCGAGTACAGCTGAACGCTTGGGGGGTGCCCCGCGTGCGGCTTGGGAACGCGCCTCGCCTTATCCATGGTGAAGCAGTTGGCATCGGCCGAGCTCCCTGGCACCCGGAGGGGGGAAATCCTGAGGTAAATTCGAGTAGACGTGATGTTAGAACAGAACTAACCGTTAGGGCACGCCGGGGTCGCCAGGTCTCCCAGCAGGGACAGGTGCCTGCCACTCGGCGCCTGGCCGCCCGCCAAGGCCCGAGCGCCGGGCCCGGTGCCAGTCATGCATGAAGAGCAGACACAAGGCTGGGCCCACCGGAGACAATGAGTGGTTTCCTTTGCTCTGCCCGCCTCTCCCAGCCCGGGTTTGTGCGTGGCTGGTGCCCAGGTTGCTACGTGGCATCTCCAGGGCCGGCAGTGAGGATGCTGGAGGATGCTGTGACGCCGGCGGTGACCCTGCGCGGTGCCTGGAGAATATTCTGCTTGTTCCCTGCTGCTGACGGGGGTGGGGGAGGCAGGAGGGGAGTGAAAACGGGCCCCCAGAGTCTGAGGTGATTTCTGGGCTGTGTGCAGCACGTCCAGGCTGGAATTTGCATATGCAAGTGTCCAGCTGTGCACCCCGACGCTCGCTGTGCCCGAGCAAAGGCAGCTCTGTGCGTGTGAAATCGGTCCTGCTCCAGCTCATGGTTGCTGCTTCTGCCTGACTCTGAGTCCAAACATCATGAGAAGGGTCTGAAAATCCATCATGAGAAGGGTCTGAAAAATCCATGAGCTCCAGCTCATGGTTGCTGCTTCTGCCTGACTCTGAGTCCAAACATCATGAGAAGGGTCTGAAAATCCAGGTGGCACATCATGTGGTAACTGGAAGCTTTTCTTCCAGCCCTGTATTTCCGAGGCTGTTTGTTTTCCATCTCCAGATATTAAGAATGTGGTTTCTAGCACCTTCTGTTTAGTGGAAAACACTGAATAATTTTTTGCCAGGAAACACAGATCATTCTTAAGAGCTCTGAAAGTCGTGCCCTATGCATTCAGAATGGTACAGGCAAAAAAAAAAAAAAAAAAGAAAAAAAGGCAAGACTGTTCAAGTCACAAAGAAAAAATAATTTTTTTCTCTTCACACCACCTCTTTTCCCCCTTCTTTGCCTTCCCTTCTCTCATCTGCTAAATGAGATGTTTCCACAGTTTCATTCAACACAGGATGGCAGTGGCAGAGCTTGGCAGCTCTGGGAGCAAATGACTTACAACCAAAGGACAGCTTGAAAGGCAAACACACGATTCACTGAACGTCTGGCAATCCGGAGCCTGTCAGTGACCCTTCCCAACTTGCAGCTAAGGAGCACTGGACAGTTCCTTAAATAAAATGCATTTTGCTTTAGCGTAGGAGCTGACCATGCTGACTTCTGTCATCTCTTACATCTTCTCCTATTTTCTTTTGCATTTGCCATGTGTGTTGTTCTGCTGATCCCAGTTCTGAGGGGAAGCGTAGCAATACAGCTGCTGTGCATTTCTTTGTTGTTTCCTTTCCTGCCTTGGCACCTGTAGCCACTGTAACTAAGCACTTTACAGTAATCTTAAAAGCCTTCCAAAAATACTGTGACTCATTAAAACTGACTCAATAATAAAATCGATGGCAGCCTTCTATTCCTTCTGGAAAACTCATCTGCCCTGCAGTTCCAGACAAAAATAAACGAGATAGTTTTTAGTTCTGGTTTTTTTTTTCCCCACAAAGCTTAACTGAAGAAATAAATAAATTCTCACGTGATATCAGGACCACCAGACTTTGAATTTTTAGGTGTTGCACCTCTGCACATACACTGCTTCTCTGCTTCCTCTCTATTGCCAGCCCTAAATTTAAGATTGTGGGGTTTGAGGGAAGCACCGAGCCAGTGCTGCTGCAAACATTTAATAAAAGGGAGTGATAGGGAAAAGCTTTGTCACAGCAGCATTTAGCAGACAAAGAGCTGCCATCTCTGCAGGTGGAAAGTGCACAGCCACATGTGTGATCCATGAGTGTGCTTGCTCCTGGCAAAGACATCCTTGGAAAGCATCAGGACAACGGGATGGTGCCTTCAGCTCTACTCCTCCTCCAGCCCGTGGCCTGTGGGGAGAACCAAGCCAGCTGCTGGGACTGTGTCTGTGCAGAGTGGTGAGGAAGAGGAAGGAGAGCAGTCCCTGTGCTCTGTGACCCACACACATGCCAGGCAGCCGGGGAGGCACAGAGCATCTGCAGAGTGCTAAGGAAGAGCTGGTCTTATGCTGTCTGCTGATGGACTTAGACGTGGCCAGCTTAGCTCTGCTGGGGCCCAGCTGGTCTGCCCACACAGATGCACAGGCTGGAGGTCCTGGGCTCTCCATCTGCAAGAAGCCCTGAGCACAGCCTGCATCTGCTTCCCAGCAGGGGAAAACTACTCCCAGCCTTTCCTCACCTGGTGCCGTGGCCACAGCCCAGACCCGCACACCTGTGTGCATCAGCAAAACAGGATCATGCTGCTGACCTCCTTAGCAAAGATCCTGGAGATCAACTGAGAAAATGTTCTGTCTAAGAGCTGGAGATTATCTGGTTTAGAGTGTCTCTTTCTCCAGTCCAGAGGGGATGGAGTTATTTTAAATCTTTTTTTGTGCAAAGAAGAAACCAGAAGATTATTTTCTTTCTTCAATGTCCTGAAACTCCTCAGGGCTGCTTATCTCCAATTGTGCTTGTCAAATACTCCCTTCTGCTGTGCACTCTTCAGGGGAATGCATTTCAGAGCTTAGAAGGCCCAGCCAGGAGAGGGGACTGGTGCCTGGATGAGTTAACGTGACAAATGCACACACAGTGAAACAACATCTACAATGGTGTGACTGTGCTGCTCCTAAAACCAAAGAATATGGCTCAAAAAGCCTTTAGGAAGCTGTTCAGTCCATCTCCTCGCTCCAGCACCCAACAAAACCAAACTTGCCAACTCTTTCCTTAACCTGCTCTGAAAGAGATCAATTTTGAAACAAACTGTGCCACCACCAGTCTCATTCACCACTTCCCAAATTTCACTCTGCAGAGATTTTCCTCATTTTTAGAACTGTTAAATCATAGAATGGTTTAGGTTGAAGGGGACCCCCTCCATGAGCAGAAACACCTTCCACTAGACCAGGTTTCTCATATTTTCATTTGCATCTTGATCCTGTTGCCTCTGGTCCCATCCTCCTTGGAAAAGCAAAGCAGACTGGTCCCTGCTGCAAACTACACAAAAATCCCTTGCATGGGACTGAGGTAATGTCAGTCACAGGCAGACCTGAATTCCAGAATACTGACAGGTTTGTTTTTTTTTTTTTCTGGAAAAAAAAATTATAAAAAGAGCTCAGTTCCTCCTCTCCAAATTTTTAACAGCTGTTCAGTTTGGGCTCTAGCTACTCACCCAGCTCTGAAATGATGAGTTACTCTGACCTGTCAGCCAGCAGGCAGGGATAAGTCCCCTGTCCCTGACTTCAGTGCAGCTTGGTCCAGACAAAGAGCTACAAAATCCTCCTGAAAAGTTGGGAACAGGGAGCAATGGCTTGATCCAACAGCAAACTCAGGTGCTGCAGCTGCCAATGGTTTTTGTTGCTGCTGCAATTAACAACCACCTACCATCCAAATGAGTGTTTCCAGTAGTAAACTTTGTGACATGAGGACAAATGGGGAAATCACAAGACCTAATTACAGCTAATTGCCAATCCATGGGAAACACTCCAGTGAACTGGCACTCTACAAAGGGAGGAGACAAGCAGCATTGTTTTAAAACACGAATTTACCAGACATATAATTAGCTAAATACCCACATACTCTTCTAGCCACTTGTTTTATTCTGAATCAGAGCTCCTCTAAGCGCTGAACGTGGGGAAGGCATCCTCGAAGGGCAACTGCTTTGCTGTTAGCAGGGTTTTAAAGGGCTGTTAGCAGGTAAAGATCAAATCTAAATATACTTTGTGATTTCCTGGAAGCTTGCTGTGAATCACACGTTTGTTGTGGGCTCCCCCAGGCTCCATTGGTGTGTTGTGGTTAACAGAAGAGCTCAGCAAGAGCTGTCCTGGCCATTTTCAGGGAGTGGAATCTGTTTCAGTTTCCAGGTGGTGGAGCATCTTCTCCCTGTTGGTGGAGCATTCAGGGACACGTGAGCATGTTACTCACCTTGACTCTCCATGTGGTTTGTGGTTTGAAATGTTTGTTGTTTCACATAACATTTGCCCAAAGTGGAATTTCCTGCACAGTGCTGACACTGCTTCCCCATGAGCTGGTCTTGAATCCCATGTGCATTTCCAACGTGCAGGGAGATTTGACCCCATGGATTGCTTTGGCTGTGGGACACCACAGCTCAGCAGTGCTGATGTTTGGGGGTGATCCTGGTGGGTTGGTCCACCAGTCATACAGAGGATCAAGAGTGGTTTGGGTTGGAAGGGACATTAAAGTTCATCCTGTCTCATCCTGACACCTTCCACTATCCCAGGTTGCTCCAAACCCCATCCAACCTTGAACACTTCCAGGGACGGGGCAGCCACAGCTTACCTGGGCAGCCTATGCCAGGGCCTCACCACCCTCACCACCAGGAAATTATTCCTAGTCTCTAATATAACCCAGACCTCTGGCAGTGGGAAGCCATTCCCCATTGTCCTGTCGCCCCAGGCTCTTGTCCCAAGTCCCTCTCCAGTTGTCTTGGAGCCCCTTTAGCCACTGAAAAGGCCTTTAAAGTCTCCCCAGAACCTTGTCTTCTGCAGCCCAAACACCCCCCATATACTTGTCCCATATTTTGAGGTTTGCTGGTGACAAATAAGGCCCAGAAATCTCCCCAGTGAGCAGTGTGTGAGTTGCCTCCCCATCTCTCTTCATCCTCATGCCCCTCTGTTTTTAATTCACAGCAAACCTGTGGTGGTACTTCCCTGTAGGAGCTTCCACTGAGTGCATGTGAGAGGGCTGAAACTGGGGCTGAATGCTCTGATTTTTAAATCTTAGCATCCCCTTCTGTGAATGGCACAGTTACATCTGGCTGGTTTTGCTCATTTACAGTTTAATGTAAATACCAGCCCTGGAACTCATTTGGGAAGCTTGCATATGCTAATGTTTTGTAGTTGAATTATTATTTTTTTTTTTTTACGTTAAACAATAATATTGATATTTTCAAACTTTGCATGCCAAACACTGAAATTGAATTAAGTATTGTTTAAAATAACAATAATATAAATTTGTTTTAAATGAATTTAGTGTCATTTCATTGTTTGAAATGTAATGTGGGAAAATATTACTGCTGGGGCAAGAGTAAATATCTAAGTCTGTTAATTTTATTGAAGTAGTGGATAGATCCACATGAACTATTTCTCTGTGTGTTTGGTTAATATTTTATTGAAAATTGGTGTTAGCTCTAACTAATGAAAATCCAAACTCACTTCACATATGAAGGTGTAAAATGCATCCAACAACTTAATAACCCATTAACTTCAATGGATTTTTTTATGCTGAAATAAAAAATAAGGTGTTTTGAAGAGATGTATAGAGAGTGGAAATCGGCCAAAACAAGTCAGTCCCTATTCTGAATTAACAGGGATGGATGTGCAACCAAGATCCTTCATTATCCAGCAGCCAGTTTGACAGGACACTTCAAGAAAGCCCTGAAAATAATTAAAATATTGTGTACTTCTTAAATAAAGGCTTTCCATGCGTCAACACTGGAGCATTTTGCAAAGGGCAGCGGAGTTCACTCCGTTTTCCAGGTGGTGAAACTGCAGCCCGGAGTAGGGATGTTATTTGCCTGGGCTCACCCTGCCAATGGCCAGGGCTAGAGCCAGGAACAAATCCCTGTCTCTTGACAGCTAATCCAGTGCCTAAGCCAAGATGGTCTCCTGCTTCAGGAAAATGCTCCCTTTGTAGGTAGCACTTGAGCACATGTTAAAGTCAAGGGGACTTAAACGTCTGCTCGAAGTTAAGCCTATACTTAAGTACTTTCCAAACAGAGGGTAAACTTAAACCCATGTTAAAGCGCTTTCCAGAATCCGGGCAAAATCTGTCCAAAGCGCTTGATTCTTCTAACTGCCACAATTAATGGTGTGGAGAAGCTGAATTTTGGAGATTCCAATCTCTTTCCATCTTTTGCTTTGTTGTTATTTCTCCAGGTTTTTTCATAAAGAGGGGAAGGTAAGGAGGCTGTTTTAGATTTTTTTGGAGTCCTTCTAAATCTAGTTCTGTGTGTCATTCTTATCTAGATGGAATTTCAGTGTTGATTCTCAGTGTTTTATTGTGGATCCTGCCACGCTTGAGATCGCATGCTATTATGTAATTATCAACTCTCACATCTGTGTAAAATGAATAAATGTGTTTATTAGGAGAGGAACAAATGGTCTTAACAACACAGGGGAAAAATACCAGGAAGCCCGAAACTGAACCATGTTGGGTTTGTTGGCTTTACCAAGAACCATGTCCTCACTGCTGCGTGGCACTCGTGAAGTTATAAAATTGCAGCCATGGCAGATCTGAGGAGGTATCTTGTGTGACAGAAGGGGAGGGTGGATATCAAAGTGCTCTTCTTCCTTCCAGCAAATTAAAACCGTGGGGTTTACACAGGGCTGCACTTGAGAAACCATCAAAAGGCAACTTATTTCCGTGGAGCACCGATAACACCTCGGTCGTGCCGGCGTGGATTGGAGGAGAGATGTGTGTGGCCTCAACCATGCAGGGAATTTGATCTGTGGGGTGATCCTGGTGCAGAAAGGTTGGTACCTGTTAAGAAAGGCAAAGAAAGAGTCCCCAGACTGTACATTTGTCTAAAGCAGGTGAAATTAGGGTATCATAGAGTCATATAATAGAATCACAGAATGTTTTGGGGCAGAAGGGGCCTTCAAGATTATCTGGTTCCAGCATCCCTGCCGTGGGCAGAAACACCTTCCACTTAACCAGGTTACTCAGAGCCACATCCACCCTGGTTTTGGACACTTCCAGAGTGTTCAACGCCTCCAGGATAGGCCAACTCAAGGGTTTGGACACGTAAAATGCAGGGGATTTCTTCAAAAGAAGGTTTAGGAGTTATCTAGAATTGGTGTTGTTGACCAATGAGGGAAAAAAAAAGTGTCAGGAAGGGATTTAGACCTGAGCTTTGAAAAAATTGGTTTGAAATGGGTATATGGAGTGAAATGGAATGTGCTAGGAATGGGAGAAGGGGTGGATCAGGGAAAGAAGCCTTGTCTTGAAGGTTAGGAGATGCAGGCCTGAAGTTTGGGTATGAAACTGAAAGGATCTTGCACAGTAAGGAAAAAAAACAATAAAAGAAACAATGAAAGAAACACCAGCCCTCTAATGAAAAGAAAAATAATGGATGGGTCTACTATGGAGCATGGATTAGGGTTTAATGTGTGTCATGCAGGCACTGAAGAGACACTACCTGGGCTTTCCCTAGGGATGGGGATGGATAATGGGAAGGAGTGGGAACGGATAGAACTGGAGAGGGCCATGTGCAACATGCAGAACTCCAAGCAATTCATGTGTTCAGGTCAGGGAGGATCAGATCAGCCCCAGGAGGGAGAAGGAACTGCCACATGAAATTACCATTCCCATGGCAAAGACTCTCAATAAACTGTTCAAAGCCTGAGTACTCTGCCCTGAGCATCTGACTGGGAAGTAGCAAACAGTACCTGTAATAAAGGATGGAGCAGCTGTAGAAAAGTGATTAGGGAAACTCCTGGCTGTACCTCAAGACTATGCAGTGCTTTAGAGCAGCTTTTTAAATAACTGAACATGTGAAGGCACATGACAATGGGATAAATGCAAGTGGGGTTTGTGAGAGATGGAGTGCTGGGCTCCTTGGAGAGCTTTCTCTGTGAAGTTAAGAACAGTGTCATGCCCCAGTCTAGCTGGGCTCCTCTGAAGAATTGAATATATTGTGCTGTGCAGGGAATATGAGATGATGGTGGAGAAGGGGAGGATTAAAAGCCGTGTTCTGTCATGGGTCAAAGCGTGTTCAAAGGGGCAAGAGTGGAAGGTGGCTTGGGAGGAAGAAACGAGGAGTGGAAAGTGGTTATGGAGTTGCTTGAGCTAATGAAACACACAGCTGATAGAAAATTTGGAAGTGCTGTTGATTGGGATCAACACACAGAATTTGGGTATTGTCAAGAACAAAGGCAATGCACTTTGGGACCAATAATAGAAGCTGCTGCCTTAAACCATGGGCTCTTCAGCTTGAAAGACAGATGTAGAGAAAGACTGTGTTTAATGCTTAGGGAATGGAGATGGGCCACTGTGCAGCCTGGCTGTGAGCAGAACAAGCCCAGCCCTCGAATATTTCCATTTTATTGCAGGGCTGTGGCAGAGTTAATGCTGCTGCAGGAGGCACGGAGGAAAACCCGAGCGGGACAGTTGTGGTTGCCCATGTTTAAGATTCAGACTGGCAGGGTTACTGGGGTGACTGGGGAAATGGAGAACCTATTTTTATGAAAGAAGGCTGAAAGACCAGGGCTTGTTCAGCCTAATAACATGAAGGCTGGGAAGAGATAGGCCTGCTCTCCAGAAATGCACCGAGGAGGGGGGGGTAAACACTAGGGAGGGATAAGAGCTATATAAGCTGAAATGCTGGCACAAGAACAAATAGGCAGGAACTGGCTCTGAATAAATCAAGGCTGGAAGTTAGAGGGAAGCTTTTAATTGACAGAGGGAAGGGGATCCACAACAGACCCCGCCAGTGTGAGCGGGACAAAAATAATCCAATAGTTTTAAGATGGTGTTTGATAAACTCATGGAACCTGTGCAGTTTTGCTCCCTCTGGTGTGAAGAACCAGAGTGTCCAGACTTGGAACAGCCCTCTGAATTCTACAGAAAATTCAACGCCTAAGATGCACATGGCAGATAATACATGTCAGAGTAATTATTTTAGGCTCTGTGCAGCCTCTGGCAAGCTCTAATTACCTGAAAGCAGCAGCACAGTAGGAAGGTGGAGCAGGGCAGGAATCAGCTCCTGTTCACTGCTACAAGGAATGTCACTGCACTCAGTCACTGAGAGCAGTGTGCTTGTGCTGTGTGGAGCACAGTAATTTTTATGTTCACCAGTAAATGCTTCCTGCATCATCCGTGGTGCCTGTCCCCAGAACTGTGACTCCTCCTGTGACTTCAGCAGGAGCAGAGTCCCACCAGTCAGCAAAGCATCTGGAAATGGTCACCTGAAACACTCTGCTCTGCAGCACTTTCCTGCCTCTGGTCAGTCCAGTGGGTAACTGAGGCAGGTTAGGGATGGATGTTACCATGAAAGGCTGCAGCCAAGCTGTGACATATCTAACTCCAGCTCACCCTGTACACTACAAATATTCCCAAGTACCCTGTAGGTGTTTTCACCCTCCACAGAGAGCATTTCTTAAAGAAATCCCTTCTGAGACAGCAGGAGTTCTGCAATCTGCTGTTTTCTAAAATGATCAATTAAAGCACCAAGTTTGCATAAGGTAATCTGATGCAAACCACCTGAAGGTCACAGAGCCTGAATATAAGGTCACCAAGGGATCTGCAGGTTCATGTCATCAGGTGGAAGAATAAGGAGGGATGTGTTTTGACAATGTTTATGTTTAATTTAACAATTAACACTGGCCTCACCTATTGATCTCTAGGCAAACATTTGTTACGGTGCACGATGACATTGTAGTTAGCAACTTTGGATTCTGTTAGGGGTGGCTTCAGCTGAGCTGCATTAAGAAATGCTAATTGCAAGTCATGAGGAAGGAAAGCTGAAACAAAAGAAGCCACACATTGTTGATGAATGTCCCTGCTCTGGGCAGAGGTGCCATAACCAGAGGCCTTAGAAGGGAAATGGCTCTTTTATTTTTCCAGCTTGGGTCATACATGGTTAAGTTTTATCTCACTGCCAGCTCTGAGTGAGACTGATCATTTTTTAATTTACCAAACATGATTTAACCCAGTTTCTCATTGATGTAAATATTACCAGCCTTCAGCTTTCATTATTCCATTGTGGGAGAGTGAAAGTTTGCTGGCAGAGAGCCCTGAGTACCCTGAATGGGCAAGCTCTGGAAGAAACTGAAAAACAGTGTCAGGAAAGCCTTTGGATGGAGCCACACAATAAAAGGGCTGTGTTCTTTTATTGTCAGTACTATCTTTACTCCTGTAGAGCGCAGAGGTGGAACCTGAAGCCACTTGCTGCTCCCATCTTCAAATATGAGCATCCACCTCGCCCCCTGTGCCCACTCCAGAGTTCCTGTGCCTCTGCAGTGAATTGTACCTCGACCCTGAAAATAATTAAAATTTGAGAATATCAACCAGTGTGAAGGACAAAGATAAAAATGCACCCCTGCCCCTTATTGGCAGATGTGCTGTTGGACATTGTTCCTGAGACCACACCTGAGAGGCTGTGCCCTGCCTGTCACACCAGCAAAACAAGAGGAACTCCCCGGGAAAGTTTTAGGTGAAGCAGTTAGGAGGCTGGGAGATGGCAGGAGGAACTGAACAGCAGAACTGAGGTGATGCATCTGGTCACACACACAGCCAGTAGTGCAGGCAAGAGAGAGCCAGAGCTCAGTATTTAGCAGGCTGAGCTCAGTGATTATCCTAAAATTCTTAACCATTTAAAAAAGTGATGCACATCGGTTGTGTCTGCTCTGGACCTGTGATATCCTGTGATGACTGAGTTAACATTTCTCAGGAAGGTCCCCTCATCAGCTGAACCCTGGTGATGGCTGCTGTGAGAGAAATGAAGCTCCAAAGGATGCATGGAGGTCTGGGAGGCAATGTGGTGTTTGGAGAGCAGGCCAACATGTGATATATCAGGGAAAGGAACTGGTATTTTGGACAGGCTGAAGGAGAAGGAGAGGAGCTAGAAAAACAAGGAACACAGGTAGGTAACAGCAGAATAGAAACAGATATTTTGGCAAGGGAGCAAGTGAGAAAAGGGCTGGCTTGAAGACCTCCTCTGGAAGCTTCCTAATCTATTTTTATAACCTTCCCCTGACCCCTTTTTCCCGTGTCCTCAATTATTTGGGGTAAGCATTGTCCCTATCTTCGTTAGCTCATCTATATGTGCATGCAACCTAATGACATCGGTGAGCTACTTAATCCTAGTCTGTCAGTGTCATCCTGGATTAATTTACTCCCTCTTCAGCACTGACTGTCACTTGGATGAGTGTCTCCTGCACCTTTTTCTTTCCTTCTGCTCTTTTCTTCCCCTCGTGCCTTTGGCCAGGGTCCCTGTTGGCTGCAGTGGCCCCGGTGACATTCCAGCAGATCCCCCGTGCTGAACGCTGCAGACGTGCCCTCTTTGTCTGCCACCTCCATCTTAATTCCTTATCTGCTTACGGGTTCGTGTCTCCCCCCCTCCCCATTACTGACCTTGTGGATTAATGTATAGTATGGGACTGTAAGCTTTCTTGAAGGCTGGGTGAATTGTGTCCTCAGCTCCCCATCTGTCGACATCGTCCCTTATTGCCTTCTGCACAGTGACACGGACGCAGCTGAGACTTCATAGGAAGCAGATGAAAGAGCTGGGTTGTTGTGGGGGTTTTTTTCCCTTTTCCTTCTTTCTTTCTTTCTTTCTTTCTTTCTTTCTTTCTTTCTTTCTTTCTTTCTTTNGGAATTTCCAGTTTGGCAACTGGTCTCTCTAGTAGTGGCTTCCTTGTGGGTGTCTTGTTTAATCAAGGGATTGCCAAGTCTGAATATTAATCAGCTCTATTTAAAGAAGTTGGAGACACGGGATGTGTAATTGCTGTGACAATCAGGTGTAGCCAGAGGTGTCTGGTTTGTGTGGCTGGAAGGTAAAGGCTGAATATTTTGGAACAGAAAGAGAACAGAAGGTGAGACTGTAGGATGAATAACTGGGAAAGAGCTTCTTGCTCTGAGGATTTTAAGGTCTGTTCCAAAGCTAAATTGGGGAAAGTCTTTCCATGGCTATCTGGGGAGCAAAGCCCTCCCTTGGTCAGGTGCAACCCCCTGGCAGCAAGACAGAGAAAGCAGGGGACTACCAAAGGCACTGGGGAATTCATCCTCTGGCAAGAAAAGTGCAGCTTCCCATGGAAACACGGTGTTAAAAGTGACCAAAAGAGCAAGTATCCCAATGCAGGGCGGCTGTTTTGTGTGGGCTGGTTTGTGTGAGGGGGAAAAGGTGCCTAGACTCGTGATCAGAGTCTCAAGAGAAGGCAGTCACGTGTAGTTCTTGTTTTTCACACTGGATCTGTGGGGCACTTTCTGCTGGCCTGGCCTTTGAGATTGTTTTTCCCAATGCCACTGTTTCTCCACGGAGCCGTGGCTGGAGGTATGCAGAGAGCTGGCCTCCCTCTTTTGTTTCCAGCTCTTACTTTGCATTAAAAGATGATGAAAAGCTGTTTGAAAATGCATTTAGCATTTCCCTTGCAGTCAGCTTTGTAGCATGACTGCCGTGTGCTTTGGTGCAAGGAATTACATATTGCTCTCCTTGACTGTTTGCTTTTCCATTTCTCTCCTCTCTTGTGCTGGGATCTGCCACCCCCCTGCCAAACACACACCATCTCCTGCTCCACACGCTGCTGTCCACTCATGAATTCCACAACTGGGCTGTTCTCCCCAGGACCATTGGTTCTGTCATTGGTTGTTTTGCTGCTTGGAATAGGCAGGTAGATGATTTGCAATCACAACTTCATGTGTTTGAACACGAATGGTGATGGAGTTGCCCAGGGCTCAGCCAGACTCGCTCAGACTGGGAGTAAATAATTTTGTCTGCTCCATTTTGAAGACCACAGAGCTGAAATGGGTTATCCTAGACAGGAGTGTGGCCACGTGCTGGTAAGAGCTAGAAAATGCCATCAAAGCCATCACAACCCAGGCTGTGCTGCCAAGGAAAAGAAGTGCAGGGACCAAGTTCAAACACCAGACTCCTTGTCACCTGTGCATCTCATTGAGTAAATGTGGAGGTCTGTGTCGAGTTTGGGGCTCCTTGATCCAACAGCAGAGGTGATCAGGAGCCTGCAGGGTGGGCACACAGAGCCTGGGAACTCTGGGTTTGTTTGGCCAGAGGAAGCTGAGAGGGGATCCACAACCTGGCTTCAGTGTGGTCACAGAGGGGACAGAGACAGACTGTTCTTGGAGGCACACTTAGACAAATAAGAGGCAGCAGCCACAAACTGCATAGTGGAAAATTCCAGTTTGGCATTACAAAAAAATTATCCACACGAGGGTACTCTGGAACAGGGGGTCAGGACCTCGTGGCATCTCCATGTGCACTGAGCAAGCCAGGTGGGCATCAAGCTTTGAGACAAGTCCTGAGTGTCTTTTTATTTGCATTTAGGCACAGCCATAGAAAACATTGGCTTTGTAATAGAGAAATGACCTCTCAATGGATATACTTCCTACTGCTCATTGAAAAATAAAATTTCCATCCCATGGGAAATTCTGGTATTTTCATATTTGTTTTCATCTCAAATTGGAACAGATAATTCCTGAAAAGAATTGATTTGCAAATGTCAGAGTGTTTCGTGTTGACATTTTGAGCTAAAATGAGATATTTTTGTTTGAATCAGGTCATCATTTGCCTCTGCCTGAACAGCCGCTTGCTTGCAGGAGCTGTAGCTCTGTTTCCTGTGATCCCAGGAAATCCCATGACTGGTTAAACTGTGTCTTCCATAACATGCCTTTATTTCTTCCAGCAGCTGATTACTTGAGGGAATTACAAGTCTTCCAGCCTGCAGTGTGCTGGCATGAGCAGATGTAGAACAAAACAAGAACCATCACTTTTCCGACCAGAACTCATTTTTAAGAAACATTTTTTCCCTGTGTGGAAAATCTTGGTTTGAGTGAAATCTCTTTTTTTTCTTTTTTAAGGGAAAACAGTTTGTTTCCCCTTTATTCTAAAGAAAATGTTCCATCAGCCCAACATGCAATAAATATGTTCACATATAGGTGTGAAGGTGTTTCTTTTCTGCTTTAACAAATGCTGCAGCCACGTTCTGTTCTCATTTCCCACACACAAGCTCAGACTTTTCCCTCTTAGTTTCAGTGGAGTTAATCCAGTCACAGAGACATAGCTGGGACTAAATTTGGCCCAAAGAAGAGATTTATTGTCTTTTGTAATAACACAGAGATGGAGCCACAGCTGGTACAAACCAAGGAAATCAGTGGAATTTGGATGACTTATACCTGCCGAGGTTCAGCCCCAGAAATATTAATAACTAACTACCTGTAGTGCTTACAAATGCATTTACAGTCCATTCCCAGGGCTGCTTTGGGCAGAAGACAGCACATTTGCAGGTTTGCTTACTCGGTCTGGCAGGAAGGGGTTTTCACACTTTCTGCTCTGCTGGCAGCAGCCACGGTGGATCTCCTCTCCCATTCCTCTTCTCCCAGCCAGGGCTGTTTGTCCAAAACCTCTGCAGTATCTGCCTGCAGATCTTCTGTTCTTTCCATGCTCTAAACCCTGTGTTCTGCACAGTCAGTGTGAGCTGCACACAGGCATCTGAGGACATCATTTGGGCTTAAAATTTGTAGCACATTAGGAGCATGCTAATTGCCTAGGGTGACATCCAGCTGACAGCTGATTTGATGGTAACTCTGTTCTTATTGCTGTTTAAAATTCTATCTCCTAAATAAATGAGTGATGGGATCGATAGCCTCGCTCTGTTAACAGGGGCTGCTGTGGTGCACCACTGTGACTTTGACTTTGCTGTTTTCTTTGCCAACTAATTATGACCAAAGTGACATCACAGGTGATCTTCGCTTGTTCCTGAGACACTTTCAACACCACCTCGTAGGCACTTTTCCCAGAACCAGTGGCTTTTGTCATCTGCCTCTTTGGTTTCCTGTTCATTACCTTTGTTGAAAAGTGGAGAAAAGGAGGCTCAGGGGGGACCTTCTCACTCTCCACAACTCCCTGACAGGTGAGGGTCAGACTCTGCTCCAGGGAACAAAGGACAGGACAAGAGGACATGGCTTGAAGTTGTGCCAGGGGAGGTTTAGTTTGGATATTAGGGGAAATTTCTTCACTTAAAGGGTGATCAAGCATTGGAAAAGGCTGTTCAGGGAAGTGGTGGAGTCACCATCCCTGGAGGGATTTAAAAAATTGTGTGGATGTGGCACCTGGGGACATGGGTTAGTGGTGGCCTTGGCAGTGCTGGGCTAATGACTGGATGATCTCAGAGGGTTTTCCCAACCTAAAGGCTTCTGTGATTTTAAGTGCCCAGATGAACTCATCCAAGTTGTGTCCTTGCTGCTTCCTTGCCTGGCTGGGACATTTCCTTCTGCATGCCAGGGTGGGCATTTAAAAATATAACTCACTTGATTGCTTGCCCAAATGTTTGCTTATGGAAGTATCTACACAGTGAGAAAATGTCAATCAACTTAATTGCATGTGCAAATTCCACTCTGCATGTGTAAATACAGGATCCGTGTGTGGTTTAAGTCTCTGCACTGGGAAATTGGGCTTTGCTACCTTTTAAATGCAGTCATTTAGGGTTTGTACAAGGGAGAATGGCATCGGGTTGCACCAAGGGGAGGTTCAGGTTGAGTATTAGGAAATATTTCTTCGCTGAAAGAGTGATTAAGCCTCGGAACCGACTCCCCAAAGAAATGGTGGAGTCACCATCCCTGGAAGTGTTCAAAAAGCAGGCAGACTTGGCACTTTGCAATGTGGTTTAGTGGATTTAGGTTTTGGTCAAAGGTTGGACTGAAGATCTTGGAGGTCTTTTCCAGCCAGTTGTATGATTCTTTCTGTCAGTGCTGCCACAGATGAAGTAATGGGCAGGAAAAACATATTAAATTGAATTAAGGCAGCAAGGACAGGCAGGGCTGGGTGTCAGGTCCCACACAGCCCTGGGCTGTGAGCTCAGGAATGGACAGTTTGGAAGGGTTAATGTCTCATTTACATGACTGAGAACAAACAACTACGGGAAATGCCCGGTTTACAATAAAAAAGATGTGGATTGGGAGGTTCAGGGGAACAAAAGACTCACAGATAACTTGAAGCAGTATATCCAGGAGAGAGCATTTCTCCAGGAGAGACCATCCATTTCAGTGGCCTGCTAAGCATCAGACCTTATATCTGTGTGGTCAAATCTCTGCATAGTTGGTTAACCCGGTCATAATAAAAGAAATGCAGTGAATTTCTCTCTCCACAATCCTCGGATGAGATTTTCTTACTTTGCCCAAGCACTTTCCATGGGAACTTCTCTATTAAATCAAAGCAGACATCCCTCTACCCCTCTATCTGATAGCAGCCAGCACCACTTTCTTCAGACTAAGGTGAAGCAAATCCTGCAATGGGAAGCTAAGGAATAATTTGCTGTAGATAAAGTTACTTTGCTCAGAGGTTATCTTCAGCCACAAAGCACAATTCTTGCTATCTGATCCCAAGCAGCATGAATCTTTACTTGCCACTCTGCAGGAGAATGAGATCTCCCTATTGTTCCCGGACCTGGTTTCCAAAATCCATCTTTTCTGCATGTACCTTGTCCCTAGATGGAGCTGTATTTCACCGGTGTGCTGGGTGCAGGACCAGCAATGCCAGACCCTGTTTCACAGTTTATTGTCAGGAATATTGCAATTTGCTGCCTGTTGTTCTCCTTGGTGCTCAGTTCTGCCTCTGTGGTTTTTTTGTTTTGTTTTCGTTTTGTTTGGGTTTTTTTGTTTTTTCTGAGGATGTTTGTGCTTAGGAAGAAAAAAACCCAAACAACATAAAACAAGAAGAAAATTATTGTGCAACCCCCAGTACAGGAATCTGATTTGGAACAGAGCCCTGGGAGAGGCGGGGGCAAATTCTCTGTCTGAGCTACTTTGAGAATTTTTATGCATTATATTGCTGTAAAATGACAATCAGGAGTTGGAAGAATAAGGATTATTCCCATGAAAAGCCACTTTTCCCAAACAGCAGCACTGCATTTAACCAGTTGTGTACATAATATTTCATTAGAATTAATATTGTTACTAACAGATGTCCGTTTTCAGCAGAGCAAATGGAGATGGGATTTTATTGTTTCTCACTTCCACATAAATGGATCTTGAGCAGTGATTATGAAAAGCAGCAATTAAACGTTAAAGCAATAAAAAAAAAAAAAAAACCCACCTTCCTCAGAAACTCGTGCTTCTCCCCAAAAGCAGGCAAATAAGAATTGCCAGGCCTTAAAGTGCTGCTGGTTTTGGAGCTGTTTTCGAGGTTGTGTGTGTCTCCTTTTGGGCTCCACGCAAACAAACCTGCGGATTAGTGAGTGTGTGTGTGTGCTGGGCTGTGTGCGTGCGCGAGTAACCCAATTTCTGCCTTTCATACTTTGCCCAGATTAGAGGCCAAGCCCTGCAATGTGGTGGCGAAACACCCGAGCTGGAGCGGGGGCTTAGTTTTTCCTGCTTTTGATGTAACAGGTAGATAGAAATGTCCCCTCGTGGGGACAGGTTTATTCGGTGCAGCTCTGTAATTTCATTTATTTACCGATAGCCGCGGCGTTATTTTGATGCAAAACTCTGCCTGCCTCCCCCATCCCCCCTTTCCCCTCCTGCCTTCCCTAGAAGTGACATGATCAAAAGCTATTTCTTCTTCAGAGTGATTTCCAGTAACCTCCGGAGCAGTTTTTTTAATTAAATAAACCTCATCTTGTCTAGCTTTCTGGTCAGCATTTTGAACCCCCTGCAGATGGGTCTGAAGGATTAACAGCAAATCCTCCTCGACCCAGCTCAAGCAGATGGGCGGCATGTGTCTGATAAATACTAGGACAAGGTCTGCTTCCTCGTGTTTCCAACAGATAGACGGTATACCCTGTAAATTAAATTTAAAATGGTGGCCCTTTCAACCCTCAGAATAGCAGAGGAAAAGGAATACAAATGATATGAATTTCCCATTCCTGGCACATTGTCACCTCCCCGACCACCGAGTCAAACATCACCTGTTGGGCAAAGTGGTGCCTCCGGGGAAGGTCAGGTCAGGGGAAAGCTGGACTGGGAGAGCACACAATGCGTGTGTGAGCCCCCATTCCCGCCCGCTGCATCTCTTTGCTGATGGCTTTTATTTGCATGTCAGTTTGCAGAGCATCCTCTTTCCAAATGAATGTCTCTTTAACATCGGTACCCATCCAGCTGCTGCCGCGGGAGGCAGACCCGAATTCCTGCGGGTGCCGAGAGGGGAAGCGCTGTGCCCTGGGCAGGGGGCTGTGCTGAGCTCCCTGGGCAGAGCACTGGCCATTTCCCCACCTATTCACTTGCAAGGGGTCAGGAATGATCACCTTGGCTTCGGGCAAGGGCAGGTCATGGGGATGGAGGGGGGCTCCGTGCATGTCCCACTTGCTTCCACAGAGGCCCTCCAGGCCCAGTGGGAGTTTTAGAAATAAGTTTTTATTTATAACAGAAGTGTACCAGTACACCAGAGATGCTAAAGTTTGCCAGTTTACCAGAGATGCTAAAGAAACAGCCCCTTTCTCCTCATTTTGTGCCGTTTTATTTTTTAATTATTTTTTTTTCCCTTTTAGAAGGAAAAGCGGACGTTTTTAAGTGTGGTGCTTTATCTGCCGTTCCTCCTGCCATCTCTCGCCCTCCAGGCTGGTGGTCACTCGGGAACAGGAAGATTTGCCTACAATTGCTCTGCCTGACAGCATTAGTGGAAACTGCCTTTCCCCGGTGACCTTGCTGCTAAGCTGGGGACTGCCAGTGACTGTCACCTCCAGTGACACTGCTCAGAGGGTCCTTGTCAGAACAATTACCACTGGTATGTCACTGGATTGTCTTGCAGAGCCTTGGGCTCCTGACTGGGGGTACCTGTGGTATTTTGGGGTGGAAAGCGCTGTGTTTATTGGCCGAATCTCGGGCATGTGGCACGCTTGCAAATTCGGGGTCTCTGCACCTCTGCAGATAGGTGAGGAGGTGGTGGAGCCACGCAGAAGCAGCAAATGAGATGTCATTTGAAGGCTCATTTAAAAAAAAAAAACATTGGAGAGACTGGATTTGGGGGGATATCTCCTATCAGAGGCATCAATACATAGTGGAGAGTGGGTTTTCCATTTCTAAAACATTGGTTTTCCCTCTAGGATAATTCAGGCTATGATTTAAGGAAGGAAAAAAAAATATAGCTAAAGCAGTTTAAGGGTAGCAATTCAGCCAGCCTTTCCTCCCAATTCATCCCAGTCAGCATTCAAGGGTCATATCTTCTGCAGAGCCCTTTGTAGATAAAATGTTGTGGGATGAATGCTCTCTTGGAAGGGTGATAGCAGTGGGAAAAAAAAATGGGAGAATTCAAAGGAGGAGTTTAAAATGCCATAAAGCTGCTGGACTGAATGTTCAGCTGTTGCAAACCAGCTTACTCTTGGCTGTGGGTGGACTTGCATCGTGTTACTCAGCTAAAAATCTGGTCCACAAAATCACAAGCAGAATAACAGAAGAGGCCCCCGGGCAAAATTTTTGGTTTTTTTGTGTGTTTCTGGATGCTGTTTCTGCTAGTTCTCACTTTTAATTATCTAAATGACACTTTCCACTGATGTTCTCTCCAGCAGGATCACTGTGGGCATAAAAAGCACATTTCCTTAAGCATTGCTTGTCTCTCAGGATTGTAAAGTGCCAAGGTAGAAGAAGCAGCTTCTTTTATGACATCTGCCCATGTCAGCTCACCTTTAATCCTTGTGATGAGAAACACTCAAACTTTGTAATGATGGCTGGGAAGTCTGAGTGAATGAACAACAGAGAAACAGAACCACTCACTGGCTTATTTTTCCAAATAAGTGCAACACTTTAGAAAATGAGTCAGCTTTTTTTTTTTTTCTTTTTCCCTTGGCTCGCCCAAAACATTTTAATTTTCATCTCTTTAGCTGTGCTTTTTATCTGCTTGCAGTGCTGTGATGTTGGAGTTGACAACTCACTGCCTTTTCATGGCCTGGCACAAAGAACCTGAGATAAGTGAAAGGGAAAAGTTATGTTTTGTGATGATGTGGTGTCCCCCACAGCACACACCTGTCTGCCCACTGAATATTTCCTCATTTGCCTGTGAGACATAAGAATATATTTGGAGCCAGAGGCTGCCTTTAGCTGCAAAGTTCTCAGGGCAAAGCCAGGCTCAGTTGTCAATTTTAAAAAGCACAGACCTGCTCAAAGAAAACTCCTTTTTCTGTGATAAGTGGAAAACTCAATGTTTAAAGTGTCCATTTAAAGCAAGTTTTTCATAGCTGAGAATGTAGCAGTTGAACAATTCACACTGAAGTAGTTCCTTTTCTCTTTTTTTTTTAATCAGGATTGCAGTTTAAATTTTTTCAAGACGGACTTTTCTTGGTTTTGTCAAAAATATTGAATGACAAAAAATGTCAATTTTTTCAGCTTTCAAGGTTAATAACTTGTTTTCTTTTTCATGTAAAACATTTCTATCAACACATTTCAACACATTACCACTGGTGTGTCACCAGACTGTCTTGCAGAGGCTTGAATTTAAAGAGGCTTTAAAATTTACTGGTGCAGGAAAAAGTTGAAAATATTTCACCCAAAGAATATTTTGTCTTAAACAGAGCAGAGCCCCAATACTATCTCGTCTCTTCAAGCAAATTCCTGTGAGGGATGTTTGGAACTTGTATTATTTAGTTTTTATACAGCACTTCTGTGTTCCAGGCCAGGTTGGATGGGGCTTTGGAGGAATCTGGGATCGTGGAAGGTGTCCCTGCCCATGGAATGAGATGGGTCCCTTCCAACCCAAACCATTCTGGGATTCTGTGATGCTGAGATTGGAGAGATGACTGGATCTGTTCCTTGTCCAACCCAACCACACTGAGAGAGGAGGAAGTGGCCCTTCTCTCTCCTGCCTGCTCTCCAGGGGCAGGGGACACCTTTGGAGCCGGTGAGCAGGTGACAAGGTGTGGGAGGCTGCACTTCCACACACCCTCCCCTCTGCAGGACCTCCCAGAAAAGCCTCAGGAGCAATTCTGAAGAACAGTGATTTATTCTCCACTTTCAAGTGATACTGTGAACCTTTTGAAGCAAAATAAGGTGGTTATTTTTTTTGTGTGTGTGTGTTGTTTCTTTTTTTCCCAGGGATTCCCCAAGTGGATGGCTGTCAAAGATTTTAATATACTGCAGGCACAGCAGCTAATTCTCAAATCTCTTGCAGAAGGATCTTACAGAGGGAAGCTAGGATGCAAATCCTTTTGAAGGCTTTTTCCATTTTGAAACCTATAAATAGGAAAGTAGGGCAAAATGACTTTGACAAGTTTAGACCTCACCTTCTTTAATTACTCTCTTTGGATCAACAACCTGACTGCAAATGCTTATCTGCTCCCACATTATGCACAGGTTTGGAGTTTATTTTTTAAGAATAGTGCATGACAATTCTGCATAATATTTTTAATACCCCTGGCCTCCAGAGATTTCCATATTCTAGTTGATCTTTACATTTATAATTGATATAAATGGTGAACAGGGCTGATTGCTTGGATTGTCCTTTCAGTGTTAGAAGTCTATTTATTCTTTAAGAATACTAAATTTTCTTCCTAATTCTGATTTTTTATTTCTTCTCCCTTTTTTTAAAAAATGTAAACATTTAAATTGACTGTGCTTTGCTTCTGCTCAGTGATAATTGCTAATTAAACTGTAAGCTGTAAATAAACCAGTTGCATGGGTGCTGTTTTTGTAGATGTTTAAAATGAGGCTTTAAAACGAAGTTCTGGTCACCCTTCTATAATGCATGATGTTGTTTTAATAAATAAGATAAATGATGATCCTTGTGGGTCCCTTCCAACTGAGAATATTCTCTGGTTATTTCCTATCTCTGTGACTATTGCATGTACACAGTGTAAGGAGGAAGGTGGTTGGTGTCACTTCACATAGAGCACACATGAAAAATGACACAATTGTGCTAAATACTGTATTTGGTTATGCAACAAGATCTGAGACATGGCTGTTTTAGGGTGATTTGTGCTTTTCTGTGATATGAAGGGCTGTAAATCATGCTAATTCAGTACAATATTGTTTTTTGCCTCATTTATCATGCCGGTATCCAGCCTTGATTGTGAGAAACACTTCACACTTGTTTCTTTTAAAAATTTTTAAAGTTTAATAATAAAAAANNNNTAATAAAAAGTAAAGAATTTTTGCCTCATTTATCATGTTGGTATCCAGCCTTGATTGTGAGAAACGCTTCACACTTGTTTCTTTTTAAAATTTTAAACGTTTAATAATAAAAAAAATAAAGTAATACAAATTGGGATAATTAGGGTTAGGATAATAAAAGAGATAATAAAAAGCAAAGAATTTTTACCTCATTTATCATGTTGGTATCCAGCCTTGATGAACACAGGAGAAACACTGAGTGCAGGGGGGGATGTTTTAGAGCTGTGTGCTGATCAGGGGCCAGAGATGGAGGAGCCACCACACAAATTTACCATCAATAGGTCTCTGTGCACAGGAGCAATTCAGTGCTCCAGGTGTGGACTCATCAGATTTCAGTCCTTCTCCTTCCTAAATTCAGGAATAATGTGGCAGCCGGGCCAGGGCAGTGATCCCTCCCCCGTGCTGGGCCCTGCTGGGGCCACACCTCGGCTGCTGGGTCCAGTTCTGGGCCCCTCAGTTCAGGAAGGACATTGCGGGGCTGGAGTGTGTCCAGAGAAGGGAACGGAGCTGGGGAAGGGGCTGGAGCACCAGGAATGGCTCAGCCTGGACAAAAAGGAGGCTCAGGGGGGACCTTCTGGCTCTCCACAACTCCCTGGGAGCAGCCATAGGGGTCAGGCTCTGCTCCCGGGGAACAAGGGGCAGGACAAGAGGTCCTAAGGTGTTCCACGGGAGGATTAGGTTGAATATTAGGGAGAAATTCTTCACAGAAAGAGTGATTGGCATTGGAATGGACTGCCCAAGGAGGCAGTAATATCCCCATTCCCGGAGTTGTTTAAGGAAAGGCTGGATGTGGCTGTCAGTGCTGTGGTCTGGTTGACAAAGTTGATGTTCAGTCATAGGTTGGACTCGATGGTCTCAGAGCTCTTTCCCAACCCAGCTGTGGTTCTCTGTGATCTCCCTGGCATGCAGCACCTGGGGACAGTGGTCTATGAGAGCTGCCACAAGGAACAGTGTGGATCTGACAGGCAACAAACCAGGATCAAGACACAGGAATCATCTAAGCTTTGGTGACTAAGGTGGACATCAGAAGGATCAGATTGTAGAAGTGCCTCTCTCTCTGTCTGTCTCTCTTGCTCCATTTATTGACAGGAGCTGCAGATAAACAGCTCGAAGAGAGACATCTCCGTTTTGGATATCTGTGTTTGCTCATGAGGCCTGCTGTGCTGGGCCATAACTCACTCCATGCATCCATCTGTCCAAATTCTTAACAAGAGCTGCAGGGCTGGAGGACTGTTCCCTTAGTCCTATTCATGAGGGACAATTTTTGTTCTGTGTGCTATGGGACAGTGGTTTTGTCTGTTTTCCTACTATCTTCCAGCTTTTTTGCCATTTCTCCTGCATTGTGATTCCTCTTTTTTTGCAAGAAGAAACAGCCTCAAGCTGTGCCAGGGGAAGTTTAGATTGGAGATTAGGAAATATTTCTTCACCAAAAGGGTTGCCAAGCACTGGCACAGGCTGCCCAGGGCCATGCTGGAGTCATCATTTCTGGGAGGATTTAAAAGATGTGGATGTGGCACCTGGGGACATGGGTTAGTGGTGGCCTTGGCAATGCTGGGGGAGTGTTTGGGCTGGGTGATCATGGAGGGCTTTTCCAGCCTAAAGGATTCTATGATTTTATGATTCATTTTACGAGTCTACCCCTTCTACTTTCTGCTACTTCCTGTTAGACCAAGACATTCTTACAGGCAACTTCTAGAAACTTTATCTGACCCAACCAGTTTCCAGTTCACCCCTTTACCCCTTTGTGCAGTGAGTCACATCTAAACCTTGGTATGCACAGGAGGAGGACAGTGAGCTAAGTGCTAAACAGATTTGCACCATGAATTTTGAATCAAAGTACGTTCCTGTAATGCATCATCTCTGGCCACAGTTGTGTTACTGTGAATGCACAGAGACTTTACAGAGCTTACAGGAGAGAACTTACATGTCCAAGAGGAGCATCCACTGCCAGCTCGAATTCTATCCTGTCCCATGCCATAACTGCACATAGTTTGAGAGTTTGACCACTCTAAATAATTCTGAAATCTCTGAATATTGCCAACACTTGGACCTGCAGTACTGAATTTGTTTACAGTTGTATAAATAATAGCACTATTTACCTTCTTTGAAGGATTCTAGTGCCAGCTACCACAATCAATGTCTTAGACAGAGTCCAAGCTCCATCAGATGTTTTACTGCTCATGTGGTCTACTAAATGTTGTCTGCCAAACTGTTCTTTAAGCTCTTGATGCTATCTTGAATCACAAAGTATTAAGGAAGCTAGCTGACTTTTAATTATAATATTTTAAAGGAAGCGCATAATAACCATTAATACCAGATATTTTCCTGGTTGTACTGATTTTATTTCTTCAATGTGCTGTTATTTAAAACAAGTGTTTCAGTTTATTATTCACAGCAGGGTTCTGTACCACAGGAACAAGTTCTACTGATCCATTAGGTCCTTGGTGCCTCCAGTCTGCTGGCCCCAAAACAACCAGCCAAAACCAATGGATCTCAGTGATTTAGGCTGGTTTTGAACCAAGCTTTAGCATTTTCTGATTTGTCACCTCTGTCTTTTTATGTTAGAGCCTCCGATGCTGAACGTGTGGCAGGCAGAAGGAACACTCACAGCAAAGCATGAGAATGTAAAGATTTAAAACAATATTTGTGCCACACAGTGGGAACTCTGATCCACGTTCTCTGTGTAGGTCTGTACTTCCTTGTACATGACCAAGACACAATTTTTGGGGAGGTCAGAGACTTCATGGAAAGGTCCTGAAATGAGCCAAGTATGAGAGCGTCTGTGTGGATGTACAGCCTTAAACAGTGACATTTAGCCTATAACTCCCTGTTTAGGGGTTATTTTGTGAGCCCCTTAGGGCACAAGCTTTGCAGAGTGCAAGTTAAAGGTGAAGCTCCCTGCCCCTTCCTTGTGGAGTTCTGTGAGCAGTGTGTTCAGCAGGTATCTCTCTCTTTACTGAAACGATTTCTGACATCTCTGATCTTTTTTGGGTATTTTGCAGCTGGCACAGATCTGGAAAATGCATGGAACAGTTCCTGAATTCCCACTAGCTGGAAGAGAACAGATTTAAATATGAATTGTACATAATATGGGAGAGAGGTGTTCACTAAATACAGATATATTGAACAACAATGATAAATCAATGGTGTTGTCTTTGACAAGGCCAGCACAGAAAACCCTTCCATGGCATGACCTGTTCCTCTCCCAAAAGTCTGGAAGTGTTCCTGGGAAGAACATAAGCCATCCTCTGCTCTTCTGGGTTGCATTTGATGCAGATACTGGGAATATAAAATGTTTCTGGTTAACTCAACCAAGGCAGAGCAATTTTCTCTAATTTTTGAGGTAGGTGTGCCCTTGTGCTGCATTAGCGCCCTTTTGTTTTCTATAGGCAGAAGCTGTGGCCACAATTTTGTTTTCCTAATTTCCTCTGATTTTTGTAGCTCTTGATTGCGGTGCCCCTGCATAATCATTCAAGGTAGATTGTTAGTGTAAGCTGCATTGCAAGGTCTGCCTCTATTCAATGTGTTGCTGGCTATAACAGAGGCCCCAGACTAAGGTCAAAATTATTATGTGGAGATTAAACTGTAGAATTTAATTATGTATTCTGTTGCTCCTAGTACATTTATTAATTTAGCAGTACAAACTGACTGGAGCTAAACAAGCAGGGCTGATTAATTTGCAAGACATCTAGGTAACAGATTGTGATCAAAGTGGAGACCTGATCCTGTTAGATTGAAATGTGTTGTTTTGTGCTACATGAAGGACATAGAGCAGCATGGTTTATCTTTATCAATGCTTTCCTCTGAAGGAAAGGAACAAGCTTGCAGATATAATCAGCGCTGAGGCAATGCCACTCAATAATTACCCACTGTCTCATCATAATCCCGGAACTAAGCCCCTGCCCAATCCATCTGGGACACTTTTCCATCTATTGCACAGCTCAAGAATACGTGTGTTAGCTATTACCTCTGGTCGTGCTATCTGTCCCCTGAGTAAAGATTCATAGCAGTGACCAATTATGTTGCAGGGGGCTCCTCTGTCTTTCTGTCTGGTGGGTTGGTTTTTTTTTCCCCCTCTCTTTTTGCCACTGAATCGTCCTGTATTTCTTAATTATAGTAATGGCATATTAGTGCCCTGCTACCTTGGGGTGCAAGAGCCTACACAGCTACAAAAGTGGCATTGCTTGTCGCTTGTAAAGCAAATGTTAAAGTAATGGGGACATGAGAAAAGCCTGTGTTGATGTGATCAGGCATCTGAAAGCTAATTGAATGCTACAGGTGGAAGTTCCTATTCTTGGGAGGATGGGAAGGACCCAGTTTGCGTGGGAACTGAGGTTGTGGAAGTTCACAGCCCGAAATCCTTATTTAAAAAAAAAAAAAAAAAAAAAAAAGAGGGAGGGAGGACCAGTGGCCANACCACTTGTGTGGCAGAAGACTCAATAGCACAGAGGTCTTGGGTTTGCCCTTCCATTGAGAATTGGTAAAAAAAAATACAACAAATCTTTTTTAAAAAAAAAAAAAAAAAAAAAAAAAGATGGTAGGAGGACCAGTGGCCAAAGAATGGATTTGGGATGGTATCACCTCAGAAAGGATGGAGAATGGGCCAGGTTCCCGTTCTCATGGGCACAGGATGCAAAACTGAGGTCAGCAATGTGCCAGCAGCTACTCTGCTCTGCACCCCTGGTGCCAAGAACAAAGACTAATACCCAGCCCATGGCCCAAAGGTCCCAAAGTTCAAGCCAGTGTTTAAAAGGGGAGCAGAGGAGCTTCACAGAGGTCTTTGCCTTAGACTAAGCAGGATCAGCAGGGACAGCTGCAGGGTCTTGAAAGTCAGGACACTCATTTACCACAGATTTAAGAGGGTCTCTGGTGGTGTTCTGTGTTGATAATCTGGTGATTCTCGTGTGCTGGGCAGAGAAGAAAAGTGGAAGGAGGAAAGAGATGGCTTGAAAAGGATGAAATCCCAAATAATTGCGTTATGTGATTGCTAGAGAAAATGTTTTGTAGGCACAAATCAGATTTTCCCCCCCAAGGCTGATCATGGTGAGAAGTTGCTGTGATGTCTCTTTGTGTCTGTTAAGTATTGGAGTGAAATGCTCTGAATCACAGCCCTGCCCAGCACTGTTATCACGGGCATGGATTCAGGAGGTGGCTCTGGATGCCTGTTTCCTCTTGCCCAACAATGGAAGGGCACCTGCACCTTTCCCTTTCCTCTCCTCTTTTCCCTTGTCTCTCTGCTGAAGGAGCGAGCACACACACCTATAATGAAACATGCAGTTGCTGATTATCTTGTGGACAGGGATTTTTGGCCCCAGTAGAGCCTGGGGCTTAGAGATCCTCAAGGACTGTGTGATCTCTATAGGCAAAGCAGGAAAAATGTAGGGAATTAGATATAAAACCTGAGAGAAGTGTCTTGGCTAACAGAGCAGGTCAGTGATAAAACCAGGTAGGCAATTCCAGCCTCCCAGCCTAGTCATCCCCTAAATTCTTGGAATTTAATAGCAGAAGCATTTATACCATAGGATTGCAGTGATTCTAGCAGAGGAATCTTATTCATGTAAGTGTGGCACTTTTTAGATGTGCCAGGTAACAGACAGAGCAGAGTTAAGTGCAAAGACACAACACTGACTTGATCTCTGAAGAGCAAAACTGAGTGGGTTTGTTTTTTCCAAAGACCAAGAGATAAATCCATATTTTGGTGATCTAACAGGTGGCACTTCTTTCAAGGAGAAAGCAGAACAAGGCTGCTGGATGATAAGAAATACTAAAAAAAATCAGGTAATTTATTTTTGTGTGTCATTCGAGGATTAATCCCCTTACTATAAATTCCTCCTGAATTATTTCCGCTTCATTCTGAAAATCTTGTCTATGGGTGAAAGCAAGCCTTTAATTTTTTTCTAGTCCAGAACTACTCACAATAAGCTTTGTCTTTATTTACTTTTTTAATCTAGATACCTTTTTTTTTTCGGATACAACTAGGCATAGTGCAGAACAAACACGGAACATTTCCAAAGGACTCGTTTTCTGGAAAACAAGACCTTTAGAGACCTTCAGTTTTCTTATTATTATTTCTAGAATGATTTAGTGGTGGAAATGTGTGTCTGGAGGTGGGGGGGGGGGGGGGTTTTTCCTTTTTTTGTTT
>VXAX01002479.1:135922-168849 GCA_013399835.1 Leptocoma aspasia
GGGTGGCGTCGGCTAATTTTTCCTTTTCTGATTAATAACCCTGAGGCAGGGTCATCTTTAGCCATGGTCATGGGGACTGGCTAGACTGGTCCAGATGGTGCCATGTTGGCTAACTTCCTGTCAATACTCTTAACAGCTTACAGATAGGTTTATCAGGAACAGGCAATAACTCAGTCTAGACAAAAGAGTCTATCAGGCATCTAAACTAACAGAAGGAAGACAGAGGATATTCCTAATTTTCACATATCAGTTGGGCTGCCCACTTAAGACCCGGTGTGAGCTGTCCTCTGTGAGACAGAAATTGCTCATTAGGACACTGTGCTGAGTTCTGCCCTCTGGGTAGAGATTGTTTCCTCCTATTTTCCAGCCACAATAGCTGAGGTTGATTCTTGAAGCTGCAATGCTCAAGCCTCCCTTCTCTCCCCATTGTTGTCCCCAGTTCCAAATTTGTCCTCATGAATTTTATGCCTACACAGCCAGGATAAAAGTTTTTTTTAATCAGGAGACAAACTCCTTTGAGCTTCCAAATATTTTTCTTGCCCTGAATTCTTAATTTTTGTGTGATCCATGCTCATGGGGTTCAAAGTAGGCAACTACTGGTTTCCATGCCCCTTCTCTGTAGGAATGTGAAGAGCCCAGTAGGTTGCTGGGGACTGGAGGCTTGTTTTTAACCTGGCTTTTGGTTTTGATATTCAAAATACACCCGATGTCCAAACACCTCGGTGTCTGTCGTTGCCCACCTGATGACCACTGTCAAAAAGAATCTGCTTGGAAAGAAGGCTGAAGATCCCCTGCTAGAGATTTGTTTTTTGAAGTCTCTGTTCAGCAGCCTTCTCAGCAGGCTGAGGGGTGATCAGAGAGCACTGTGCTGTATTGGCTGCCTTAGGGGAAATATTCTGCATGAATCCTGTAGTCATGGTGCTTTCATTATGCTGATGTCTTTGTCCAGGACTAGGGAATCTTCTTCCCATTCCCATTCCATCCAACAGCTCTGGTTTGCCTGGTTTACTCACTGCTCATGAAAAGCAGTGGGTGAAAATATCCTCCTCTTTATTTCCTGATTTATTTCTTTTAAACATCCCAGCTCATGCCAGCCTCTCTCAGGATGACATTCCTCTTCAGGATGGGATCAAGGACTCTTCTTTTTATCATAGGTAGTGATGGACCTTCTCCTGGACCTGGTGGGATCATGTGCAGGAGAAGACCCAGCCTTGGCTCAGTCTGGATGACAGAGCAGGGCCCTTATTCCAGCACACGCCTCTGTCTCTGCTGTTTGATAGAACTGGGCTGAGAGTTGTGTTTTTTAATTTTATTTTATTATTAGGCTTCATGGTTGAGGGATATTCATAAATGGTTTATGATAATTTATCAGCCCACTTGGGTGAATATTGAATTTTGTATTTTACATGGCATGCCAATTTCCCATCTGTTGTATTTGAATAATATACAGGATAGACACTACCACTCAAGTAATCCCTTTACTACCAAATCAATATACAGTGCATATGGTGCTGTTTGGCCCACAGATATTTGTTGTAGGTCTCTTTGGATAATTATCTTCTAACTCCCCCTGTGTCCTGGTTCTGTAAGCCCCGATCCTGCAAATGCCTGTGACACGAGTGGCCTCACACATGTGAGCCCTTCAGTCATGTTTATTGAAAGTTTATTTGTAAAACCTTCAGAATGTTCTGTCGTGGCACCTTTCATTATTCCTGGAGAGCACCTGGGGTGGGATGGCTGGTTGCTGCAGATGATGCTCATCTTTTCTGTTGCCTGCCAGGGTTTTCTGTTAACATAGATTTGCATGACATTTCTTCAACTGGAAAACAGTTTTGGGAACCTTGCTTTAATGAAGGCTGATGCTGCTGTTTCAAAGAGAAGACAGTCAAATGACTTTATGAAAAAAAACCCAAAAAAACCAAACAAGCCCACACCTCACCAAATTATCTGCAGAGGCATTTTGACCCTTTTTGGTGGGGGGATTGCTTTTAAAAGGTTATTTGTGATCATTGTAAAAGAAACTTGCACTTCTTCAGTTAAAACTGAATTCTAACAGAATTCCTCTAGATATATTGATGTGGGAAGGTGCTTTTTGTCCTGTGGTGACATTAAGGTTCTTTCACCAGGTCATTTTAGTGCCTCAGAAAATTTATTTCAGTGCTGCATTTGCCAGGGAGCAAACACAGAGTATTTTAGGATGTGATTGAAGGGCTGGCAATATTTAGATTTATATTTTTTTCTGCTTCCTTTGGTACAAGAAAGCACTCTCTCCATGGCTGCATCACACTCAGGTTCTGAACTCAGCTTTAAAGAACAAACAACTCAACCTGGATTCCTTCCTGCTGAGGGGATTCTGTGGGAAGTAAAAGTCACAGAGTCTTTCCCTGATTCACCAGTGCTTGAGGCTGCTCAGCAGTGTAAGGGAGATCGATTTTATTTGCCCTCCTCCTTGGGGCATCTATAGACAATTTTACAAGAGGAGCATAGCAGGGCCTGGGTGGGAGTTTGGAAAGGGGCAGATGAGACCTGGAGAGGCCTGAAGGGGCAGTGGATAGGGCTGGGAGTGGCAGATCCAGCTTGAAGTTCATAGTTTCATTAAAATTAATTTAGTATATTGGTCATAAGATTTATTTTCTAGGCCTTTCTTGTTTGCATCCCAGCTGAATGTCTGTGTGCTGCTCCCCAAGGAAATCAGCAGGTTTCAGGGGCTGTGGGGAGTTTTGTGGGGATGTGGAGATGGATAAAACCCCCAGAACTTTGGTGCTCTTTGGACAGGGCTGGAGGAGAAATTCCTTCTCCCATCCCTTTGCTAGAGGTGGGCTCAGCAGGGATCCAAGTAGGATAGGTGGGAGTGGGCATTGCTAATGGGTTATTTGGGGGAGTAAAACTGTAAAAATCAACTTTATCCCATCTCCCATAGGGTTTAATATTTGAGAATGGTGGGACAATGAGGGAAAGTCTTGAAGATAAAGTCCCACCTTTAAATCTTGGTGATTCACCACAACTGCTTCAACCAGCATTGGGAAAGGCTCCCAAACACTGCACAGGAACTGAGCTGTCCTCATCAAGAGGAAAAAAATTCCCCTTGACATTGGCAGCATTTCCTTAAATGCCCATGGTACATCTCTATGGTCTGGAAATAGGAAACAAATAAATACTAATGAATCAATCTGACAGCTCTCAGATGTGTAACAGGGCAAAGGTGCCCTAGCTCCAGGTAAGCAGAGATGAGTAATTAAAGGGAATAATTATGATGTGTTTGTTTAATTGAAAATCCCCCGAGGGGAAACGAGATAATTTTAAGTAAATGCTTTCACCAATGCATTAAAAATACATTTGTGATCGAGTCTAGATTCTCAGAGGCAGATGGGCAGGCCTGCAGGCAGAAGAGCTGCTGCAGTGACCCACTGCAGCAGAGCAGTGGGATGGGGCTCCAGCATAAGGAGGAAAAGATAAAACCAAGGGAGTGGTTTTTTTTTTTAAAGCCTGAGCAGATGCCTGCAGAGTTTCTGTGTGGTGGGAATGGCTGGTTGGATCTTCCCTTCTTTTGCACAGAGCAGGAGAAAGTGTTTTGCACTTCTGGGAGGATGTTTTATACCTTCATAATCTGTGTGTGTGCCTATGCATGCAGCACATGCTCATTTCTTCCCCATAGTTAAATCATCTTCCATCTACCTCTGAAAAGGATTTCCTCAGTGTTTCCTTACTTTTGACAGGTTCAAAATAAGGCCTTCTAAAAGTCTTTGTGCAAACCTCACCCAAGATTTTGAAATTTGCTGATTATCTTGGAAAGTTAAATCAGGAGGAAGTCAGTTTTGGCTAGTGGATGGAGGGAAACAGGTTTAAAATGGTTTAAAATTATTTTAATTGTATCTAGACATCGTATTCAGTATTTTCTCAGCCTGGTCAATTCTGTGAGGGTAATAGGATATAAGAAGCCCTGAAATACAAATGTGGAACTCTCTGATCTGTGTCCTTGAATCTTGTAGTTTGGAGACCTACCAATGTTGTTGACCTCTGTTGCCTACAGGAGGAGGATGTGATGTTATGCTTAAAATTGAAACCTGTTCTCTTCATTCCCCTGGCCCTGTGGTGGAATGCACACTAATATTTGTTTAGTATGTTACCAAGCAATTATTTTGATAAGTCCTGAGATAAAGCAGGAGGCCTGGTCGATGCTAAACAAGCATTTCATTCCTTAATGGGCCATTTTTTTATTACCCTGCCCTTATGCCAGATGTGCCCAGGTCTGGAACTTTATATTTGTGAGCAGTTTATCTTTAAAACAGTGACTTGCAGGGTAGGACTTCAATTCGGATATTGCTGCAGGCATTTCTAAATTATTTCACTCTCCCCTGCACACACCCATTCTTCAGCCTCCTGTATTGCATCCCCTCTGCCTGGAAAGCAGTGAGATTTTTACTGTGCCATCTCTTGGCAGCTCCGTGGCTGAGATTCAATCAGTGGTTGAGCTGTATTTGGTTTCTTTCTCTGTTTTAATGCTTTTCCATTGACACCTGTGACACAATCCTGTGTGTGATCCAAGGTGATGAAATCCAATCAAGCTGAAACTCCTCGGAGTTCCCTTGGACAAGGCAGATTGCTGAGTGGCCAGCCTTCATCCCAGCCCCCTGCCCTGCAGTGCTGTCATTTCAGCCACCAGAGCTGTGACTCTGGTGACAGCAGTGACGTGGCAGAACAGGAGTCAGGTGGGAGCAGTTGCTGTGTAGAGGAGGAGCTGCATGGGGGGGTCTGCAGGAAGGGATAGGAGAGGTTTAAGGAGGGGGTTATTCCTGACATAGGAAAAGGTTCCAGGCACCAATTCTTGCAGCAGTCCATCACCTAACTCAGCAAATCTCTTACAACAGGTGTTTTTTTCTTTTCATGAAATCACAGAACGGTTTGGGTTGGAAGGAACCTTAAATCTCATCCAGTTTCACCCCTGCCACGGGCAGGGACACCTTCCACTGTCCCAGGTTGCTCCAAGCCCATCCAACCTGGCCTTGGACACTTCCAGGGATCCAGGGGCAGCCACAGCTTCTCTGGGCTGCCAGGGCCTCAACACCTCCCAGGGAAGAATTCCTTTCCAATATCCCATCTAACCCTGCCCTCTGGCAGCGGGAAGCCATTGTCTCTTGCCCTGTCACTCCAGGCCCTGGTCAAAAGTCCCTCTCCAGCTGTCTTGGAGCCCCTTTAGGTATTGGAAGGAGCTCTGAGGTCTTCCTGGAGCCTTCTCTTTTTCACATGGCCAGGTTGTGTCAAGCTACTCATCCACCAACACCCCAAATCNAGGCTTTTCACAAAAGCCCCTTTACAACATGTTGGACTTTATAAAATTCTCCTTCCACTTGAAGTAGCCTTCACCACTGGAAGAAAATGTGAATAATTGGGAAATATTAGCCTGTGTCCCGTGGGCTGACAGACCCTCTCTCGCCTCTGCTGGCCCTCACAACAAGGCACAAAATCTCATCCTTAAAAATGTTATTTGTCCTTTTTATCAAAAGCTATATCTCTGCTGTGAAATAATTTCAGGAAAGTTTGGGCAGGTGAAAAATAGGAAACATACATTTCATCCAGCCCCAATCCTTAGGTTTTTCAGCTACCAAAATCTCCTGACTAATTAATTGAGTTTCATGGAGATTTTTATCTAGGTGTCAGTGCACACACAGACATCTGGAGTGCAGCTCAAGGGGCCTCAACTCAACCCCTCCATTCTGTCAGAACCTAGACCAGAACCTCCTCCCTTCCCAGCTTCTCCCATCCCACCAGACTCGCTCTTGCCATTTTTTATTCCTCCAAAGGTGTGCGAATTCCCTGCAGAGGGGCAGCGAGCTCTCAGTGCCACGGGCCAGCTCTGTGCCTCAGTTCCCCCTGCCTGGCTGGGCCATTCCCCCCTCTCCCAAATGCTGGCTGAGGCAGAGCTGTGGATCTCTGCCATTTGGCTGAGGGTCAATCCAGAGCAGGCAGGAGCCCTGGTGCTTGGCACAGGGAATCTTGAAGGATTGGAACACAGCGCCTGCTCCCCCTGTTGAAAGGCTCCCATCCTTTTCTCTCCAAGTGGTTTGTGGGTGGGTGCAGCCCCTCTCCCGGATCCCCCAACAGCAGCAATGTCTGGAATTGCTCTTTCATTCTGGTCCACCCAGGAGGTCTCATTTCTCCGAGATCCCATTTCTCCGGGACCTTCCCGTGGTTATCTTTATCCCTGCCATTCCAAGGCTAATCTAAGGATGCAGGCCCTACCTTGGGCTACCCTGGAAGGCTGCTTGGAAGCCTCATCCAGCACAGCAGAGCACAGCTGCCCATCTTGGGAGCAAGGCAAACTGGCAGGAGCACATCACACCTGTGCTCCATGCTCTGAACTGGCTGCCAGCTCCCTCCTGGGCCCCGTCCAAGGCTGGTTAAATATCGATAAAGCCGGAAATGAACTAAGCTCTGGCTAGATCCAAGCCTGCTTTTCTGCCTTGCCTCCTCACAACACCTGAAATGCCATCTGAGCCCAGATCTGTGGCCACACGGCTGGCTGGTGCCCTGCTTGCGTAAGGATCTCTGTTAACAGCCCATTGCTTTGTGGGGCCTGAACCCAAAGCCTGGGAAATCAAGGGGAGTTTTGCCATCAATAAGGTGGGGAGAGGCATCTACAGGAACATCATGTGGAGACAGGAGGAAGCAGGAGCAGCAGAATGTTTATCTTGGTTGCCCAGAGAAGCTGTGGCTGCCCCATCCCTGGCACTGTCCAAGGCCACGTTGGATGGGGCTTGGAGCAACCTGGGAGAGTGGAAGGTGTCCCTGCAGGGTGTTGGAACTGGATGTTCCTTAAGGTCCCTTCCAACCCAAGGCATTCTGTGATTCTATAATCTTTGAGCTAGACTTCCTTATCTAAGGAAGAAAGATTTGATAGGCTGTGAGAAAGGAAGATGGGGGTTAGCTTCCTCTGTTTTTTTAACAGATATTTTTCCTGCAAAAAGCACTTGCAGTTGAGGACGCCTGAGAGCTGTGACTTAGTGAATTTGGTGTTAATGCTGATGTGAAGCACTCTGGGGGGTCAAGCCATGCACCTCCACTATTTCATCCTCCAAGTTCCCTGAATATCCTCAAAATTATGTTTTGACAGTCAGTGAAAGAGGCCAGGCAGCAAGCAGGGGGATTTCTTTGTACTGACACAGAAACTTGTTTGGGATTTGCTTATCTTACTGTGATTTGGCTTTTTAAGATTTCCATCCTGGGAAATAATGGGAAGGCTTCCCCTGAGGGAAGGGACTCCTGGTCCACACATGACTACCTCCAAATTGTTGTGCTGGCCATTTCATCACTGGGCAGAGACAAACCTTGGTGGACTCCAGCCACCTGCCTTGGAGAGATGCAGGGAGCCAAAACGTGCCATAAGTGCAGTTCACTCCCTGGCCATGTTTCAGATTGTCCAAAGCACAACCCCCATCCTTCACTGACAGGATGAGCTTTGTCTTCTCACTCTCTGCTGTGCACAGGCTGTGCAAAGCTCCTTGCAGTCCCTTTGAGTGCCTGTGACACCTCCTGGATGTGATTTTTTACAGCCCACTCACTTTGGAGCACCTTAACCCCCTACAAACCGCAGTTCTGGAGAGAACTAAAAACATCCCAGTTTATCCCAGCATCTTGTTACTGGTAATGGCTGGAGACCATAAGGGCAGGGTAGACAGTGAAAATTCCCCTATATCTTGTTCCATTTTCCAGACATGTGCAGCTCAGAGACTTTCCAAGACAGAGACAGTGTCTTTGCATTTATTGGTCTGGGATGGATTTTTATTCCATTGATTGGTTTAGGAGCTTTATGATTTAAACTTTTGGCACCCAAAGCTTCCTTTGGCAATGAGATCAGCAGCCTAACAGCAAAAAATGTGACTTCATGGTTTGTTTTGGAATCCATCAAACAATCATTCTGGTTGATATTGCTCATGAGACAGTGCATCTTCATTCCTGGTCATCTTCTCCATTTCTCTTTTTATAGTATAGGCTCTTGTCATATCCAACTTTCACCTTTTCTTTTCGGCCTGTGAAGGCTTTGTCAGTTTAGGATTCCTTCTGTGGAAGCCATAAATTCAGCAAACCTCGTCACCCACCTCTCCATCCTTTTTTTAGATGTAAATCTCTGCCTGACAGAGGGAGATGAAAGTTGCCTGTGATGCTTAGGACATTAGGCACAGCTTCAACAGGAGCCTTCCCACACCAGGCATTTCCCACTCCCTCACCCAAGGGCACCTGTGCTGTGTATGAGCAAATCTGTCTCTGTCACCAATGGGACACCTCAAAACTGTCCCTGCAGCAGCAGCCACCACCAGAATGGGAACGGAGGGATGCCAGCCTGTAGAGAGTTTGCAGTTATGAAAAAGCGAGAGAAGAAATTGTTAATAATGTAGAGGTACCTGCTATCAAATGTTTGGGCACTCTCAAAGCATCTGGGTATTCCCTGTAACTCAGAAAAGATTATAAAAGCAGCTCATTCCATCACACAGCCTGTTGAGAATTTCATGCATGCACTGGGAAAAAAAAATCATGATTGCTAAACGCTCCATTTTCTTTTCAAGACACTGTGCTAGTCTGAAGTGGTGTATGTATACATTTCAGGCAAATGTGTACTTTGTCTTCAAATGAACAGCTTTCAAAATGATCTTTGGTTAAGCTCCCTTTTATTTTTATCTTTTATTCGCCTACAATGCCAGCTGAGGTTACCCATCTCCCGACAGCTACCAAATGGACTCGTAATTGTAAGGCTCGGTGATTTAATTAGACTCATTCTAAACACTCACATTTTTATCAATTAGTTAATGGGCTAAAGAGAGTCTTATTGTTGGAGCCAGGTCATTTGGAAGCTGGAGCCTTCGTGAGGGCAAGAAGCTGAAGAACAACAGCGTTAATATCTGTAATTAACCTCACGAGTCCTGGTTTGTTCAATTAGGACTGAACCCCCTCTCCATCCATATGCCTTTCGTCAGATGGGCTTTTAATTTGAAATAATTGTTACAGAAAAAAATCAACAAATAATAGCTTCTTTTTTTTCTTCTTTTTTTTTTTTTTTTCCTCAAATGCAGACACATATAAAAACAAAAAGCACAATCTTGACACACGTGCCTGTGAGCTATTTATTAGAGCCTGGTTAATTCACGGCTCCCGTATAAATAATCATTCTAGGTTTTTAAAGATTAACAAAGCTCTTGGTAACAGATATTGTGGGATCTTTTCAAACTGATCCTCATCTTGTAATATGTATCTGTGTCTTTTTTAATGCTGCCTTTTCTACTACTACCAAAAAAAAAAAAAAGTTTGGGCTTTGATTACTTTTTGCAATTTGTTGCATGTGATTTCTGCGCTTTGGAGAGTCTGATACGTCTGGTAGTTGTTTCTCTCCTGAGGACGAGATGTTTGGTATAAATACATCTGTTATAAATTAGAAAAGAGAAATATAGAACAGCCCATGATTACAGAATTACAGAATTATTACAGAACTACAGCAGGTTCAGCATGCCTGTGTATATATTTAAATACACACAGCCATCAATGATGTTTAATTAGTCACATTATATTGTAAATATTTAAAAGTATATGTGTCTAAATAAGTGTATGTACTTGGATATGCACATATATGTGAAGACCAACCTTTGCTTCTGGTGTGCACACAATCTTTCTACCTTAAAAATTTCAACTATTCATTTTTATATGTAGAGACTATATATATATATCTGCCAGTGTGTATATACAAATGTATCCATATGAACATAAAAGACCACTTTCCTGGCTTGCTGAGACAATATGCACTCTGTGTGTCCTTAATCTTGTATATAATATATACACAGTAAACATGCCCTTAACACTTGCTCCTGCCTTTTCATTCTCTGCAACTTATTCATCTCTGTTCCAATTGCCATCTACAGATAAATCCCGGGACAGACACACAGATGATTTTTTTAAGCTGCCTTTGAATTCATTCAGTCAAAAGAGAGCAAAATTAATTAGAAAGATTTAAGGATGGGCGTGATCACATCAGTGCAAGGCATTTAAAAGAGGGTCGGAGGTAGGTAAGTAGATACTAAAAATACCTCCTGGATTACGTTAGGTCCTCAGTCATAGGCATTAATTGCATATTGCTTCTACAGAGAAATGTCTCTGCCCAGCCAACACACCCACACCTGCTCAGTTTTGTGTGCAAGCACCTAATTCCACTGAACTCGGGGGGTTGTGCAGATACACAACGGGGAGACTGGTGCTGCCAGCAGCAGCACTGGATTTTTCCATGGTTAGGGTTTTCCTTAGGAGGGAGGAATTCACCCTGAAAATGGGGTCCATACCTCGGGCCAGCTGCTCGGGAGGCCTCAGACCCAAGCCTGGCCAACACAGAGGTGCTACTGAGCCCACGCCATAATCCCAGACCCCAGACTCTGCGGGGTCCTGGGGACACATGGGCTGCACCAGGGCCATGGCACAGCGTGGCCAGTGCCACCAGCCCAGCCCTGCTGCCACCCTGAGCCCAGCCTCCAACCCAGGAAGGATCGAGCCCTCCCCAGCACAACCATTCCCATCACAAAGCACGGCGGGTCCAACCATAATTGGTTCCAAATTAAGCAGGATTAAATAACAGAAACGTAACAGCACAAATACTGAGAAGCCAGGCCTTCTTTTTTACACAGTTATCTTTTTTTTTTTTTTTTTTAAACAACGCCAAAGAAAGAGGCAAATTGTTGTGTAAAAATGCGTGAAAATAATAGTGGTCCTGGAAGGAATGTTTTTCTTCTCTCTGGCTGCTACAAAAACAGTTGACTACTGAGAAGCAAAGAGCAAATTTGCAAGAAAGGGCACAGCACAACAGCAGCGGGGACTGTTAGGGGGAACGGTAGGCGCTTTGTTATTTCGGGAACTTCACTGTAATTTTAAAGCGTTATTTATAATAGTAATAATGCCAGCCAACTTGTTTCACTTAATACACAACCAGCCTAAATAAAAGGCTGCAAAAGCAGCTGGGAACAGTACAGTTTCCTACTGTAATTGTGTGTATGTATCCGAACATCTGATGAGCCCCGCTCTACGTTTCCTTATTGTTATCGCCAACAATTATTCCCGTGCATGCGCCGCAGAGCCGGAGCTCCGCTGAGCTGCATAAATGCACTCTTTGTCTCCTTAATTATTAGGCAGACAGTTCATTCTGTCCCATGTCCAAGTTCCAGACAGGTGGAATAAGGAGGTGGCATCTGTCTTAATATTGAATGCCACGCTTCCCCCATCTGCCGTAATAACAGCGCGGGGGCTGCTTGGCTTCGGTTGCTCCATTCTGCACCCGGGCCATATGCCCTGGTGTGCCGCACGTGCCACCGGAGCGGCCACCGCGAAGGAGCCTGGGCCTGGGGCTGGGGTCAGGCACGTGCTGGAGTCAGCAGGTGACAGTCAATACGGCCACTGAGAGCCGCTGCCCGCGCCAATGGAAAGGGGCCTTCAAAGTCAATTGACGGAACAGAGCGCGCTGCCAATCAAATTTTGCAGGGCATACCTTCCAGGCTAGGCAAATAAGAAGATTTAGAGCACATGGCAGTTCATCGTTTATAATCCTGTCTTAGCCCAGCATGGCTTAGTGATAGTTCTGTGACAGATGATGAGCACATGACAGCTGGGGGATCTTATACAAACTCATACAGTAAAATTAAAATTAAATTAGTGACACACTTGTACACATTAGTTGTGCAACAGTTATGCAATCTGTTCGAGACCCCTAACGCAAACCATCGCTGATTTAAATAATTTATACTGGTGCCTGGGTGCTGGGTTGTGGGGTTTTTTCCCTCTTCCCAGAAGGAATGCAGCATTTGCACATTTTTAGCTTTAAACAGCTCTGTCCTTTTCATTCTGTTTGTCCTCTCATTTCTTCTCCAGAAAGAAAGCAAAGACTTTATTTTTTTTTAAAGTTGAAATGTTCAGAAGGGTTGTTCTGGAGTTCTGGGAGTGTTTTTTTCTTGCTGAGTGCACAGTGCAATTCATAATATTATGGCTGTTTTATTTTCCTACGTAGCCATACTAGGCTGCCATTAAAAAAACAAACAAACAAATATAAACAAACATACTGATCTCCTCCCGCCTCAAGATGCAGAGTGGGAAGGAAACCTAAAAGATTTGAGTGTTTTTAGATGCAGGAGTATAATAAACTGGCTGTTCTTTGGCTCTTTAATCTGTTAATCTTGTTACTATTTTATGTTTGTGTGTTGGGGAAAAAAAAAAGAGAAGTAATCACTGAAATGATGACAGTAGATCTGCAGTTTGAAAAGACTCATAACTTTAAAGCTTAGAGGGCCTGATCCTTTTATCCGCGTAGGCTTGACACCAGACTACCTCTATTAGCTTTAGTGGAGTTCCACCTGATTTACACAGGGTAAACAGAGACAGCATTCGACCCTGAAATCCATTTTGGAAGGCCACTCTCTACACCAGCAGCGTGTATTTGCTGCTCCTTCCCAATCTCTCAGCGTTTCTCAGTCACTAAAGTTACAGCTCAGCCACACAAAGTGTTTTTACCCTCGTGGGTAGCAAAACTGTGGTGTCCAAAAGCTGTTGCCATGCTGATCTATACTGCAACAATTCAGGGAGTCATAATGATTTATCAGCTGTGATAGAAAAAAAAAAATTGAGAAAATCTTGGTTGGTTTTTTTTTCCCTTAAGCTATTTATTTATTTATTTACTTATTTATTTTTGTGTGTGTATTTAATCACGACCAGAGGATGATTTGGGGACTCCCAGCCATGGGAATTTTCCCAGCTAGTAAGGATAGATAAGGATAATGTGTGTGTATTTATATTTATATATAATTGAGATTAGAGGATAATTTGGAGGCTGTGGAAATGCTGACAGTTAGGAAGGCTAGTTTGTGTCTTTACAAGCTGTCTCTGTGTTAGGTTCCTTTTTCATTTTATGTAAAGGAATAACCCATAGTAACCACCCAAATGGTGATCCAGTCTTTGAACCCCCACACTAAAAATGACAATTCTTGTTCTACATATTCTTATTTTTATGTTAATAAGGTCAGTGAGGGTTTTTTTAGTTGAAGATGTCCTTGCTTATTGCAGGGTGTTGGACAGGATGACCTTAAAGGTCCCTTCCAACCCAACCCAATCTGAGTTTAGGATTCTAGGGAATATTTTTAGCATCCTCCTCTTTCCTCCCAGAAGCATCTGGAGGCTCAAGCCGTTCCCACCACCTGTGATGCTCTGAGTTAAACTCAGCTCACCTGGTGCTCGGTGAGGATGATGAACCTGACAGGTCCATGTCAGCAGGATGCAGAGAACAGCCAGATGGGGAGGTGGCTGTAGCTCAGCCCAGCTGGGAGTGGAGCTTCAGGTGGTCCCTTCTGTGTGTAAATGCTACATGTTGTGTGTCACCTGTGCAGAGCCACGGGCACTGGTGGGCCCAGCAACTGCTGGTGGCACAGCCAGGGGCTGCTCTGGGCTGGTGGCAGTGGGGAGGGCTCACAAGGGCATCCAGGTGGCCACCACCTCCAGGGCAAAGGCTTTAGACATCTCCTGAGGTTCTGGCAACCTGGGAAATATCCCCCATGCTCCTTCCCTGCTCACCCCAGAGGTTAATGCCACATCTCCCACTGTGTTGCTGCTCTTTCATGGTCCATCTGTGAGTGGGGTGAGGTGCAGAGAGCCCAGACCTTGTGCTGCCCAGGCCTTGGAGGATGGACCCACACCAGCAATGCTGGCCCAGTCAATCCCAGTGTGGTCATCCCTACTTGGCTGCTCCACTCCCTGAGCCCAGACCAGCAGCTCCACTGGCACTGGGCAACCAGACCAGTCTGCTGAGGAAGCACAACCCAAGCTTCAAAAAGCCACCTCTGGGCCATGTCTCTGGCTTGATATTCTCTCTTCTGCCACATCTCTGCTCTTATCCAGGCTCTGTTCTTCCACAGCCTCCAGACCAGGAGTCAAACCCATTCCGTTCTCGAGCTTCATTTGGTCCCCAGTTATTTCTGGGACATTGTGGCCCTTGACTTGGCAGGTTGTGAGGTGCAAAAAGACACTGGTACCCTGACTATGGAAGCAAACAGGCTTGGGAGAGGGATGGCAGCGAGCTCACCTCTGCCTGGAAATGCTCACACAGAAGTGCACTCACACTGCTGTGGTGGCCCCAATACTGTGTGACAATCACAAGGCCCCTGGTACACAGAGCTGCAAGATGTTTCATAGAGAAATGGTTTTTTAAAAACTTTTAAGAGCTTTAAAACATGGCTTTCTTCCTGTTCTCTGTTTCTTCTCCCTGGGGCTGGGTAACAGCAGGTTCTTCTGGCGACATGAGTCCAATTGTGCAGGTTTCAGAAGGAGAGAAAAATGGTGTATAATCAATTGTATATAATAAAACTCAGGGGGAAAAAAGCCTTTTCCATGCTGCACAATATCAGCATTTTGCAATTGGACACTGTATTTACCAAGGCTAGAAAGGGAAGATGCCTTCCAAGGAAGAGTCTGGGGCTTTAAAACACAAATCACAGGGTTCAAGCTGAGTTACTGGAACCTATCACAGAGTGTTGGTTGCCCCACACATCAGAACGAAGCCATTTAAGGATGGAAAACCCCTCTGCAAGTGGCAAAAAAGCCACATTTTTGGGAACATCTGCAGCAGCAGGTGCCCACCTCACCTGAGGTGCACATGAAGGGAAATCATCATCATAGAACCATCACAGAATGGTTTGAGTTGGAAGAGACCTTAGAAACCACATTGTTCCAACCTCCTCACTAAGAACAGGGACACCTTCCACTAGAGCAGGTGCTCCAAGCCTCGTCCAACATGTCCTTGAATATTTCCAAGGATGGGACAGCCACAACCTCTCTGGGCAACGTTTCCAGTGCCAAATCCCAGATCTTGTCTTCACAGGTTGGAAGGGACCACCTTGTCCCCTGCTCAGACACGACTCTGGGGCCTCCTCCAGTCACCCTGCTCAGGAGGTTGCCCTGTGCAGGGCCAGGAGTTGGACTTGTGAGTCCTTGGGGGTCCCTTCCAGCTCAGGATATTCTATGGTTCTATGGTTCTATGGATGTAGTTCAGCAGCTTCTTCTCATCACACCTCACCCCTGCCCTCTTATTTCACCTTTCCTGCACAGCTGGACTTGAGCTGGAGGGGCAGTATTGCTGTTTTTCAAGAGAAAAATGGAAGTTTTTTTACCTCTCTCTTTCCTGGTAACTAGAACAACAAAATGTAAGGAAAAATCAAGGTAGGCTGAAGATATATTGGATAAATCATACCCAAATCACACCTTTTGTGCTCTGCACAGGACAGACACGCGGGCGTGGAGCAGAGTCAGGGCTGGAGAGAAGCTTATCCACGTCCTGCACATGGGCAGCTTTTTAATTACTTGATGGAGTGACTCGCTGTGATTTGCAGAGCAACCTGGGAGCAGGACATCTGTCTCCCACTAAACGAGGCCAGTCAGTGGGATTAGGTACCTGTCCTCTTTGAAAAGAAGCCTGACCCTCCAGCATGGCCATGTCCTCTTCCATGGGGCTTAAAAATGAAGGAAGCAGGAGCCAGGCTGGGGTTCAACACCACAAATCAGTTCTCACCTCCTTGCTGCGTTTTCCAGTTATCCATTTAACTCCTCTGCCTCCTTGTAAATAATGGTTCCAAGGGTAAGGAGACACACAGGTGTCAAGTGGGATGTCCTGGGTTGTTGTACCTGCCTTGAAATCCTGGGTGGGATATTTCTGGCTGGTGCTGTGTCTCTGTGCTGTTGTACCAGGTCTCAAGGCAGCAATATATGTCCATAAGTCAACAAGATTTTAGTTTGACAATCATCCCTGGCAGCTGGATAATAAAGTATTTCCAGGACATAAATAGGACACGATGGTCTGGTCCGTCTGTTTTATGAGGATAAATATGTGTTTGGGGTGCAAATAATTGTGTGTTGTGTGTGAAATACACCCGTGCACACTGGCATGGACTCCCTAATCATTCCATTTGTGAATGAACCACGTTTCATAAAAATATGTGGGGCACCACAAGAATTAATAACAAAAGTGCAGCACCACAATGAACATTTTGTGCGAGCTTATGGGCATAATGAAATGAACAAAGCGAGAGGAGAAACACAGAGAACAATATCTTCACTATCAGCAGTTTACTTCAGTCTACTTATGTATGATCAAAGACTACAAATATAGTTTAAACAGCATGAAATAATGGCCAGGTTTGCAACGTGAAATAATTTTAGGTGAAAAAAAAAAAAAGAAAAGGCAAAATATACGACGGGCTCGGTGCCACGATGCAATGGGCGTGTGGGCTCATTTTGTGATGAACAGCCAAGGAATGGCAGCAGTAGGGAAACAAGGCTGGAGGAGCTAACCTCCCTCCTACCTCCTCTTAGAAGATTTCCACATTCTGGGGAGAGGATAATGAAAAATATTTTACCTCCTCTATTACAGAGGTGTCAGTGGACAAAANAGAAGAGGGAAAGAAGAAAAAAAAAAAAAAAAAAAAGGGAAAAAAGCGCCCAAACAGAAAAAACCCCAAGGATGTAACGTAATGCAGTTGCCAGGCAGATGTTGGAGGGAGGGCAGGGCTGCTCCCTCTGACTCCACTGGAGAAGAAGATGCACAAAGAGAGCAGCTGAATTATTCACAAGGGATAAAGGGTACCGGAACTCACTCCCTGCAGCCCCCAGCGAGTGTCTCATGCTTTCCCCCTCCTGTTTGCCTGGCTTGGCACGGCACCTCCTTCCACCCAAAAATCACAGAGGTGAGTTTCTCCATGGCCCCTCTATATCCAAGCCTGCTGCAGAGGGCAGACTGACATTCCTGCCCCTTCTCCTCCATGCCCAGCCCCTGCCCTCCACCCTTTCCCCAAACAGGCCATTCATTACATCACTGATTGCTAATTTTGTGATGGATGAGGGACCTGAGCAGAGCATCTGCCCTGGGGGTTCCCTGTGTCCCCTGGCATGGCAGCAGCCAGGCAGAGGAGCCTGGGGGTGAGGAATTGGGGTTTGGATTGCAGCTGGTGCTGAGGAGGGTTGGCATCCTTGTGGGTCATTCCAGCCAAACACGAGGCCTCCAGGTCACAACTGACCGTGGCCAGCAGGTGTTGGGTGACAGCCACGTTGTCACACCTGGTGCAAACAAACATCAGGGTGGGAGGGCTGTTGCTCCATCCCAACAGCCTCAGCCAAAAGCAAAAGCAGCTACAGCTCTCACTGGAGGTACCAGTGATTACACTTAAGGCTGTTTCGTTTTTTTTCCATTTAGTCTCCTATTTTCAGCTGCTGTTGCTTCTCAATAACTAAACACTTCACTTGAGATCCTCAATGTTTATTCCCAGCCTTAGGGTGAATTCTGCAGTTCTGTCTGCTTTTAGTTGTTTGTTTTAGGGTTTTTAGATGTGTTTTTTTCTTTTCTTTTTTTTCTTTTTTTCCACAGACAGCAAAATGCCCCAGCTTTTCGGAATTTTGAATTAGTGTTGCTAATGCTAAAAATTCTCTTCAGCAGCATTTGGGTTTAACCCTTTCAAATTTTGTAATTGGTATATTCCCATTTAGGAGCTTGATTTGTGGGAGAAACATGGAATTTGGCAGATGGGCAGCACTGGAGGGGGACAGTTGCTGTTTTCTGTCCCTGGTAAATCAGGTTTAGGTGCAGCCACATCACAGCCCTTTGGTCACCCTCACTGCAGATGCCACACTGAAAAAAATCCCAACTCCAAACCTGACACTGGGACACCACCAACTCCAAATTTCAGGGAAGAGCCAGCAATCAACCCCTTTTGACCCTGGGCTGGTTTGGGAGCCACAAGATGTCCGGGTGCTTTACTCCCTGCTCTTCCACCAACCGGCACAAATAATTCTGTGAACTTCACAGCCCTTATTACTGAGCACGGCCTAATAATGTCATCTCAGGAGGCAAGTAATTGCAGTAATTAAGAGGTTGCACAAGGTCACTTGAGGCAGGGCTGGGGATACAAGCTTTTGTCTCTCACCCCGCTGCTGTGCCCTAAGAAGATGTGCACTGCAGCCACAGGCTGTGTGTGACCACCCAACCCACCTCCCTTCCACAACCAGAAGGGACAGTCTGCAGGGACAGCAGCAAAAAGGGCTTTAAACCTCTTTTTTCCTCCCCTTACCCAGAAAACCTCCTGCTTTATAGAAATGGTTTGGAGCTGGTGCATTTTGTGGGAGATACTTATTGAGGAGGAGGAAGGAGGAGTATCAGTGCACGGCAGGAGGAAGTGATTGTCCCAAAATCCTGTCCCTGCTTTGAGAAACCTGCAGTGTTTCACATGAAAAACGTTTTGTATTTGCACAGGGTGTGTGAGTCCTTCCCTACCCATCCTTTGCTATGCACATACCTCTGGGAAACGGGCATCACATTCCACGGGCTTCATTCTTAGGGGCTTTTCCCTAATTTCTGACGGCTCAATTTTGCCCCTTTCAGGCTGTCTGAAGCATGAGTCTGCCTGTCTGTCATCAGGCTGTGACTTCATGGATGGGACTGCCTGTTCCACGGGGAGGGAAGAGGGATGAGCCACCCCACCACCCGGCACTGCCTCACTCCAGCTGATGGAGCAGATGAGGGATGCAGGGAGTTACATAAAAATGTAGGAAGCAGAAACTTAATGAAATGGCTCTAAATGTGACAGCATTCATGAAAAGATTAATTACCAGGAGTAAAGGGGGAAGGATGCCAGGAATTGATAGGATTGGTACCAATACCAAAAGCCTGCTGTGCTAGTAGAGCCATAATATGCAGTCCTAATCTGAGGGCCTATTGTTTTTCTTACAGAAACAACAGGCTCCAGCCAATGAGACAAAAGGGGCTACATTACAGTTTCTGCAGGAAAAACAACAACAGCCATTAGAAATAATTATCTTAAGACAAATCGTCAAGCAGAGTGTGGCACACACAAATATCCTCCCAAGCATGAGGCTCTGGGAAGAGAGGGGCTGTTGCTGTATTTATCCCAGTGGTTGCACGAATGAAGGGAGAGAATTAGAAAGTGGGAGAGAGTGAGGAGCAAAATGAGATGGGGGAAAGAAAGGGAGAGACAAAAACGCAGGTTTTGCCATCAGTGACCAGACAGGGCTCTCATCCCTGGCATGGGCATGTCCAAGGACGTGGTCCCTACGTGCACTCTCCCTGTGCAATTCCAGCAGAAAAGAGGGAATATGTGTTCATCTGGATTTGCTGCTTAGGCCCTCAATTTGCCAGGGTGTAATTAACTATGAGGAAGGGCAGCAAAGAATCAAACCCAGAAAGTCTCTCAAATGAGATCATTATTACTGTTCCCTACAAAGACCTGCTCTCCCTACTTCCCCCGAAGCAAAGGAGGCTATATTTTTAATTTGTTCTTCCCCATCTCCTCTCCTTGGCAGAATTGATGTATCTGACATATGAAATCACAAACTAACCCGTGGCGGGATAAAAATGAAAAAGCTCCATTTTGCAGTGGGATTAGACGACCACATTTGACTAATGGCGATTTCCTGCTGCATTTTATGTTGGCTGTGATTGTGCAAAAACTTTAAACTGAAATTTCAGATGAGTGGAGACACTGAGAACATTGTATTAACTCCCCATACAATGAGGTTTTACAGGATGCTGCCAAATATATCCTTAGACAGCATTTCCCTCTGTATTTTGGGTTATTTGTATGTGTAAATATATCACATATTTTGATGTGTGCATGCCTTTTCTATTTGATTGGTGTGTGTACTGATCAGTATTGTATTTTAGCTGTAATAATATCATATAAAATACACATAAGCCCAGTACAATTTTATAAGTACAAATCCAAATGACTCTGTAAACAAGGACCACATCTATATGGGTGTCTGCATACAAATAGATCCTGGCAGAGCAATCTCTCTAAAGTCATCTTCCACCACCCCTAATGGAGACTACTTTATGTAAAGGAAAACATTGAAAAGGACATATCTATACCTATCTCACTTGAAACAAAAAATACACAACATTCTGTAACCTCTGCAGTGTTAATACATAACATATGGTGTCTGTTTCACATGCTAATAGTGACTTTTTAATTTGAAGTCAGCCCCAATGAATCTAAATCCGTGCTGTCTCAGGATTAATTATGAGTACTAGACTGTGATACCAAGCCTCTCTTCTTGATAAGCTTTATAACCAGGTTTGCACACAGGATAAAACAGCTCCTGAGAGCTGCCATACTTAACCTATACGTGACCTGCTGGTGCATCTTTTGGAGAAGGAAAGCAACTTGGTGAGGTGCTTGGTTCTATCGTGAGGACATGGGCACTACCAAGGTGAGAAACACACCCCTGATGGGTCCTGACATTAATTACTGAGCCACAGACACCTATTTATCTTTACCCAATACACAAACATCTGTTGGAAAGCAGGGAATGGGTCCAAGTGGAGTGAAGCTTTCTGAGGGCCACAGCTCGCAGGTTAACCAATATTTTCTGCATCTGAACTGCTTCTCCTGCCCACAGCCCTGTGTGTTTGGGAGCTCCTCCTGGTGCTGGTTTTCTGGGCTGGGGCTGGGGTGGAATCCTCAGGGACAGGAGAACACAAGTGACCATCCACAGCTTGGCCTGAAGGTCCATCTAGTAGAGGTGCTTAGAGAAAAACCATAAAAAACGAGGTCAGCCCTCCCCCTTATCACCTCCATTCCTTGCAGCACTGAGCTTCTGAGTCAGAGGCTGTGGATCTTTTTTGCTCAAATAGCCCTGGCTGGTGCTCACTGCATGAATTTGTCTGTAGCTCAACCTGTTTGTGCCTCGATTCCCACAGCGGAGCGTGCAGCCAGCGAGGGCTCTCCCTGGCCCAAGGTAATTTCATAGCAGCACAAAACCCTTAATGTCACTTTAAATAGGTTTAGGTGCAAAGATCAGAGCCTATCCTAAGCACTGCTATAATGTTTCTCCTTGGAGAAAACAGCTTCTTGATGCCCAGAGGATCCTGCTGTGGTGAAGACATTAGAAGTGGTTTTCTCTGAAATACATGTGCTTGGATGCTCAGGTGGCTGCAAGTTCATCTTCCTTTCCTTGACAAATAGGCCTGCTTAAAGAATTGAGGCTTCCTTTCTTTCTCTGAATCTCTTTTATTAACCTCAGGTTTTTAAATTGCTGCAAAATACATTTAAAGTGGTTTTCAAGGTCACTGGAAAACTACATTTTCGAAGTGTCAGTAGAAAATAACCAACTTTCCGACCACGGAAACGATGATATTTATTTTTGAACCTGCAAACCCGGTGATAAACCCAAGCTGTTTACATTCGTTTGAAATCTGTTTTCCTGGTTCTGGCCAGCCATGGCCCTGCTGCAGCTACTTTTCCCTCCAGATAATTTGCCATTCCCACTGCAGCGTAAATTCTTCCCCAGACAGTAATGCGGTGGCTGCCAGCCCTGCCACCAAAATGGCCCTGTCTCACAAGCTAAGTCGGATCAGCCTGAGACAGGATTTTCCTGACACAAACTGTCTGTCAGGGCTGTGGAACTGGGGGAGTGGGATTTCTGGGGGGTGGCATCCACATCTGTGGCTCGATATGAAGCTGTCACCCCACAGCCGGTGCCCGGCGCCGTGGTGTTGCCTGCAACCACCTCCCAGAGAAACAGGAACAATTATTTGTAATAATTAACAATCCCAGAAGAGTTTTCAGGAGAGCTGATGTGTTTATCTGCCATGCCTTGGCTAAATTCCAGCAAGGACTGCATGACATCCTGCCTCTGTCATTGTACCTCATCCACCTAAATTCTCCTGCAGTTTTGATCAGGATGGAGAGCCTTTGTTATTCCTTCTCCAGCAGCTCTTGCACTGGATTCCTGCATTTGGAAATAGCTGCTCAGCCAAATACATTTCAGTTACAAGTGATCAGCACTGCAAATTATTCTGATTTTATAATCAGTCTTAGGATTTTTGGCATTTTCCCGAAAGCCTGAGCTGTTGGAGTCATTATGAAGCACCAGGATCTCAGTTTTCATGGTTTTAAGTGGCTCACCCTTGCAGGAGGCATGTTTACCCTAGAGGCTGAGAAGCCAGATGGTGGATAAAGAAAATGCAACAATTTGGGGTTTTAATCTCGTGATTTTTTAAGCCAATCTCATAATTTTGGGGAGCTGGACTCACAGTTTGTGAACATCCACAGTTGGCATTACTGAGTGATCATATTTTACGAGGAGTGCTTAATTAATTGCTGATTTAATTTGTGTTTGCCAAAAGCTTTGAAATCCTTGGATTCACTGAGTTCCTTTTAGGACAGAATACAATTTCCAGTGCTAAATCTGCTCAGATCTGCTACTCTGGGAATCTTTCAGTGGCCAGCAGTTCAATCTAAGGGATGAAACGCATTTTTGGTGGCATTCTCAGTCTAAACACTTTGAAGGCCCCACTCCCTGGAGGCAGAGGGGTCGTACATGACCACAAGATGAGCAGTGTCTTCTAAAGGGCACAAAATAGACAATCTTCTGAGTCAGGCTCACCCCCAGTTTTGGGGAAATCACTCACCAGCCCCTAAGCAGGACAGGGAATTTTGTAGGAATTTTGTAGGGGTCTTCCAGTGCCACTGAAGGCTAGAAGAAGTCGTGTTATTTTGGGCATCCAGCCCTCAGGCTGTTGAAGGTCTCTGCTGACCACGATTTCATAGAACCACAGAATAGTTTGGGCTGAGAGATACCTTAAAGACCAGGTTGCTCCAAGCCCCATCCAACCTGGCCTTGAACACTTCCAGGGATGGGACAGCCACAGCTCCCTGACCCAAATCTGGGCCTGGCAGCCAGGCAGACATTTTTGTGACGCACAGCTGTCACTGCATTGAAAATGGTTGCAATAAAGTAAGTATTTCCTTCCAGCCCTCCACCAGACATCTTAGGGAAAGGCCAAACTCTGTTTGGAGTGGGATTGTTTCACCTCAGGGTCATTCAGGCAGCTGGGGCATGGAAAATGGTGTGTCATGCAGTAAAATAAGGTGCCTCGTGCTAGGCCTGGTGAGAATGTCTTTTAAGCCAAAATAATGCTGGGTCTTATTTACTTGACAGCTCAGACATTAATTTAAGACAGGCACAAATGAATCACCAGCCATGTTACAGTTGCCTCGTTGGAATCCCTCTGCTATAATCTCACAGTTTTTTCACCTAATTAATTTCCCCTTTCCTTGCACCAGTGTTTCATGAGTGTATCTTGTTTGGAGGAGATTAAGAGTCACACACTTCATTAGTAAGGTGTAAATTATCAGAGAGACCCTCTCCATCCACCTGCTTAATTGGGTTAATGAAGCGTCTCTGTGGGCCCTGGTAAGACAGCACTGCTCTCTGCTCCCTGCAGGCATTACCAGGGCTGTTTGGAAAATAAATGGAGACCTTAAAGTTCCCACTTTGGTGCATTTTCAGACTTTTAGGCATTTAATTTATTTCTAAAAAGGAAAAAAAAAAAAGAGCTAAAGTTGACATGAATTGCAAGATAAAGCATCCCTGCCTGTGAAATTATAGTCATAATATTGCTCGAATCATTCCACATCAGAACTAATTCCTAATTAATACTAACTTCTAATTTTTTCTCTACCTTAAGCAGGCAGATTGCATTAATATAACACACACAGAGATACTATTAATGCTCAGTTAAATGGTTAAACTGGTATAAGTGCCACAGCAATGCAAGGGTAAAAATGGGAAGTGTGTGTTCAGTCTCTGCAATGTGGGGTGCAGACAGTCCTGGGCAATGAGTGCCCCTTGTCCCTGCCAGACACGACCCCACATGGAAACCAGGTCCCTTTATCTCTGCACATCCCTGTCTCGCCTCTCCTTGGGTTTTGGAGACTCTTCATAGAAGGGAAAGTGATAAAACCTCTATCAGCCGCATACATTAACAGCACACCCACGGAACAGGAAATTTTAAGGTGATGTGAGAGATTATTTGCACTGCATGTCTGGGCTCAGAGAGTCACTGCTCCTCCAGCCTGGAACAGAAACACGAGGGGATGACTCACGAGGGCTGATGTCACTTGTGGGGTGAGGTGGGCTCAGCCCAAAGCTGATCCTGAGCGAGGTCAAAGCCCACGAACACCGAAGCTCTTTAAACGTTCTCAGGCTCTTTTCTCGTGAGCAACTCACTGAACTCGTGCCTGTGCAGCCAGAAACAAATCCATCAGCAGCCCCGAGCCTCAGCCGAATGGACAATTTGTGGAGGGAAAATGAGGAGAAAGGCTGTGGGTAAATTATTTGTCACGAAATATTCGCCTGGCTCTACCTGACAGAGCAGAGTCCTGCGTTTGATCTCTGGGAGCGACTGTCGCGGGAATCAAAGGGAGTTTTGTCAGGGGATTAAGTGCAGAAGTTGTCGTCGAGAACTACATTAAAGATAAGAAATCCAGAGTGTGGCCCAAAGTGCCTAATCCCAGCACAACTGGTGAATTATTAAGTTGGTCATTTGACAGAAGGAGGGAAAAAAAAATCCGACTGTTTTTGAGACTGCCTAAAAAAGAGGTGTCTATTAAAATACAGCGGTTGCATAATGAGGACACAACGTGTGGTTCCAACATGAGAGCTGGGCTCTTGCACCAGGCCCTGCAGCTGTGGAATGATGGCAGAAAACAGCACCTTCCAAGCACTGCCCCTTTTTTCCAGCTGTAGGATTTGGACCACCAGCTCTGACTGCCAGGGAAAATGCAAATTTTTGAGGTATCAGCAGTAGCTCACCTTTGGAGACTTGAGATGTGCCTGAGATACCTGGCTGATCCCAAACAGAGCCCACAGGCACCCAGTCCTACCTACAGTGTCTCCATGCCTTGTTGGTAAATCAGGAACGCTGAGGTGTCCATCTCTGCCAGGACCACAGAGCTTTCTGTCACTTCTGCATCCAGCTGTGGGGATCCCAGCATGAGAAGGATGTGGAGATGCTGGAGTGAGTCCAGAGGAGGCCATGGAAAAGCTCCAAGGGCTGGAGCTCCTCTGCTCTGGAGCCAGGCTGGGACAGCTCGGGGTGTTCACGTGGAGAGGAGAAGGATCCAGGGGGAGCTCAGAGCCCCTTGCAGGGCCTAAAGGGGCTCCAGGAGAGCTGGAGAGGGACTGGGGACAAGGGATGGAGAGACAGAACAAGGGGCAATGGCTTCCCAGTGCCAGAGGGCAGGGATGGATGGGATATTGGGAAGGAATTCTTGGCTGGGAGGGTGTTGAGGCCCTGGCACAGGGTGCCCAGAGAAGCTGTGGCTGCCCCTGGATCCCTGGGAGTGTTCCAGGCCAGGTTGGATGGGGCTTGGAAAAACCTGGGATAGTGGGAGTTGTCCCTGCAGGGGACAATCCCATGGCAGGGGATTGGAACCTTAAAGGTGGTCTTTAATGTCCCTTCCAACCCAAACCACATTATGATTTCATGATGATGACACAGAAACATCCATCAACTAGAGAAGAAAGCAAACTGGAAATGCTGGATTTGTGGACAAAAAGCCTCCTAGAAGATGGAAACATCTGCTCAGGCAGCTGACCACGGGGATGAATGTGAGAAAACAGAAATCTTAACAGATTTGTGGGGAAAAGGGAAGAGGTGTGAGTGAAACAGCATCTGCAGGAATCCTGCCAGGGATCCTGGAGCAGCTGATAAAAGTATCTGAGGAGCTGTGGGACCCCCAGCAGAACGAGATACTGTTTGTTACACGAAATCAAGAGGAGGGGAGGCACGAGGTGTTTGCATTACCGAGGTGGGATCTCTGCCTTGCAGACCCCACAGGGACAGGGTCACTGGTGAGGGCTGGCCAGGGGCTGGGGCAGGGTGTGGAGTGGCAGAAGGAATCCCACAGCAATGCCTCCAGCTAGGAAGGGCAGCCCCAGGGGCCTGTGTATGACACAGAGAGCAGAAAGCAAAAATTCTCCCCCAGAGTCACTTTAACACCTCAATGCCACCACTGCTGGGAAATGTGAATGAGGACGCAGAGAAGATGGTGCCACTCCAAGATATGACACTCCAAGATCACCTCTGCTGTCCCTGGTCCAGTGCAGTGTGATGGGAGTGTCTGGAACACCCTTGCAGATGTCCCAAAGAACTTCCAGACACCTAATGAAGGATCATTAGGAAGTTTGGTGTGGGAGAGTGGTGGGTCCAAGAGGACAGTGCCAGCAGCAGCTGCCAAAGGCTGGAGGTGGAAGTCCCTGCTAGGGGACACATTGTGGGACTGCTCAAAGGGGCTTCACAAACCAGAACAGAGCAAAGACCACCTGGTTGTCCCTCTGCACACATCTGGCTCTGCCATGAACCCTTAACTCCCATATCCAGCCAAGGATCAGCCCTGGCATTGGAAGGGGCCTTAAAGATCCTGTGGTTCCACATTTCTGGGGGTTGGAACCACGAGATCTTTAAGGCCCCTTCCAACACAAACCATCCTTGGATTCTGTGCTTCTAAAGAGTGTTTCTGTGATTGGCACAAAGCAGGAGAGAGCAGTGCTTGAGGGAGCTGGGGCAAATGATCCCCCACTCAGCTGGAGCTTGTGCAGGAGGGGACAGCGATCCCTCAGGCTCCCTCTCCATCACAGACACCAGCCAGGTAAAAACTCTCCTCTGTGTGAGCAAAGTCCCCAGACAGGGAGCAGAGAACCTGAGAGGAATGTCCATACTCTGAGATATTCAGCATTTGACCAAAGCAATGTGATTTAACCTCGAAGTTTGCTCTACTTTGTGCAGGATCTAGGTCTGGAGACCCACAAAGGTCCTTTCAAACTTGAATTGTTTTAACTTTTTCATTCTATGATTATCCAGTTTATGCAGGATACTGCCTGACAAGAGGCATCCAATGTGAATTTGTCAAGAACAAATTCTGCCCAGAGCAGAGAGCCGCTGCAATGTGGTGGGCTGCTCCATCCCAGGGGAGAGGTGACTGCCTGTTCCCTGGATATTTCTGTTCTCTCAGAGATCTGCTGGCCCAGCTCCGCATACATTTGGTCCTGATTCTGTCAGAGTCACTCAGGCTACTAAAATGCTTCCATTAAGAAGATGTGCATGGGGAAGAGACACAACTCAGTAGCATGAGGAGCCTGTGTGGCTGCTGCAGGCAGCTGCCAACCTGTGAAAACACATCTAGGAGACAGTGAAAAGGGGGAGGTGGGAAGGACATCAGGACCCTCTTTGTCAAAGCAAAGCAATGAACAGCTCTGCTGAAAGGTGAACCAGCTTGAGATTGTTTGCTGACACCTCCGTGCTTGCAATCCTCTGCCACCCTTTGGCAATGGTACAGTCCTGTCTGCCTTGCATCCCTCTCCTTTATCTGTTTTGTTGTGGTTTTTTTGTTTTTTTTTTTGTCACTCAGCTGACAAGAAACTCTTCCAAAACAATGGCACACTTGTGCCTGTCCTCACCAAAAGCAAATGATTTACAAATAAGATCAACGTCCCGCCAGGTCAGGGTGAGGATCTGTAAATCATCACACTCTGCATGAAGATTGGTTTTGGTGAAAGTTCTGGTGAAAGATGGATCCTGCTGGCTTCAAATAACTGAACCACTGTCCTTGACTTGAAATCCATCAGCTGCTCTTGCCAAGCTAGTGCTTGGGCTGGAAATGTGGGACATTGGAGAAATCACTTTCTTCCAACACTGAGCAAGGAACTGACATGGAAAATGGATCACAGAATCACAGAATATCCTGAGCTGGGAGGGACCCACAAGGATCATCAAACTCAACTCCTGAAAGACCTTTAGATGTCTTTTTCAGCCCTCTGATTTTTCTTTGTGGGTAAAAATAAACCAGTTTGTGTTTATCTCTCTGCATCCTGTCCTGACGACATCTGGAAGAGACTTCCAGCCACCTCAGGTAGCGGGGGCACCACTGGCCACATCCCCTGGGATGCAATCAGGAGGAAGGGATGTGCTGTAAACAGCAGCAGCCTGCCTGGGGTTTGTGTTTTAATGGGTGCAAGAATCGGTGTTAGCATATGCTAACCACTCTTTGCAGGGTGATCATTATGCAAATGCCTACAGTAAACAGGTAGGAAATTAGATCTAATCAGGACACCCCCCTCCCTCCCCTCTCTCCTGACACAGGAAAGTTGACTCCATCGCATTGCTCCGGGTGCAAACCAAAAAAAAAAGTCTGAATTCCAGCCGGAACCCTCAGTTTTCCATTTGTCCTTTTGTTCTCATGTGTTTGGTTTCTTGCGTAAGTCACTGGAAAGCGAAGGGCAGCCTTGTGACTGCTTTAATTTTAAAGCTCCCAGAACAGGCTGGTATGGCTGGATCCAGAATTAAACCCGTTGTGGATTTCCGTGATCTGAAGGCAAATAAAAGCTGAGCACATCATGCCGGTGTCCATGAGTAATTTGACTCGGTGTAATATCTTATCGCTGCCAATTAAAGAGCCTGGCTGTTAATTCTGATGGGGAGAGTCAGGGATTCCCAGGATGAGCCCAGGAGCATCCCAGGATTCTGTGGTTATCAGGAGACCTTGGGTGCTGCCGGGGGTGTCACGCAGCTGATTTCTGTCTCACACTCCCTCTCCCCATGCAGCTCAGCCCCAACACCTCGAATCCCCTGTGCCCAAGTGCCAGACACAGCTGGTCCCCTGCCCATGGCAGGGGGGCTGGGCCTGGATGGTCTTTAAGGTCCCTTCCACCCCAACCCATTCCAGGATTCTGTGATTTGCCCCGTGCCCCCTCGAGGGGCTCTGTCTGGCACAGGACACCAACCTCTCTGCTTGTCCCCATCCCAGCAAGGCCAAGGACACCCTCAGCTCCTGGGTTTAGGAAATCTCAGCCTCCCAGAAACCTTACGAAGGACCAGACACCTTTTTTGCAGCAAATATTAAAGGCTGTGGCCAAGTAATAACAACTGTTTGCTGCAGTGTCTGTGCAAAGGTTGAGGCAATTATGGCTCTGCAGACAGAAGCATAAAAGCCACAGAGGCACCTCCTGAGCCATGAGGACCCTCCTGAATCGTGTACAGACCAGAGGACAGGGGTGTGAGAAGTGGGTGCTGCAGAGCCACCCTGGCAGAGAGGGAGCTGAACGTCCCTTGGAATGCCAGGGTGCTGCTCAAAGCTGTTTCTGGGTTTGATTCTTGCAGCCTGACCCGATGGTAGGTGGTGAGTGCAGCCCCAACAGGCCCCCACTGGCCAGCAATGCCATCAAAGTAAAAAAGGAAATGTCAGAGACTGGGATTTTCCCTGGGATATTAAACATCTCAGGGCTATTTTAATGTGGTTACATACAAGGTTCTAGTTCTGGTCTCAGTTTTATAGGCACCAGTGTAATGCCATAGGGTGACCTCTGCACCTGCAGTCGTTCCCAAAAATTCCAAATAGCCCCAGCACTGTTACTCATTTTTAATCAATCCATCACCATTTCTTTTAACATCACAGTCTTGCAGCAGACCTGGATGATCCATTGAAGAACTGGCACCCTGAAAAATGCTGGAAAATGCATTTTTCCCCCCCAAAACACAGGGAAAGAGACTCAGCTGTCCCTGCCGTGACCCTTTTTGCAGTCACCTCTGCCATTGGTATGGGAGACCATGAGTCAGGAAGGAGCTTTGGCAGCCTTCAGCAGTGTGGCCTGCCCCTGGCAGGACCTGCCAAAGAAGGCAGAGAGTTTGCACACCTGGAGAGGCTGGCACTGTGTCCTCAGTCCCTCTGGCAGGGGGGCAGAGGCAGAGAGGGGGAGAGTGGCCAAAGGAAACCAGGAAGAGCAGAGGTGCTGCACAGAGCTGAGCCACACTGCTCCAGGAAATTCTTGCAAGGTTATTTCCCCGTGCTGGGTTACCTTAGGGATCCCAGCACTGTGGTGGGAGTGGGAGAGTGTCATTGTCCCACTGCAGATGGGAAAGGTCAGACACCAACATTTTTCCTGGATAAGGAATCAGCCTGGAGGTCTTCCCAAAACACAGATCCCAGCAGCACAGGCCACCTGTAGCACTGGTGTCCTGATCCCTGGTGCTCAGCTCTCAGCTCTCTCCTCCACCAGCTCCGTTTGATTTTCCATGGCCAGACATGATCCAGATGCAAATTTCCCCAGGAACCATCTGGTGAACTCCATCCTCTAAAAAGACCTGCACAAAGCCCTGAAACAGCAGAGTAACCCTGATGGTTACCATAAATGATGTGACCTGTTGTATTTTAAGTAATTATGGACAAGGGCAAGCACATCCTGCATGGCTTTTAGAAAGGCACATGGGTGTTTGACTGTTACACTTTAAAATGCAGAGCTTCCCTGTGCTAAAGGAGTTTGTTTCAGCTTCTAATTTTTATTTTTCTCAGATGGCCAGTTTGGATTAATCTTATTTTAACTTGTCAGCTTGGATACTCCTACCAAATGGGTAAGGGCATGCTTTTGTCTTCCAGGTAATAACTTGCCCTCACCAAATATACTCACACCATCTCAACCTTCTCTTGGATAACTCATACATGGACAGAACACCCCCAAGTACTTCACCAAGCAGGTTTGTGCCTCCGGGAGTTGCTTTCCTGGCTCTTCCTGAGCCCTTCCTAATCCTCCCCTTTCAGTTCCAAAGCCAGGTCCTGAGACTGGACAACACCATTTCAGTAGAGGTCTCCTCTCCCACACGATTTGGGGTGGATTCCAGAGTTTCAGGGGCAACACCCCAGCCCTTATTCCACACTGATCCAGGCTCTTTGGGTTCCCACCAGACTCCATCACCCTTCTCAGCATTCCATCAGCCCAGGTCCTGCAACCTCACACCTGTCAGGGGGCTCAGGGCTCCTGCCTCCTCTGCACAACAATGAAGGAACCTCCTCACAACCCAGTGAACACCCTCACAACCCAACAAACACCCTCACAACACCATGTACACCCTCACAACCCAACAAACACCCTCACAACACCATGTACACCCTCACAACTCAACAAACACCCTCACAACACCATGAACACCCTCACAACTACCATGAACANAGTGAACACCCTCACAACCCAACAAACACCCTTACAACACCATGAACACCCTCACAATCCTACAAACACCCTCACAACCACCATGAACATCCTCACAATCCAACAAACACCCTCACAATCCAACAAACACCCTCACAACACCATGAACACCCTCACAACTACCATGAACATCCTCACAATCCAACAAACATCCTCACAACCCAATGAACATCCTCACAACCCAACAAACACCCTCACAACCCAAAGAACACCCTCAAAACTCAACAAAAACCACCCTCACAACTCAATGAACACCCTCACAACACCATGAACACCCTCACAACCCAACAAGCACCCTCACAACTCACCACATTCCTTGTTTTCAGCTCTTCAGCCCCTGGGCAAACACCCTCAGCTGGATCAGCCTGCAGTACCTCCCCAGACAGGCCTCCCAGCAGCGTGGCTCCCCATATTTTCCTAATGGAGAAGAGCCTGATTATCCCAAGGGATAAAACCTGCAGCCCCACATCCTGCAGAGGAGCCAGAGTGGCCTATGGGGTCTCCAAAAATCAGTGAGACAGAGGGCACAGTTACTTGTCCTTCCACAACTGTGGCACGGAGGGACCAACTTGAAGGGACTGAGGGACACTTTGCTTTCCACAGCAATATCAGGAGATAAACCAGCTTCACGTCTGCTTGAATCTGCCTGAAAGCAAAAGTGGTTTGTCTCCTGTGAAGGAGGATGCAGGAGGACCCAGCTTTGCTCTCCTCCCTGGCAGGAGAAGGTTGAGAAAGGCAGCCCAGCGTGGGCACCTTCCCTGCATCCCAAGGGTGGTGCTTGGAAACTCAAGGCACATGCCAAGCCTTACCAAGAAGTCACAAGTGAATCCTAGCAGGCCAGCAGGAAAGTTCTTCTGCTTGGCATTGACATCCCGACCTCACAACCTTCTTTAGGAAAGCCAAAAATGCTCCAAGTCTTGAAGACTTTACTTCAGCCAAGTGGAAGTTCATTCATGCCCCAGCAGGCTGTGAGCTGGTGTCAATGGTGAGGGGCACACACAAAACATGGTCCCTGTTGGGAAGTGTTGCAGTGCAGAGGGGACTTTTAAAATCTATTTTTTGATGTAAGCTGCCCTGCTTGCCCCCTCATGCCCTCTCCTCCCTGTCCAGCCTGATCCCAGACCCTCCCAGACTGGGTTAGAGGATGAATTTTCTAAGCACCAGCAGGTTTCATTACCAGCATCCACACAGGAATAAATACCAGGGTCCCCACCTGTGAGCATGTGAGGAGAGGCAGAGAGACCCAACTCTCTGAAAACAGAAAACAGCAGATCTACAGTCCAGTTTTCCCAGCAACTGGCTCTGTGGGGAACTCTGGTTTCTGGTCTCATGAAGGAGCCTCCTCTCCTCTCTCTCTCTTTATAATGATGCTGCCTCAGTCCTCCAAATTTAATTACCAGCTAATTATACATCACATTCAGTGGTTTGGTCCTGGCAAGGGCTGAGTGTCACCAGTGTTGAGACCAAGAAAGGTGTTTGCTCTGTGCACTGGGAGCCTGAAACCCCTCTGGTACCTCCAGCTCTGCACCCCTCACAGGGAAACCCAGAAACCGGGGACAAGCCCCATGACAGAGGGGGGACATCATTGCCACAGAGCATCCTACGGTCCCCAGACCACAGGATACCATTCCCAAACCTGTCTGAAGGAAGAATGGGGAAGGGAGCAGGTTGAGGAAGGCACTTTCTTTTCGACACATCCCTCAGTAAGAGGTATTTGCTGATAAGCTGATAATCAGGTGGCCTGGCCACCCCCAGGACGTTAGACCTTGGTGCTTAGAGAATATTTGATCATACAGTATCTCCATTAGGAGTTTGTAATCCGCTATCACAGCATTTGAGAGCCATCTGAGTATAAGGAGGTTTTTATTAATGGTTCATGAGCCTAAAAGTCAAAATTGACTCTCAGAGCAGATTTTAACAGTTTGTGTGGGATTTATATATTTATCTATCTCTTCATCACCTCTTCTCTCCCCCCCAAAATCACTTCCCTCTGCTCTGCCCCAGCACTGTGGTGCAGCAGCAGTAGCAGCAGC
>VXAX01002481.1:0-23832 GCA_013399835.1 Leptocoma aspasia
TAAATAAAAATATTTTTATTTAAAGTAGAAACCTCAATGAATATTCTGCTATGTTTCTATTTTGCTGTGACTGGTTTGCCGACTGGAAATAGATGGGAATAGAGTGTTTGAAAATATCTTGCCTGCAAACTTTCTAGATTTTCTTGGCCAAAACTGTAATTAAAATAATAGTTTCCTAAAGAGAACATGAAATTTTAAATAAACTAGAGTTACCAATAGAAATTCCAAAATTGTTTATTTTCTTTCACTGTTTTATGTACGATCCGACATAGGTCAGAATTACATTGAAAGTTCTGTGAAAGAATGAGGCCATCTCAGCCTTCATCCCTCCGCTTCCATTTCAGGGAATTCAGTGAAAGGAGTAAATCTTGGCTTTCCAACTCCCAACTTGTTTTCATCCAGACATCCATACCCTGCTGTTGCAGAACTGGCAAGTATCGCTCAGGATCACACAATGCTCACCTTAACATTCATTACCATGGTTGTAAGGTTTTCCTGCAATTTATTTGACAGCAAAGGAGCCATGGAATCAGCTGTGGTTGAATGTGTGAAAAGTAAGAAAAAGGCACTGTTTTAATACTGTATTTTCCACTATTATGAGGCAGTTTTGCAGTGAAGAACTTAGATCTGCTCGTGAATTCCTTTTTTCCATTTATCCAATAAACTGAGATTATGAGACTGAACCTTAGACAACAGAAATAACAAATTCTTTGGTTTCTCAGAAGAAAAATAACTATAAAAATTCATTTTGGATATACCTTAAAGTCAGGAGGGAAAATATATGTGTTTATTGGTTCTTTAAATCTACTTTTTGTATAGGTGGTGGGGGTGGTAAGTTCAGTCCAAATGTTTGCTGCAGATATTATGATGGTAGAAACAGCATTCATTTGTTTTCTTGGCACTGGTAAATTAAGGCTTTATTTTTTATGTATTTTAAATCTGAAATGTGCAATAAATATTGACTATGTCTAGCTTTCCTAAATGTTAAGCATTGCAGTTGTTTAAAGCAGAGAAATATGTGAGAAAACTCTGCTGCATTCTGCCTCTGGGAGTGTGCTGGTGTTTAGTTCATGTCTCACTTTGTGCAAATCTATAGTTTTCTATCTATACAAAACCAGTAATTTTTTTTTTCTTTCACCTACTTGAAAAGAGGGATTGCTGCTAACACTGTTATGGAGAAGAAATGTCTCTGTATTTTAAAACCACATTTGCAAGCCATGAAAGGGATGGCTTGAGTTATAATTATCAGATCTAATCTCTCAAGATTCCTGGAAGCTCAGATTCACACATTATTGATTTGATTGATTCTTTTCCTGAAGTTGACACTTCTAGTTTCAATAAGCTCACTCTCTTTGTGGTTTCGTATTGTCATTCTGAGAAATATTGAGGATGAAGACATTATTGTCCATTTCCACTTCCTTGCTGAGGAGACAATAAAAGAGAGAGAAGGAATAAAATATGGAAGATGTTTTAGTTTTCTAGAAATAAATTTTCTTTTCCATGTATTTAGGCAATGTGTGGCTTTGCTTCCCACTTAACTTTCACTCTGTTTTGCCTTGGATGTGCTTTCATTTTAGAAATGCCATAGCTATATAATAAGTTTTAAAATATTTTAAAATATTTGGATGGTAAAGTGTTTATACAACAAAGGAGTTGTCTCAAGCTCATTAAAACAAGAGGAAATCTTTTCATAGTCTGCTATTTGGCCTTCTAGTCAGGTCCTGATTTTTTTTTACATATTCTTCTTTAAAGAACAATACTCAATCCAGAAGCTATTCTGGAAATAATAATATAATGATTTAAAAAAATCAGGAATTTCAGAGTCTAGAGGTATGAGTTCTGCCTTTGAAATCATCACAGATTCAAATGAATAGTGCCAGGCTTTCTTACTGTCTATGAAATACATGAATAAAAAATGTGTTTAACTTTCATGACAGTGACCATATTATTCTCTCTCCCATACATCTGACCATTTTGCATTTATTATTTTTAAAATTAATCTTACTGACAAACCAAACATTGCATCTGAAATTAGAAAACCATTAGAGCACTGTTGTATAATATAGTATCACAGTTTGGGAATGGGCAAAGCATTCAGTATTTGTCAGGATTCTTCAAAGGCTCCAATAGAGCAGAAGAAGATATGGTGATCCTTAGGCGAGTATTGGACAGAACGTGCTTTTCTTCTCCTCCAGCACATGGTTCACTCAGGTCACAAGGGGCATGTTGTGTGCTGAATTCCTTCAATGCCTTGCCTTAGTGAGACCATTTCTTTTCACAGGAGCTGCTGGGCTTTATCCAGCTGTGTTACTAGTTCTCTTATCCACACCTGTTTCTGACACCTTTGCTGTCCTGCTTGGTCTCTGAATGGCCTCTTGACTACTCTTCATTTTTATTAGTATTTGAACAATTGTTTCTCCTTTTATGCCTTTGAAATTCTATGTTAGGGTAAAATCTGTTCTCAGTGTGGCAGACAGCCATTGCCCTTACTGCCCTGGAGAGCAACAGATAACACCTAGGTATTTCACTTGCTAGCTGTTAACCCAGGGTCAAAAAGGAGTAGACAAAGGCACCTTAGCTGGATATTGAAAGGATATTTGGACAAAATGGCTTCTGTGCTTGCCCTATTCTTAAGCTTCCATGTGGCTCCACTCTGGCCACCATCAAGCTCTATCCCTGGGTCAGTTAGCCCTTGGTATCAACCACTAAGCTGTTTCTGTGCGACACAAGCTACCTTTAAACTTTATCTTTAAACTGGACCAAGAACGAGGGAGGTGTGTAAGATGAAACTACTTTCCCTTAGTACTCTCAGGATTCATTTAGTGGTGATTTCAGCCATACAGTCTTCTGTGGAGGAGCTTTCTGCTTTCTCTCACCCTGTTGCTGGCACTTCTCCAAAGTGTTTGATTAGGGGTTATGTCTGCAGTCAGTGCCTAGCAGAATGAAATACTACTTTTCAGGGTGTTTCTCATATCCTCCCTTTATCATTTTGTATTGTATACTATTCTTTCATCAGGGATACTTGAAACTGGCAAGTAGTTTGCCTGCAGGTTTACAGGATTTTATTCTGCTATATTATTTTCATTTCTCAACCTTAATTATAATTCTAAGCCATCTGTATGTGAAGATAATCACATAGCAATCATATGCATTTATAAGGAGGATACAAACTGTTGATTAAACCTTTCTGTTATACTTTTATTTGTGTTTTGGTTGGTAGGCAAGTGCACATTTATACAGGGGTGCTTTTGTTCAAAGCTTTTTTTTGTCTGGTGAGTGAAAGAGGCAGCTAATATCTTGAAAATTCAGTTTTCTTTTCCCTGTAGTTTTTCTGCCTACACAACAAAAGCTGATGGGGCATTGTGCTGAGGAGACCGTGCCAGCTTCTTTTGTATCAGCATGAACACCTCTGATCAAATCAAAACACCCAGTGTTATCAGACTTGTTTGAGCAGCCCCACATTGCATTTTCCAGGCAAGTTTCCTTCAAAAACTCATAAAAATAGAAATTCATAAGAGAAAGAACATTACATGAGTGATGCTGAACTGGAAGGAATCGCTTGGCCAGCAGTCCAAACATTGGAATGGGTATTTTTACAATATCTTATATGAAACTCATCAATTTACATTGAGTGTGGCTGCAAAACTGCAACTACAGCAAAGACAAGAAAGTCAACACACTGCAGGAATGCATTTAAGAACTCACTGTCAGCTTCTCAGCTAGACTGCAGATCCTGTTGTATGGATTGCCTGTTTGGAGATATTGGCTCTACTTAATAATTATATCTGAAGGCAAATTTGAGAGTAAATCTCTAAAAGATTTGCTATAGGTGTGATTTTTTTTCCTGTGCCAGTAAGTGTACTCTATTTCAAACTGATATAGCAAATTATGGTCATTTGTGTAACATCATTCTTAGAAAAAAGCCTATGTGATGTGGAGTAATTCAGAGTGCCAAATATCTAAATGCAGATAGTTTCTTAGAATGTTATAGAGAAATGTGTGTTGCATTATACTAGTGCAAAAGCATAATAATTTATGCTGTTTGTAGGAGTCTCTTTCTTCAAACGTAGGTAACCCTCTAATTTTAACCCTTCAAAAACATATCAAAAACAATATAATTTTATTATTTTTGTTATAATGACACCTTTTCTTTTGATCTAAAGACTAAACAGAAAAAATAAAAAGAGTAATCAATAAAAGTAGAATAATAATATTATTATACACACAGGATTTCTGAGACCAATTACAACATATAATGCCAGTGTTGGGGTCCAAAACTGATGGCTAAATTTGGGAAAAAAGGGCCAAAAAGAAATTCAAGATTAATTTAAATATTTAAAAATGTATTTTGAAGTTATAAACTTAATAGATTTAACTTTCAGATAAAGGGACCAGCCTGAAAATTTTTGTAAATAACCATATGAAGAGTTTTCTGATGGTAAAGATACAGGAAATATGGGCCAAAAAAATAATATATGTCTAAAAAACAGATCTGAAAATAATGATCATCATTTAAATTAGGAGAGGGTGCCTTTTTGGAACATGTTTTGACTGAGTGTAAAAGCTGGACTTAGCAGAAGGGGAATCAGCTGAAGAAAGTACATGAACCATGTCCATCAGAACTCTAACTACTCTGAACATGATGATCAGGAATAAATAGAAGCACTCAAAAATCTTTACCAGAAGAAACTTTGAATCTGTGGGTCTTTGAAGCATTCGTGACACTATGAGGTGAATATCTGCCTGGCAGAAATGAGCATCCTTTGGTAGATCCAGTCCTTTGAGTGGGGGATCTACTAAAAGAAATGAGAAACCCAAGGAGGACTTACTTGTGAACAAACTGTATGGATGGGGGGATTTGAAGTATCCACCCTCGCCAAGATAAAATATGGACACACTTAGAGCTCATTTAGATACTGTAATCATCTATTGTGCTTTGAATGTATTCACTTAACGCTAAGTCATGAACCAATTGAGAAATCATCTTTTAGTTAGAAGGTTAGACTTCAAATTAAGAGATGTCTTTTCATCTCCTGCAACCACTCTCTGGTGGCTTCAGGTAAGCATATTTTCTTATTTTTGTTTTCTGTGTGTTAAAGGGAAGCAATAATTCCTTCCTGAACTGCAAAGCCGTTGAAAAGTTTCAAGACGCAGTTCTGGGTGAGGGGAAAAAAAACCCCTGAATGAATAAAAATGTGTTCAGAAAGAGAATCAGAAGAGACATGATATGATTTCAGAAAAAATGAGAAGAGGTGCAGAGAAATAAATATTTTTATGTAGTAATAAAACCTATTATATTTGCCCCTGAAATATTTTTAGTGTGTGTCTTTCAGAAAATTCCAGGAAATTCTGGAGGCCTTAAAAAGTATCTATGTGTATTTAAATTAGGAAGAAACAAAAGGGGAAAGCATTCATTTTCAGAGTAAGAAGGATTTACATTTTCTATTTTTAGATCAATATAGCTCCTAAATCTAAATGGAAACATGATAGGAGTCAGACTGGAAAACTAGGGTTGTACCATATTGATGCATGTTAATGCACATGTATGCTGCCATGCAAAGCTCCTTGAGAAGCAAATTTCCCTATTTGTCACACCTTCTTTCTGTTAGTTTTCTGTCCCATCTTTTATCACCAGAAGAGAAAGCCAAATAAAATTAATACTTATGAAGAGGGTGTACTGAGTGATTTATACATGAGCATCTCATGAGCAGTAGGAAGCTGGGCTCAATTTTACAGTTTTCTAGGTACCTTTTCTGAGCTTCTGAGTAGTTCTAATTTCTATAGAAGTTGAAGGGAACAGAGAATGTTGTCAGCATGAGCTACTCGAGACGCAGATTTGTAAGACAGTCAGGGAACAAGCAGCTCATGCTGTAAAATTCTTAAGTGTTATAATGAAGACAGATATTTAAAAGCATTGATTAATGAGAAACTAATAATTGCTCTAAGGAAAAGCATTAAATATTTAGCACCATCAAGGACTGAGTACAGATCATTGTCAATATATTTAGTGTAAACAAAACAATCAGATTTTAAAAGTAAATAAAAGCATTCTCTTAGGCAAAGCTGTAAAAGTAACTGAATAAATGTAACATGAGAAATAGACAATTAATTTTTCAAATCATATTTTGCAACATTTCAGACCCATGTTCCCTTAGAAGGAACATAAATATTCCTGTAAGATGCTATAGCATTGCAGTTACAAATCATTGCATCTTATACCTTTTGATTTTATTCCTCAAAGAGCTTAATAAAAATATAGGAAGAGAAATCACTGAAATACTTTTCTTTAAATAATTCTGATATTTCCTAGAACTCAATATAAAATAATACTTTTCTTCAGCTGGAAATTCTGAGTATTAAAGGTGTGCTTTTGTTCTTACACTAATGAAAAAAAATTTTTGCCATGTAAAATACCCAAATATCTAAATGTGGAAATATCAAAGTTTAGAGAGAAATAAAATATTTCTTTTTGTGGAAATAAAAGATAAATTACAAAAGCCATTTTTTTCATTTCTTGAACAAAGCTTTGCTATAACTCCTTTTTCAGCTTTTTGTGATTTTGTGTGTTTGTTTTTGATATGAGTTTAATAAAGTGTAGAACCAGGAGCTGCACTTCCATTTAAATGCAAAAAGATCAAACTTCTAATTTTATAGAAAAGCTTCTCCTTTTCTTGGACTTTCTACAAACAGAGGAGGAAACCTGGTCCATTCATTACGACATGAGATTGTGGTAGACGTATCAATGAAATCTACTGAAAAAATACATGTTTATATACATAGCCTTGCAGCCTCTATAAAGAAACTGGAGAAGATATGTTATAGATTTCCAGGTCAAGGATACATTTCATCAGCAAATCCTAAACTTTGTTTCAAAACTACATATGTGGATTTATAAAATGTACACAAATATACAATATAAACAATAAGCTTAAAAATAATGCAGCACTACAAATACATTGCCGAATCCAATGCAGAATTTAAATTTGATATTGAACATGATTAATGATTATGAAGATTTTAAAAGGAAAATAATCATGGAAATATTTATTAAAAAGTTACTTAAAGATAACTTTGTCAGTCTCAAGATGGTATCTGTAAGTAAATACACACACCAGCATTCTGAAAAAGCTGAGAAGAGGAGAAACAAAAATAAATCAAAATTATGTTCACTGTGAGTGAAAAGTAGCCACCAGATTGTGAGCTAACACTAGAGACCTATATGAAAAGGCTTAAATGTTCTGAATTGATCTCCAGCTATCATAAATTAGACTATTGCCAGAGCTGTACCAAGAGGAAGAAAATTACGTTTTCTACACCCTGCCTTTCATTCTGAAGATTCTGCAAACTAACTGAGTACAAGATAAGCAGTGTAAGTATATTAAACCTGAATGCTCAGTCCTCTAGTTGTGCTCACTCTTTCTTTTTTTTTTAACATCTGAATTATAAATAGAGCAATTTTCTGTCATTGATGGAAGAAATGTGTAATAAAGTGTTGAAGTGAGTAAGAGGAAGTCTGCATGAGCAGCAGGAGAAAAGCTACTGAGATGACAGGTAGCTCTTCCATACACATTTGGATTAGGCATCGTACTCCTTTGCCCACTGGTATAGGGTATTGAAAGAAGAAGCTGTAGAAGAGAGTGTTAGGCATAAATTCAAACAAACTGACATATCTGTATTATCCATATTGTCTGATAAGGAGTGGAAAAAGAAGATATGACCATAAATCACCTCTGAGTCAGAACAAAATATATAATTTAATATGTGTAGGAACTAAAAATAGTGTACACTGACACCACAACATGCCACCGTGCATGAAATGAACAAATGTAGACTCCAGTCTTGTGAATAAAAAACTAATCATATGGAGAGAAAATAAAAGAAATAAGATCTATAATCGCAAAATGAGGAATGGTCTTTCTAGCTTAGTTATCTGAATGCACAGGAATGCATAACTGCTTATTGACAGGTGTGGAGCAATATATTTCTCATGGTGCTTTAGTTCATTACAGAGGCTTTTTGACTACTTGACCTGTATATATTTTTCTGTGTCTCTTGAAGACTCTGTATTAACCATAATGGCATTTTGCATAAATTTAGACGACATGAGCATTCCCAGGCTGTAATGACTGTTATTGGACAAAGCAGATGGCCCAATAAAGGGCCTGTGTGATGAGATCCTCCTAAAGATATAATCATTACAGAGTTTTAAAGCTATCTTAATATTGTGATTAAATTTGTGAATGGGGATACTTTTCTAACAAATTTTAATTAAAACACTTGCATAGTAGTATCTCTTTAAACTTTTGAAAGTTTCCAAAAGGCGTAAGCAAAGCTCCATATGAAATAAAAGGTTTTTCATCATAGTATTTGAAATAGGTAGGATCACTTGCTGGGTAACGTGTGAAAACAGTAATGCTTTCCTTCTTGGCTGACAAGTCATTGATTGAAGATGAACTTACAACCCTTCTATGCATGGATGCTATAGAAAAGAATACTACCTCCTTCTATTACACTATTTTCCTGTCCTTTTATAAAAATTTCTGTTTAAAACACTAGAGAGAAAAATCCTCAAAAAATAAGATGGAGTTTGGCAAACAAGCCTGGTATCCAAGATCAGTCTATCTTCTTGTGAAAAATATTTTGTACGTCTTGATGGTTAGGACCTGCCTTCTCATCCCAAACTCATACACAGCACCCCTGCTAACATGCAAAATTCATCCGCATTTGATGTATTTGAACTGAAAGACAGTAGCAACCTTTTTGTGCAGATGTTGCTTGTACTAGCTATGCAATTTAACTTTGCTGTGGTAGGGAACAGAAGAAAAAACCACTCACACCTTGAGCCATGATCTCAGCTGGAAAGCAGGCACCAACAGCTGTGAAACTACTGTGAGATGTCCTCCTTGTCAGAGCAATGCCTGACTGAAGGAAAGCTTCTAGACTTTATGTCAGTGCAATATTGAAGCCTAAGCTTCCAGCTGTTTGCTCTGAATGGAGCTGTGCAGACTTCCTTGCTTAGCTTTAAAATTATCTCCTTCTGTAATAAAGATGCCTGAAAAATGTCAGTATTTTCTTCCAGCAAAAGCTGTGAAAGGGCTAAATGAAACTATTCATCGTTACAGTAGAATTAAGCAGAGGAATAACTCTCCAGTTTAGTACCAGTCTCAGCTTTAAGGTGCTGACCAACAGCTGTAAAGAGCATGACAACTACCTAAGGCTAGCAGAAGAGATGGATACCTGTTTACGTGACCTCCTTCACTGCTCCACTACAGTGAAAACCATATTAATTTAATGCTTTTATGGCAAATCTCATTGGTTTGGATTGTCAGGAAGGCAAAGTGGCCAATTAGACCGTGAGAGGAAAAATTAGTTATAAACTTAAATGCATGGTGATATTACACAAATCCCTGTAAGTTGTTGGGGTTTTCTGTAACCCAGAAGAGGTTTTAGTTTACTCAGGCCAGAAAGAATTTTTTTTTTTTTTATCAATAGAACATTCAGGCAAAAGTGAAAATTAAATTTTTAATAGTTGCTTTAATTCACTTTAACAGAAACAGTCAACATTTTAAAATTCATATGTTTTTCCAAAACAGCTCTGAGGAATTTCTAATTGTGACTTGCAAGGTAGAAAATGGTGATTTCTTTTCTGATGTTGCCTTTTTCCTTTGGAATATTCACAACTTTTGTATGCATGTGACTGGTTGTGGGCCTGCTCACATGCACACATATTCCCTTACTTTCTGAATTATGAAATAAGGGAAAATGAGAAAAAAATAAAAGATCAGAAAATGCAGAACACAGAAGTCCAAAACCAAATAAGTAATCTAAACATTTTCAGGAAAATGTTTTCTACATTTTTCATTTTCTGAACTTAGCTATCGAGCCCAGCTGTTCCTGAGGTATTTCTAGGATAATTCCTCTGACACTGGTGTTCTTCTGTCTTTGTACTAATGAGAATGCGTCAAATTTTGTCTCTAGACTTTTTCTTTGAAGTTATTATTTCTAGAACAAAAATTGTGTGACATTTGCCACTGCTCAGAAATTACTGTGAAGTGGCTACTGGGCATATTCATCATTATTTGTTTGTGTTTGTCTTCCACATTTTCTTGCATTCAGCATGTTTGGGTTTTTTTTATTTTCCTTGCTACTTGTGAAAATTTAATTGAATATATTACACAGTATCTGACAATTTATTAATCTCATGTCCTGTTATTATAGGAAATGAGCAATCTCCAATGTCACCTTCTAGCATATTCATGTAGGTCATATATGTAATCGAGGTCAGAATTTATACAAACAGCTACTGTCAGGAAGTAAATTTTGTAAATACTAATGAATGTATTGCAGTCTGAATACTGATACCCTGGAACAAAACAAAACCAAGTGTGTTCTCCTCTGCAGTTTCATTCTTTTGTGTTAATACCATTATCGGCTTGTTTTATGAAGGAATTGAAGTTGAAAAAAACCAAGAATGCATTAGCTTACTTTATTGTCTGGACATATGGTAAGCCATAGGATCATTAACAATAACACATTAGCCCCAATAATGTTTTCTGAAAGCTCACGGGAATTTAATCTGTTGTTGCATATTAAAGATACGCATATTGTTTCCTGTCACCTTACAGATCATACTGAGTCTACAAAAATAACACCCAGGTTTTATTCATCTGGAAACTTATGTGGAGCAGCTGCACACAACAAGCAGATCATTTCTGTCAAAGTGTTCTTGATTTATCCATTAGAAATATTCTCCCTTCCATAAGGCAACAGCCATTTGTTCACTCCAAAACTAGAGAACCTAACTGTGTTCTGATCTAGCTGTAGGGTGTTTCCATAAAGAGGTTTATTTGTATGGATAGATATCCAGGAGGAATATTAGGTTATCATATTGTTGTTACTCCAAGGAAATTATATCAGGATTGACTGAGTGGTTTAAAAATATATGCTACTCTAACCATTAGATCAAAAAACAACTTTGTTTGTCTGACTTAACTGGTATTGCCAATGAGTTAACTCAGCTCCCCTGCACAGTTTGGGCATGGTAGCACAGGCTAGTTAAGTCCAGTAAAGGTACTACAGGTTGTTAATGAAGAGTTCAAATATTTTTCTGCTACTTTGGGTTTTGTAGTGCTAACACACTCAAGGTGTAATTGCTCAAAATCCCCTAAAAATGGGTTGTTAAATCTAAGGAAAAAGTATGGGAAGTAGTTAAACAGGCGTGGAATTTATATAAAAAATGATTGTGGAAAAGAGAGAAAGATTCAGCACCGGGGAAAGATTAAGAAGGGTCAGAGAGTGACTGCTCCTGCTACAGTATATTCTTTCCTGGGCCTGGTCCCTAAATCTCTTCCTATATCTCAGTTAGTTGTCAGGTTATGTTTATCAACAACTAGGTAATATAGAGGCATACAAGGTTTCACATACCTTGTCTTTCTGATAGATAGCAGGAGATATTCTCTATTTTGGCTATTCATTCCTCCTCACATCCCTCTCCCTCCCCTTCCTGTTTTTTCCTTAAACCAAGATCATGGCTTTTGCTTGATATACAATGTTTTTTTAACTATACACACAAACATACACACATGTCCTTACATAAAAATTATGTAAATAACATATAGAAATGTAATTATAATATATAAAGACTGTTTATATTCATATGTATTCACTGTGGTAATAAGTAGCAATACTTGGACAATTGAACTGGTGGCAGTTTGTAACTGATGAGTGGGATGATGGCATTGTATCACAGGTTTCTTAAATCAGCTTCACCACCAAGAAAAGGTGAATGGAACTGCAGTCTGATTCTGAGTATCTCGTCATGAACTGGTCCACAGAGCTAGCTTAGCACCACAGATCCAGCAGATGAGGTCAGATGAAAAAAAGTTAAGATGGAAAGAAGTTATTCTTTATAAATTATAAAATTCTTGAACATCTGCCAGTTTAACACACAATAAAATATAATTCACTCAAGGCATTTATTTAAATTATTAAAATTTATTTATTTATTTAAAGTGCAATTTTTGTTTGAATGTCACTAAATATATTATTTTCTTTAGTACCTTTAGTTTCTTCCATAGGGACTTTAAGTGGCCTGTATGGTCATAAGGTATGAACTAGAGAGTGCTATGTGACGTACAAATTCTTCTGTTTAATGAAGCATTTCAGATTGTTTCCATGAAATCCTCTCTTCATGAATTATTTACCCAAAACTAAGGCTTGATACCTGGTACCTTTCATGATAGTTGGTATTCCCTTTGAATAAGTATTTAAAAAAATCCTTTTGTGTAATTTGAAAGTTAATATGCTGAAGTAATTGAAGTTAATCTGATTTAAATAATATAATGAAACATTTTTATTTTAAGTTGAATGTGAAATTTAATTGTATTTTTCTTTCCATTTAGAATTGACTAGACAAGCCGAAATTAGTATATATGCACTATTATCAGTGACATTTATAAACCTACATAAATGGGGGTTGACTGTGAAGATCAAAATACCTACTAGGCAGGACAGCACTTCTCAGTGATTCATTGCCCTTCTGAAGTCCGTGGACAGCTTTCTATTAATTTTAATGGAGCCTGAACCAGGCCCTTGTAGAATTATATAAACAGCCTAGTATTCATAATTTCCTAATTCCTGAGAAACCTGTGTTCACCAGCTATTTCACTGGTAACTTGAAAGCACAGAAATGCTTTCCCACTGCTTGTAAATTAAGAATGACACAATCTTGGGGATGGTTGTGATAATAAAGTGAGGAATAATAGCATAATGTTATTTAACAGTTTCAGTCCATCCACAGAAAGTATAGATAGAAATGATGGTACAAAACTACCTATATTTTGCATAATATCTTTTTAATTAGGTTGCTTACTTCGGAAGTAGAATCTGGCTTCCTAATCACTGCTTCAGCCTGAGAGGCTTTCATTCACCATTCAATAAGACTGAGAGCCACAGTGTTTACCTGAATATATGACAGGGAGAGTCTCATTTCTGATGCCTAAATCACTGAGCACTAACCTTTTACTACCTTCACATGGCCTTATGTCCTTTCAACTTATGTTTTCTTTTCCGTTATGTAGTCTGGAGAAAAAGAGGCTGAGGGAAGACCTCATTGCTCTTTATAACTACCTGAAAGGAGGTTGTAGTGATGTGGGTCTCAGTCTCTCCTCCCAAGCATCAAGAAATAGGACAAGAGGAAATGGCCTCAAGCTGTGCCAGAGGTGGTTTAGATTGGATATTAAGAAAAAATTCTTTATGAAGAGAGTTGTCAAGCATTGGACAAGGCTGTCCAAGGAAGTGATGGAATCACCATGCTTGGTGGTGTCTAAAAGATGTGTAGGTGTGGAACCTATGGACATGACTCAGTGCCAGACTTGTCAGTGCTGGGATAATGATTTGACTTAATGATCTAAAAGGTCTTTTCCAACATAAACAGTTCTATGATTCTATGATTGCTCTGCCTGAACTAGAGGCCTACATCCTGTCAATGGACATGGAGGGACTTCCACTCACTACAATACAAAATGAGCACCATTCTTAGGAATTTGTTTACCTGAACAAGTGTAGGGAGAAGTTGCCAAGAGAAATGCTTATTAGTTTGCAGGATTTCTTGCATCTTGTTTGATGTTCTCTCTTATTGATTTGAATGTCATGGCTTTTCACATTATATATGTTTTGTCTGGGTAGTTGTTGCTTTTCTCCCTCTTACATCTCACATCTACTCTAGGAAGCCTAGTCTGACAATTTGGTGCTATACATATGACCACTAGGTGCTGTCATGACTAAAGTAAAACTATGTAGTCTGGCTTTAGCTGGTTTTAAAGCACTTCCCCTTCTAGTGACTATCAGGTTTACTGTTTTACTGCTCCTGGAGGTTGATATAAATATTGAATTAACCTCTTTTAACATCTGTTTCTTATGCCAATACATCTGAATAAAAATGCACTATCTGCCACAGGGTTTCTTTTTGCCCTTTCATCTTCATTTTCACTATCAAATATGCCAGTCACCATCTTAGGTTAGGCATGCTTGCAGCTATTTTGCATTTATGTAATGAAAAATAAATATGTAGGCCATTGTAAACTGTTCTGTGTTTCTCTCTTAAATCTAGATCTAATGAACTAAACTTTGATGCTTATATCAGTTGCGTTAGTTTTACCCAATTTTTTCAAGCCCAGCTCCAATTTCAAAGTTCATAGTGTAGAAAGAAAATTACCCTGGGGAAAGCTTCTTCCAGTTTGTGAGATAATAGTTGTTCGGTAATTATTATAACTCCTTAACCTGTTTTGAAATTATTTGGTCTCCTACTGCTCACTTGGTGAAAGTATCTATAAAATCTTTTTCCAGTAACAATATTTTGAGCTAATAATTTTCATGGGTTCAAGAGAGGATTGTGTTAAAGCTTTCATAACAATTAGTGTCACATCCCAAGCTTGTGCATATACATGTATTGGGATTTTGGCATTGTTAATGGCTGTATTTGTTCCATGATAGCCATAATTAATGGGTACAAACTAAATTTGCTAGACAATGAAAGTTGAAACTACAGCTAAATGAGTTCTATTAAGCCTAAGCAGAACAACATGAAAAAATTCTACAATGCAATTAAGAGTTACAATTGCTTGACTGGTTCTAGGTGTTTGTTTCTTTCACAGGCAAAGGCACACAGAACTTTTGTATTTCCAAAGAAAATGTCACCTGCAACTTTACTTTTAATATCAGGATTTTTTTTCCCCAAATATCCATTGTAAATTGAACTTTTCCATAAGCCTCACATTTTGTAAGGCTTTTGATTTTTTTCCAAGATATTCCTGAATCAATGTGGTACAGAAATACTTTGTAAAGGATGAGAGGGAGTAAAGTTCTTCTAGTTGAAACATAGTAAGATTTATCAAATGTTTTCTTGTAGTTCCTTAGGAAAACACTAAATTCTTTCATGGTGAAAGAGTATCTGAAATAGACTTTATGACATTTATTTTTTACATAGTTTTCCCTTTATGATAAAGAAATGTTTTCCATCATTGCTTGAGTAGAATGATGGCAAAATATAATGTAGAATGCAAAAAGATAATACGTAATATGTAGCATTATATTAGATGTGCTCCAATGTGTGCATCGTAGTGTTTTAGTCTTTTCAACTGTTAAAACTTGATGTCCACAAGTGCATTACTCACTGCAGCTCTTTATTTCATATTCTAATAGACAGAGGAGTAAATTCTTAGAGCACAATGAACAAAAGTAAACCAAAATATTTGCTCAGATGGTCACTGAAGTTACTTTTTGTCATTACTGACTGGCCATTAACCCAGTAGAATTGCCACTGCCTGTAACTTCTGAAGGTATTTACTACTATATTTAACTGTAAGTAGTTATATACTGCAAATGTGTAAATAATCATTTTACAGAAATACAGCTAAGTCAGCTTCCACTGGAATTTTGGCATGCCCACAAGACCCCATGTTTCTTCTGGTTACACAATACTTGTAATTATCCACTTAAATACAGCTTTAAAAACCTTGATGTTTTGTGGTAAAATTGAATACTATAAACCAGCTGAGTGTCAGTAGATCAGGCTTACAGGGGGCATATATACTTTGATTACTTTCCTGCTGTGAAGGTTGTTAGGTTTGAAGGTTTCTGGAATTACTTTGTAATTTTATCAGGTATTCTTTGAAGGTCTTCACTATACCTCACTGCCCATTGCTTGCAAAAATCTGCAGTTTAATGTGCAATAAGCTCGTCAGATAAAGACTGACATATCATATTCCTTCTTACTCTATAATTTAATGATATATATGCTTTACATTGTACAAACAGCTGTAACTTTGTTGTAGCACAGACCATTTCACAGAATCACACAGTTACGGAATGGTTTGAAAAGGACCTTAAATATCTAGTTCCAAACTCTATCCAGGGATATCACTGAATAGTGGAAGAAGGTAAAAGTCATACCAACTTACAAGAAGAGTACTGAGGAATATACAGGCCCATTAGTATTATCTAAGTCCCTGAAAAAATAATACTGAGTCCTCCTGGAAACTGTTAAAAAACAAATGAAGCAGATGATTGGGAAAAACCAGGATGGATTTACCAAGTACAAATGAAAAAAAAAATTCTGTTAGCATGAGGAGAACTGTGGATGTGGTCTACCTGGACTTCAGCAAAGCATCTGCCATTGTTTCCCACAACCTTCTCCTGGTAAAATTGAGATGATACTGGATAGGTAATCTGCAAGGTGGGCAGGAAATTGACTGTCAGGCTGCACTCAGAGAGTGGGTTTTACTCAGGCTGGCAGCCTGGCACAAGTGGGTCCCCCAGGGCCCCATGCTGTTCAACGTCCTCATAAATGATTTGTATGATGGGATTGGAAGCACCCTTACCAAGTTTGCTGATAACACCACACTGGGTGGTGAGGTGGATGTGAGCATTGGTTTTGCATGGCCTGGTTTTGGTAGCAGGGAGCTACAGGAGTGGCTTCTGTGAGAAGCTGCTGGAAGCTTCTACCACGTCTGGCAGAGCCAGTCCCTTGTGGCTCCAAAAGACAGATATGCTGCTGGCCAAGGCTGGGCTAATTAGAAATGGTGGTAAGCTGGGCCAATTAGAAATGGTGGTAATGGCTTTGTGATCATATATTTAAGAAGAAATCAAACAAAAAGTTGTTATGCAGTTTTAATTTCAGCCAGAGAAGACTGGAGTGAGAACATGTAAGAGAAACAAGCCTGCAGACACCAAGGTCAGTGGAGAAGGAGGGGGAGGAGGTGCTCCAGGCACCAGAGCCAAGATTCCTCTGCAGTCCATGGTGAAGCAGGTTGTCCCCCTGCAGCCCGTGGGTGCACAGGGGATGCAGAGATCCACCACAGCCCATGGGGGAGCTGCACATGCTGGAGTGGGTGGATGCCTGGAGGAGGCTGTGGTCCTGTGGGGGATCCATGGAGAGAGAAGTGCTGCTTCCAGACTGGAACAGCCTGCCTCTGAAGGACTGCACCCTGCAGAACAGTGACCCATGCTGCAGCAGCTTGAGAGGGACAGTTGCCTGTGGGAGGGACTCACACTGCAGCAATTCACACGCAGCTGCTGCTCATGAGAGTGGAACCACGCTGGAGAAGTTCACAGAGAGCTGTCTCCCATGGGAGGGACTCTGCAGTGCAGTAGGGGAGTGACTCCTCTCCCTGAGCAGTGGGAGAAACCACAGGTGATGAGCTGACCATAACCCTGATCCCCTGCCTCCTTGTGCCACTGGGCTAGGAGGTAGAGCTGGAAGGGATGAGGGGGTAAAAAAGTGTTTTAAATCATTACCCTGCTCTGATTTTCTTAATAAATTCACTTCATATCTCTAAGTTGAGCCTGTTTTGCCCTTGATAGTATTTGATGAGTGAACTCTCTCTGTCCTTATCCCTACCCATGAACCATTCATTACATTTTCTCTCCTCTGTCTGGTTGCAATGGGGAGTGAGTGAGCAGCCATGGTGGGTGCCTGGCATCCGGCCAGTGTCAGTCCCTGACAATGTGTCTGAAGAGACAGCCATCTTAGAGACCTGGACAGGCTGGTAGAGCAGGCTAGAAGTAGCAGCATGAAGTTTAACAAAGACAAGAGCGTGGTCCTGCACCTGGGACAAATAGCCCAGTACTGGCTCAGCTCTGTGTGCCTGGGGAGCAGCCTTGCTGAAAGGAACCTGGAGGTCCTGGTGGGCAATGAGCTGAGCAGAAGTCAGCAGAGCACTGCTGCAGTGACAAAGGCAAACCAGACCCTGGAGCATTGCTAGCAGAGGTACATGCGTGGTCATTCCACTCAGTGCTGGTCGGGCTACATCTGTAGTAATGTGTGCAGTGCTGATCCCCACAACCCAAGAAAGACACAGAGAAAACAAGAGGATCCAAAGAAGGGCCATGAAGATGATCAAAGATCTGGAAATCTGACATGTGAGGAAAGGCTGAAAGAGTTAGACCTTTTCTGACTGGAGAAGAAAAGGCTCTAGGGGGATTCTCTTCACAGTATTCCAGTACTTAAACGGTGGCTACAAAGAGGATGGAGGCTTTCTCTTTGGAAGAGCCGCATGAGGATGACAAGGGGCAACAGATATAACTTGCACTGGAGAAGTTTCATCTTGACATAAGAAAGAATTTTTTTTGTAGTGCGAGCAGCCGTTCATAGGAACAACCTTCCCAGGAATATGGCAGAAAAACTGTTAAGCTTTTTGTTCATTTTGCTTTCTGGAGCAAGTGCCCTTTAGTACAACTAGAAAGATCTGGGGATATGCCTTTACTTTCACTTACAGACCTCTCTGCAAGTTTGTAGTCACAAACCCAGCATAATGAATCTGGGAAAAGCAAGTCATATTTCAATATAATTTACTTTAAATAGTTGCAGGAACATCAAAACAAGCTTATGTGTATACATAAAGTCTTATTTTACAAGAAGACATTCTCCTTCACTAGGTTGAAAAGGACACCTGAAATGTTTGCTAATCTGAAATCAGTCTCACTTAATTGTAACTGGCCCCATTTCCAAGCATGAGGTTCAGCAATACTGGCTTATGAAAATGAGTAATTAGGTATTAAGTGGCCCAAGGTTGTATGTCCATGATCAATTACTAAAAAGGTATCACTTTTCATTAATACTAAATCACTTTAATACTTTAAACCCAAGCATGTATTACAAGATAGGCAATCATTCATGTAGAATCTGATTGGGGCATAAGGGTATGTGTATGGCTTTCAGTAATTCACATGGGTCAATTCTACCTGCAGTGAAAGCTGAAATGAACTTGGCTGCACCTAACAGATCTCTTCACAGCAGATAAAATCTGGTGGTAAAGAGACAAAACAACCCTGGAACCATCAGGGAGAAATAAAGGACTCAGGTTTTGAACATAAGAACACCAGGAATGCATCACACCTAAGATTAATGCAAGACCTTGCGTTATTATATTGAGTTTTGTGAACATTCAAATTTTCAGCACAATTTCAAGTCTCTCATTTCTCAGTTACCTTTAATCCTTACCCTTTCCAAGAATGTCTGTTAGAGAATTCCTGGAAAAGAGTATCTTCCTTCTATTTTTCAGTTTCCACTTTGCAACACAGAGGACTTTGAAATATTTATTATTTCCCAGTGGATTTTTTCCTTTGATTTTTTCCCCCTGGATCTCATACAGACTGCCAGCACAAATAAGAATCTTTGACAACAATCTCCCAGGCTACCTGCTGTGTGAATTATTAGGTTTAGTTTTAATTGTTATTTTTGTTATTATTGTTGAATCTGCTCTCTTCCTTTAATTTTTCATAGTTCTTTTATTGTAAAAGCTGTGGAACAACCTATCCAGTGAGCTCATGAAAGTCAGATCCCACATACCATACTCTATATTCTCTTCAATCTGTACCATAATTAATCTCTTTTTTCAGATTGAAGAGCCCTTAGTCTGTTTAGTAATTTCTTGCACAGAAGCTGGATGATATCTTTGAGCATTCTTGTCTGAAGCTTTTACATATCAGCTGTCAATTCAAACGTCTTTGTCAATTATATCGGAGGTATTTTAATCCATGAACTAATGCTGACAAATCTTTTTTTTATTTTTATTTTTTTTTTTTTTATTGCTCAGCCAGTGCTGACTGAATAATCCTTTCACATATTGAAGGACTCTTCCTTCATAAGATCACATGATAACATTTTCGGAATTTATTCTTCAAACTCAACAGAGACTACCTAAATGAAAATCCAACCCTCTGTCAGTTTAAAAGGCTAATGCTTTTAAAAGCATTACCTGCTCCTGATCCTGCCCACCTCACCAACTGTAGTCTTGCTTAAAACATTATCCTACAGTAATTGAAATTAGACATAATCCATTGAATTAAATGTATTGTAGTAAGTCCACTGATTTCAAACTAAACAATGATCTGAGCTTTTGTTCATAATATATACCACAAATTCAGTATTATAAAAGATACAGTATAAATGTAATATTAATACTTTTATGTTTGCCATTTTTAGCTATGTAAACCAGTCAGTGCTTGACTAAGTGTTGCACTATTGTGTTCTGAGTTTTTATTGTGTGAATGTCCTTAATCTCAAGATTATGACTAGCTCATTTAAACTCCTGCCTCATAATGGTAATTTAATGTCTGTGCTACACTGAAAATATCCAATATGAATGAACTAGTGAATATTAAAAATGTAATCAATTACTGAAGTAGGAAAACTTTACCTTTACCAGAGAATAATTTTCAAACAGCAAAATACAGTATGTAGAAAGAGTAACTTAACATTGGAATACAGGAGAAAAGTTTTATTAAAGCTATTAAAGTTCCATCTCCTCTTACTGCAGTGAAAAGAATCAAAAACACAACCTCCTTTTGTCTAGGAAAAAAAAAGAAAAAAAGACTGAAAAGCATGCTTGGATCTATGGAATGGAGAGTTGATGGACAGGTAAAAGAGGAGTTGGAAGCTAAAAGAAAAGAATATATTAAGTATCAAGAGACTGCAGGGGAGAATGTGAAGGACATACTGAAAAGAAAATGTTCCTGCACCAATACTTTGTGATTGTAACAAAAGTAAATATATGGCTTTTAAGAATGAAGAGGTCATATAAAATATTAGTTTATTTTGCTTAGATATTTGAAGGATGCAATTATGTATTTCTGTTTCCTGAGTTCTCCTAGATTTGCCTACCTGCCTGAGAAAGAAGTAGTCATTCTATAACCCAGAATGGCACACAGTGAGTCACATAATGTTAGAAATTTATCATTTCAAATAACTAAAAAAAAGTATGGAAAGAGTTTTAGAAATCACCTTATCCCTGAATGAGAGGGAAAAGGAAGGAACATGGTTAATTTACAGCTGAGGGTTTTTTCACTCTCTTCTTTCTGGAAGGTTGCTGTTCTGTTATATGCAGCATGCTGAGGACCTCATTTCTTTCTATACCTCATTACTTATCATCTTTTTTTTTTTTTTTTAAATCTATGTCTTATATACCAGGTATGGCAAATCAGTTTAAAATGATTTAATGTCTGAAAAATAAAGCATATAAAATTTATTCCACCCATGAAGGCAAGCATGTGTAAGCATATCTTTCACAAATGGCACAAATAAGGCAATTGACAAGGGGCGAATGTCACTTGTGGTAGAGTATTCATTCTGGAGAGAACTAAGGAGGGAAACTTTGGATTTACATCAGTTTCTATGAGAAAAAGTAAGATCCGTTTTTTCTCATAACTAATTTTTTGTTTAGTTTCATCACAGTGTCTCTTTTTCTTATCATGAGTTCAAAAATGCTATGCACTATCTAACCAAGAATGGGACAGGCCCTGTTGAAACCTGTCAGAAAGCTTGTTTCTTTTCATTTTCCCAAGCACTGTTCTGGAGTCAGAACAGTCACTGCAGCCATTGGTATTGTGCCAGAATGAATCTGAATAAACTGATGAGATTTAACTGAAGGTTTTTTAAGGCAGTGAGTCCATTAGTCTAACACAAATCTGCAGAGAGATTTGCAGATTCATCTGTCTTTGAATTAAAGGAAGAAAGGAAGCAGACAAAAGAGAAAGTTATATAGCTAAAATTAGATATGATGACAGATAGCAAATCTCTAGCCTTTATCAAATAGTTTAAACTTCTTTCCTGATGGTATTTAGGCTATAAAGAGAACTCTCTGCCTTAGGAGCAAAATTATGAATGCATTGTGTGGGAGGATTATGTTGGAAGTCTGACATCTACTTGATAACCTCATGAAATCCTGCCAGATCTGTCCCATTCAATACTGACCAGGCATGAGAGGACTATAGTTTCATTTTCAGGAGTGGATTCTAGGGGCTTAGTTTATGCTGAATTTTATTTTATTTTATTTTATTCTTTCCCTTATTTCCCTCCACTNAGTAGATGGTGCTGATGGTCTGGAAGGCATAAATTCATTCTTTTGGGCCATACTCTGATGAGGCTGTTTTATAGAAACATATAAAAATAAGCATGATTTGGTGTAAGTAACAATCAACTCTATTTGCTATTCACACGTTGTCATTACTACATCTGATATTCACTGGATTTTAATTGATTCAGCTGGTATTAATGAGGATGTCCTACTACTCATCTTTCCCTAAGAGATAATTTTTTTACTAGGGGAAGGCATCAGTGGGAAATTTATTTTTCGTTACCTACAGTAATAAATGAAAACAGGGAAAGGATTTTTTATATGTGGAGGGAACTGTGTGTAGTTTGATGAGAAAACTGAAAAGCATATTGATAGTAGCATTAACTCTGCTGGTGCTTTGTTTGTTCTTACTGCTGTTCTTTGCATTATGCAGCTGATTTGGTCTGACAGGAAGGGATCTCTCCCATGTTTGCTGTGCCATAAAAATAATGAAAACATCCTGCTGACCTAGCCAGTTGGTAACAGCATTACTGGATATCTGCTATGGTCCCATTGTATAAATTGCATCTTCTATCCTGAGATGATGACGAGGGAAAAACCTCCTTGAAATCAAGTTAGTTTGGCTGCAGACTTGTATTTACAGCTCAGTGAAACTGAATGAAATGTTCAATCCAAAGGCAAAACCTACCTTCTGGAACACACAGCAGAAGTAAAAAATAGTACCATATGCATAGGAGTAACTATGAATACCTACATAGAATTTATGCTGGCAGATACTAGATGGTTCACCTTCTAAGTAAAATATATTAATATAAGAAGTTACTGCACAAGTGTTTCAAAAAATACTAATGATTGTCATAGCTGTTACTGTTTTATCTCATGGGGTTACTCCAAATAAGAAATTTAAAAGGCAGAAATTGATTGAGTGAAATTACTCTGCTAGACTTTATTTCTTTGTTAGATCAAAAATTAAATACTTTTTCTGACTGAGACCCATTATAAGGAACAGGTAACAGCTAGATTTTATGAGTAAAGTTTTCCTTATCTTCTTTCTAGAGCTGACCAAAGCCAAACTCCTGCCCAATTCATTGGGAGGATTTAAAGTCCTCTTAACTCACAGAAAAGGGTGCTCTAATTATGGAGATAAACTGTACTCTAGCATGGCTCTTTCAGCCATGCAACTTCTTGCACTGTTCATGAACTCTGACAAGTAATTGCCCAGGTTTTATCTTGATAGGAATTGAAATGTAAAAAAATCTTCTTTTTTTGTGTTATCAGTCAGGTTGTGATAGAAATGTGAAAGTTTTATTTCATGTCACATCTGTCTGTTAGTTCAGCTTGCTGGGTTTTTTTGTTTTTCTTTTCTTTTTTCCTTTGAAGGAAGCAATGTGTAAGTAGGTGCACTAGACTAGGACTCCAGAGATCAGTCCTCTACCTTTTGTGAGACTTTCAATGCCTAAGACTCTTAACTCCCAGCCTCAGTCCCAACATTTCTGCACTTTTCCCTTGCTGGCTGTTATGTTGGTAAGTCATTCAGTTCAGGAATTTGAAATCTATGAATGCAAAGTGCTAAATAACTCACTGATAATAGTTAAATTATCCACTGATAATAGTAAAATCCAGTACACTGTAAGACCCACTGCTATTGCTTTGGTAAGACAACTCCATGTCTTAAGTCCATGCACATTTGCAGCAGTGCTTTAGCTATTAAAGACAATAAAGCTGAAACCAGNCCCTTATTTCCCTCCACTCTGGCAGTTGAAAGCAAGGAAAACTGAACATATGTTTCACCTTACACATTTTCAAAACTGTACAATTATTCAACCAGTTGAAGTCTGCAGGATGATTTCTTCTAAAGAAGAAATAGTCACATTTTCAGAAAAAAATTCAGAAATGTCAAATTTCTAAAAAACCTTTTTTTGCTGGGCTGTTCTGGAGCAATAACGGGGGGGGGGGGGGGGGGGGGGTGGGAAAGGTT
>VXAX01002481.1:24284-58427 GCA_013399835.1 Leptocoma aspasia
ATCTCATGGGGTTACTCCAAATAAGAAATTTAAAAGGCAGAAATTGATTGAGTGAAATTACTCTGCTAGACTTTATTTCTTTGTTAGATCAAAAATTAAATACTTTTTCTGACTGAGACCCATTATAAGGAACAGGTAACAGCTAGATTTTATGAGTAAAGTTTTCCTTATCTTCTTTCTAGAGCTGACCAAAGCCAAACTCCTGCCCAATTCATTGGGAGGATTTAAAGTCCTCTTAACTCACAGAAAAGGGTGCTCTAATTATGGAGATAAACTGTACTCTAGCATGGCTCTTTCAGCCATGCAACTTCTTGCACTGTTCATGAACTCTGACAAGTAATTGCCCAGGTTTTATCTTGATAGGAATTGAAATGTAAAAAAATCTTCTTTTTTTGTGTTATCAGTCAGGTTGTGATAGAAATGTGAAAGTTTTATTTCATGTCACATCTGTCTGTTAGTTCAGCTTGCTGGGTTTTTTTGTTTTTCTTTTCTTTTTTCCTTTGAAGGAAGCAATGTGTAAGTAGGTGCACTAGACTAGGACTCCAGAGATCAGTCCTCTACCTTTTGTGAGACTTTCAATGCCTAAGACTCTTAACTCCCAGCCTCAGTCCCCACATTTCTGCACTTTTCCCTTGCTGGCTGTTATGTTGGTAAGTCATTCAGTTCAGGAATTTGAAATCTATGAATGCAAAGTGCTAAATAACTCACTGATAATAGTTAAATTATCCACTGATAATAGTAAAATCCAGTACACTGTAAGACCCACTGCTATTGCTTTGGTAAGACAACTCCATGTCTTAAGTCCATGCACATTTGCAGCAGTGCTTTAGCTATTAAAGACAATAAAGCTGAAACCAGGTCGTATATTATATGAAGTAATACTTCCTCTACACTTGCCTTCTGAGAGTGATAAAAGCTATTAACTTTGTGTGTGAATGTCATTTAAATTTTGCATTCCTTTTTTTTCTCCCCAGTGATCAACAGTAAATTAAACCACTCTTTGGCTTGTTTTTACAGATGAAGAGAGAATTGAAAGCAGTGCATGGGGGAGCTTTTAATTCCTTAAGATCTCACAAAAGCCAATTTCAGTGAATGAACCTTCTAAAAGAACAGTAACAGAACATTTAAAATGTATTCCTTTACAACTCTATCTGTATTTTCTTGATCTGATTTTATGAGGATGTTTTTATGTTTGTACATATATGAAAATCAATGGGTTCAAAATTGCACAGGTTTTGCTCTCTCTTCTCAGCTAGTTGTACTATTTTTAAATTAATTAAATACGGTGGCAGGCCACTAAGCCTGTCTGTGATATTGTGTCTTTGTCAGCCATTTACTTATGTCCTTCCTGTTTAATTAAATGGGAACCAGTGAGTGGCTGATGCACTACTATGCATGGTATGTAGGACAAACCACACCTGCCACTGTGTATAAAATCTGCTTAATGCACATGATGAAAGCACACATGCACATAGCATATTGTGCATGTGTGTGGATATCGTGAAGAGTTAATTCCTTGCCAAGGTATTTGCAGCTCTTCTTTCTTTTTGAACACACTAGCCCTTATCTTGCATTTTCTTCAGTTTATTTACAGAAATTTTAGTCTGCTTGCTCTGGCTTAAGAATCTCCTGAGCAAGCAGACTGAAAATTCAGTAAACAAGCTGAAGAAAACTTGAGATAAGGTACAAAATGTCTAGAAGAAGCAAGAGCTGTACAGTTCAGAAGACTGAACTAAACTTTCAACATTGTGGATTTTACACAGTGCGCAAAATATTTTTTTTCTCATAATGTAATAAGCTCTACCACTCAGCTATTTTCTTAACATGTATATTAAATACTGACAACCCTAAAATGTTAGTATCCGCAAAAATTTGACCTCCCCACCGAACACTGCTCACCGTCTGCTTTACATCTTCACTTTATATATCCTATTGTCTACAATTAAGCTTACCATTATAAGCTACAATGCTTTTCTCTTTCAATTGCCTCTCAGGATCTGCATCTCCATATAGTTTTGGCCTGAAAACCAAATGAAGATGTATCATAGTGCATTGGTATTTTCTGATTCAGTCTTTAATTTCAGTTTTATTTTGCCTTCTCTACATGCAGGGATGAAAAATAGTTGTTTCTCCCTTTTGCCTCGACATCTTCCCATACCCTCCCTAAAAAGGCTCAAGTAAATGACAGCTCCCACATCTCCTTTACAAAAAATGCCACTGAATTTAGCAATGCTGAAAAACCTCCCTAACTGCCATTAATGCATTCTGCAAATGCAAGCAACTAAGAATGAAATGGTTACTTCTGTGTGCAGGCTTCTATATGCATCCTCAAGTCCAGCCTTGGCCAAGACCGAAATGGCTTCTGAATAATGCATTTATCTCTCAGGGAGCACCATTCTATTTTAGAACAGAAGAAGCCACGTGAACTTATCACACTGCCCCTTCCTTCACAATTTTTTTGCTGCTTGACATGTCCCCTAGGCAGATTGTGTGAGACAGACCTTTCCTCTCTAAAATTCTGCCATTTTTGGCAGCCTTCTGACATATACTCTATTCATTGCCTGCATTTACTGGATCTCAGCTGAACCATTCTCAACTGCCCATATTTTGCTGTTACATTCCTCATCCTGCTATCACCCAGCTCTGTAACTCTATCTTGTGTAACAAAATATTCTCACTGGCGAAAAAGAATGGTATGAAAAGGAGCATAAACAGACTTCCCCTTAAATCTTTATATAACTCTCTTGTGTAAGAGCCTGGGGGGAGGTAAGAGGTGCAAACACATGCCCTGTGGGCGATATTCCAGCCTCCAGGCTGGAATTATGACAAGGACATTTAGACAGCCTGCTTGACAGACTGGTTCAACAAGTCTCTTTAAATGCAAGTAAAGCTTTTGAATTATCCTACGAGATTTTCTCTTTTTCCAGATCACCTTCTATATTTAAATATTTATTGCTGATCTCTCCCTTCTGCTTTCCTTTCCCAGGTCTTGTCTGAGCATCCTGTCCTTTATCACAGACAATGAACATGTGCACCAAGCCTTGTGTAGACCTCCTGGACAGTTCTTGTACTTCCAAATTAAAAAAAAAAAAGGTTTCATTTTTAAAAAGTTGTGCACATTTCTGTACATTTTTATCTCTAATTGAAATTGTAGAACTCATTATGCTGGGATATTGTGAATGTCAAAAGGAAATTATATTAGAAAAAAGATTAGACAGATTTAGGGAGGATAATACACCTATATCAGGTAAAAGCAAGGCAGAGGCACAGTTTCTAGTTTAGAAAGTCCTCAAACTTTTGAACAATTTCAAAAGCCAAGTTGTTCCAAGAGACAGTTCATTCTGAGCTTTCTACTCTTTCTTTTTTCACTTGATAGCTTAATAGGAAATTTTGCAATGTTTTGCATAATGAAGTGTTTACTTAAGACTTGTCCAACAAAGAAAGCATGAAATTCAGTTTTTAAAGAGGGTATTTTAATGTGAGGTTTAGTAAATTTAGGCCATATTTCAAGGATTTACTATAAAAACTACCAGTAACACTTTAAACATAGGATCTTTAATAAAAATTAAAACAGAATTGGCTGTACAGTATTCATAGATGCAGATATATATTTTTGGGTCTGTAAAGGCTACGTAAAGGGATACATCATGCATAAAAAATAATACTTGTTTTCCCATTACTCATTATAAGGCAGTGTTGTCTAAGGGGAATAAACTAGGTTAGCAAACTGCTTCTTCAGCAACTTACCTTCACAGTTGATTCCAGATGCAAGAAAAAGATAAATCCTATACAAACATTTCCAGATAGCCAAATTACAAGCAATTTAGATTTTTCTTTTTAGAATTGTATATCACATTTGTAAGATTTTTTTCCTAGTTCATAGTCTTCTGTTGTAACTCCTTTTGTTAACAGTTGTTGCAACCTTAGTGCCTTACTAGCAAGAATTACACAGAGGACATTTCTCCTCTGGAAAATGAGTTAGTGTTTTGACCTTGTTTTATTTATCTACATCTTTTTATAAAATGTTTTCAGTATGGTCACCTAATTAAACCCAGAGATCATGACCTGTGTGATTACTTGTATTTTCAAAACAGTAGCAGCAAAATTCAAGCTGAACTTATTATCTATATAATATGTATAAAAATGTGCATACTAGGAAAACTTATTGGACATACTGACTGTTTTAAAATATTTTGAGAATAATTTTCATAATTCATGAAAACTTTGAAACCACAGACACTTTATAATATGGTGTATAAAAGTCTCATTCCTACTGAAGTTTTATTAATTGCAGGCTTATAAATGTACTTTTGAGACACAATGCTTGGTACTTTTGAGACACTTGTAATTGAAGGATAACTTATGTGAAAATTAGATGACTATGTGCATTACCACTACCTCCACAGCCTTGCTTTATGCACGTAGACATGGAAAGTGATGACACAGGACTCCTTTCCCTCCTTAAAACTTATATGACTCAGATCATAATAATTTCAATAAATGCTGTCCAAATCACTCTCTGAAACAGGGTTGCCATCATACATATTGGGAAAATTCCCTCTGCTAGGAACTATCCTCAGTCCATGCTGTTCCCTGAGCATTTCACTGGCATTTTTTGGAAGATTGCTATTTGACCATACATACATTTGTCCATACAGTATGTAAAGCCAGCCCTACAGCTTGTGTCCAAGTCCTGATCAGTTTACTAATGCAGCTGTAGTCTAAGAAAGCTCCAGAGACCTATCTTTTGGGCATAAAATGGAGTTGTAAGATTAGAAACCTTCTACTATGAGTGTTTGATATTCCCAGGGGACAAAAAAATCCTGAGTTCTGGACCTCTTGTGATTTTATTTACTGATTCTTAATGCCGAAGGATAAATAAGCCATCCCCAAAAGAACAACAGAACCTTGTTCCTCCTTCCTGTCTGAGAACAGCTTAATGTCTGGCAATATTCAATTTCCTCTTGCACATCTGCTGACTGCTTGGCTTATATATCCTTCTGTAGCATTTCTGCTTTAGATATCCTTACACATCCTTTCTTCCTAGTGGTACAGTCTCATCTATACAGATTGAGAAAGATCTCTATGTCATGGGAGTTCAAATAGGCCATGATTTTGTGGACAGACTATCTTTCTTGAGGTATTTGAGTTGATATTTTGATACCCCTCTGAAACTGATGGGGGACTAGAATAGACATTATTATATCCTTGAGGAACACCTAAAGGTACAATGAAATAAGTGAAAAAATAAAAATTAATTTAAAGGAAAAGGGTTCTTGCGGATTGGTTTGTAAATAATGGATCAATATTGTACTGTGAATCTCAGTCTTATTTAGTTTCAAGCCCAGATGAGGGCAGGATATCACCCATTCCCTTTTCTTCTGCACATAGTGAGGTTTGGCTTAGACATCCCCTGAACTACTGCTTAGTCGTTTAGATTGTCTAAACATGGACAATTCTTCCCATTCAAGTGATTTAGGGATTTAGAGGGCAATTTAGATCACCAAAACCTCCTGTAGGGTGTTGTATAACATTAGCCATGGGAATATTTGGACTCTTTGCTAAATATTAAAGCCGTGTTCATATTTAAACAATTCATTTCTCTCTAAGACTGTGCACAGCATTATTAAAATCTACTTGTCTACTTAATTCCCTCAGGCCTGAGTTATTCCTTTATATGGAGCTACTGCACACTGAAAACAGCTGCTGTCAGCAAAAACAGCCTATCTGAAAACCTACAAAGCTTCACAAGCCTTAACAGCTTAACAGACCACTACAGAACAGAGGTGTGAAGTTTACTGAAGTCCAATTGATTAAAGTCACATGCCAGTCTTAGCTGGAAAGCAAAGAAAAGAGGTATTTATAAATATTTGGAAAAGTCTTTCAAACAGAGTTGGCAAGTACAGATTCCTTGAAGATTTCTCTGTCTTTGTTGTATCGGGATAGATCTGTAAGTAATTTAAGATAGTACAGATCCATCATTTTCAAAAGTACATCTGGGCTTACAGAAGCTGAGACTCTCACCCTGTGAATTTTAGAGCACAGCAGGGGCTTATTTCATATCCATAAAATACCCTGCTGTGCAGTTAAAATTATTGCCTAACAATCATGCATATTTTTAAAAAGAGTGGTATCAATAATTTGGCTCATGACTACAAATTTATCAGAAATAAATTTAGCAAAATGTCAGGGAAAACTGGCCAGTTGGGGAAGATATTTTGATTTAAGTAGAGCAATCATCCTTTCTGGAGATTTGAAATAGCACAAGTCCAGATAAAATTAATAGCAACCAGAGACTATGATGCAGCATAGTAGAGTTTTTCAAAACTCCCAGGTAACTAGAGAAATCCTCTGTTGAAATTCAAGGTTTTCTTTAATTTCAACCCCTGCTGAATCAGAAGTTGCATTTATGCAACTTTATATATTTGCATTAAGAGTTGCCATGGGCACCATTTCGTTTGTGGATGAAATGGTGCAGGCCTTCAGAGAAGAACCTTTCACAGTCACACCTGGTTCTTACCAAGTTCAGGATATCTAGCTGGGGGTAGATGTGAGAGGTGCAGCAGGAAGAAGAACAACCAAATGAGATTTTACTTTAAAATTATTACAAAAATGTTACTTAACAGACATGGAGATTTTAGATAAGAGAATACAGAGTATGGGAACCCATAAGGGTATTCTACAGTAATTGTTGACTGATAAACTGCCACTATAAGGGAAAAGTTTTTTCCTTATAAACCTTATAATATTCTTCCTTTAATAGACAACTTGCTTGAAAACTTCCAAAGATATTGCCTGAGAAAGGCCCTAGATGTAATTTTCTTCCTCTTTTTAAAATTTTTTTTTTTTTTGGAATCAGTTTTGAAAAGAGTTCAAAACATTATCTATGCAATACCAGATATTAAAGTGGTGAATTAATAAAGGATTGAATCATTATCTGTAATTATTTTGGTAACTCTGAAATTGAAGAGGCAACATGGGTGAAGGTTTGTATTTCATACAAATAATTTGGAATAAAGAAATAGGTTAGAAGTTAAAAGAGATTACCTTTCTGATATTCAGGGATCCTATTTTGTTTGGATTTTAGCTCCTTACTTTAAAAGCTTGGATAGGAGGCATAGATTGTGAAGTGAAAATAATTTGTTACAGTGGCCTTTCATTATGAAGGTTAAAATAGAAATAAGAATGGTACAAACACCCACTTTTAGATCTTGCACAAAAAGAAAGAGATGGTGACTGCTCTGAATTTAAAGGCTTTAAGAGATGATCTCAGAGATTTCTGCTAATGCAAGCATGATTCAGTTGGCTATATTTCCTTTCCAAAATTCCTGGGTTTGTGTCTTTTTTGTAAAATTTGAATTGTGTCATAAATACAATTGGTTAGTGTTAGACTGATCTATGATTAATTTTGTTCATGCTGGAAAAATGGTTCTTTACCTGAGGGTTTGTCCTTAAATATTTGTGTCACTGCTCACAGTGCATACTGACACAAACAGTGTAAGTCCTATGAAAGAAAATAACAAGAACAGAGATTTGAGTTTATTCTGCTAAAACCTTTATTTTTCTCTCCTTTAGCAGTTTTAAGAACACAAATTCAGTTAATTATTTCATTTTGTTTCTGAAGACATAGCTGGATGGAGAACACGTGTAATTATGGAAGTACAGGAAATGAGGAAATTATGATGTTTGGGTGTGTCCAAACAAGTCAGCTTTTGTAAATGGATGCAAATGTTATACACAGATTTCAGCTCAGGTTGCAGAGGGAATATGCTGCATTAAGTTATAGCAGTAGAGATAATCAGCCTGTCAGAATTTAATAACCGAATGTCTTAAATTCTAGATAATGGAGAAAAAAACTCTTTTATTTTTGGTTTTAGTACTGTCTCAGGGATTTTTGTGTTCCTGGCTACACAATAATAATAATAATAATTTGATGAGGCAGCAAGTGGAAATAGGAGTTAAGGTCCTTCAGGCAGAGATAGTAGATCTTACAGTTCCTGGCATCCTGACCTTCCTTTTACTTGTTATTCAAAGGAAAATCACCTTGCTCTTCTTCCATCAATAGGTTTGGGCTTTTTAAAATAGAAGCAGTTATGGCTGCTGAGCTCTGCATTGAGTAACACCCTGTGTCTATGAAAGAGGTGAACGTATTTAACATTCATACCATGCTGGACCCTCTGGATAAGGATGAAGGAGCCAGGGGCCTTCCTTTGCTGACAGAGGGTGATTTTGGGCATAGGCTAAAGCTGATGTTTAGAGATCATGGGAACCAGAGGGCTGCTCAGAGCAGCAGCTAGAGAGGCTTCTGTGCCTCTGAGGTAAACAGCACTGTGGAGCAGGCTTCCCTGATGATATTCTTGGACATCTACAGTCTGTTAAGTTCCCACAGAAACAAAATGTGGGTGGTCTGGATGCTGCCATAGTATTGTTAGCAAAGAAATTGTTCTAAAAGAATGACTTACATAGAGTGAGAGCTACCTTGTTTGTCTAAAATTTAAAAATCTATGATTTGAACAAATTGTCATTTTATCTTCCAAAGAACACATTACCTCTGCTGTGTGGAATACCCATATGATCTGCACTGTCAGATTCTATTATTATTGTGACAGATACTGTAGCATATAAATTTTAAACTAATGAAAAAAATGTCATCTATCTTTTGGAGCTAAATGTTCAAAGTGCATCAGCTATTCAATTTGATAGATCATTCTTCAGACAGTTTGAAAAGAATTGCATATTAAAAATACAGTGAATGGGAGAAACCCTCACTTTTATCCAGCTTCACATTTCTTAAACTAATTCTGGAGAACTCATGAGAGGTCTACTTCCAAAAATGTTTCTTTACTCAAAGTAGCTGGGAAAAAAAAAGGTAAATAAAATGTTTCTATATTAAGATAAATTTAATTTGAATAAAAAAATAAAACAGGGTATTAAAACTTACTAATGCTGATTTTCTGTTTGTTATGCTGTCCTGGATATAGCTGAAAGAGGAAGGAATAACTGCAGTTTATTGCTTTCATATTATTCTGTAGGTGAATGGTATCAACATTTATGATTCTCTAATAAGAGAACACACACCTGGGTTTTATAGGCCAGAGCAGTTGTTAAATTCCATTAAATTTTAATGCAGGTAACTTTTCTTATGGGAAGAAAATAAAAACCTTTACAGGTTCCAGATGCAGCAAAATTTTGGATGTTTTTAAAGCTGGAGAGAAAGTGAAGAGCTTGAAACCTGAAACCCTTAGATAATTTCAGTTTGAAGACACTTGAACACAAAGGCAAATATGAATCTAAACATGAAATTTCCTAGACTGTTTTGTTGGCATGTTCATTAGCATTTTCATGTTAGCATGTTTCATTAACATTTTCTTATGTTTCAAATGCTTCATTTCACCAATTAAATAATTGTTTAAAATACCAACAGGTGCCCATTATTGATGAGGGCAAAAACATCACACTTCTGTTCATGTATTTATGTGACTTGTTACTCTCATCTTCCCTCTTTCTGTTACATATTTTTGGAAAACATCAAATTTGTTAGCAAACTATAGAAGATATAAACCAGCACATAAATAGTTAACTCTTAAAGGCACTAATGCTCAGCTTGAAATTGCTTAAAGTATATCTTAACCTAAGGTTATATTATTTTTATTGTAATTAATTTGCAGGGACTCAGGAAGGTAATAGCTATTTACCCGATTCCTCACTTTCTGAATGTCAAAATTTGAGAAATCCACCATTACAGCTGGCTTCCAGACATTTTCCATTAGCTTACTGGGAAAGTTTCCTTTACTTATTGGAAAAAAAAGGAAAGAGAAACACTTCCTCAGAAGTTAAACAATCCACACTTAGAATAACCAGTAAGGCTCATCCTGTCAGTGGAAGTTTGGTGGCTTTTTCAAATGTGTTTCATTCCTGTGTTCTCAGAAGATACAAGGGCTTTTCTTCCCATCTATGTGGATGTTTTTGGTGCCTCAAGAGCCAGCACAGAGAGGAAATTGGAACTTTTCAGGACTTATTCTGGCAAAACAATGGGAACAGGAAACTTGTCACATCCATACTCAGCTTCCTTCCAAATAAAGCCCTTGTACTGTTTTGGCAGTTAATGCTGAATAATAAATCAAGTTACAGGAGATAAACTGAAGAAAGGAAAACAACAGATTTTTCACTCTAAAAGGGAAGACATTCTAATGGGAAGAAACTTGTCAGTCTGAAAGATCCATGACATTTTAAAAATCATCCCTGCAGTCTGATTAAATATGGAAATGATCTTTAGACAAAGGGAACATTTCATAGATCTGAGCTTGATATTTTTTTTATTTATCTCCTACAGATTCAAACAATTTCAGAGGACGTAACTAAACCACATGTGGTTTACCATTGATCTTTACCATAAATCAGAAGAATGATGAAAATTGTGGAAAAAGGTCAGCGAACTTTATTCCACTTCCCCTTCACTTATATCTTCTGTTATTTAAAATAAATTGTATTATTTTGTGTTACAATAACTTCTTGTTTTGGGGGGACAACAAGTAATATCTGGGATGTTATTTACTTTGATTCTATAATGGAGTTTTGTTCATTTTCTGGTATGAAAAAGCCTCAGAGAAACACAGCAGGAACTCTAACACCAGATATTAAAACTGTTTTATTTTTTGGGAGAGCAATAACAGGCATTATTTATTTTATTTCAGCTTCATTGCATAAATAAGTAGTAGTTATCCCTTGCATTTCAGTGGAAGGAAAAATATCTAGTTTTGCTAGGATTACATTATCAATGCAATGTAATAAGTGAAGTATTTTTCTTTTTTTCCAAATAATTATTTTAGAAAAGGCTGAAGTACAGACACTGGGAAATGAGGAAAAAGTGGAGCCTTCTCCCTTACTCAAAGCTGCATCAGGTTTTTGTCCGGGACGTCATCCACCGTTTATCAATTTTTAAAAAATTTTGTCCATCAAAGACCAATCTGGACATATTTTTTCTTTTTTGAAACATAAGAAGTGTCCAACCCTTAGGAATACACTGCATAAAAAAATCTTCAGTACAATATGTTTGACTTCTCCATAAATAATTTTACTGTATGAAATCAGAGCTTCTTATTATGTTTGGTCTTATTCATTTTGATGTGTTGTGATTTTCCTACTGCCTGCTGTAGGTCATGCTGTGGGATTAGTAATACAGCCATTCTGCTACTGACTAGTAACTGACAGAAGCTGTTTTCATAACCTTTTTTGAAGATTGCGACATCTGTATTTGTATTTCTGTTTTCCAGCTTATCTTGACTTTTCAAAATACTTGCAAGCTCCTTATCAGTGGAGTTTCAAAACTTGTAGCAAGGAATAAGTTCATTTTTTTAGCTCGCATGCTACCAGTTCAGGAAAAATCACTTAAAAACATGAGCAAAGGAGTCTCAATATATTTTAATTGTAACCTTGAAAGAAAAAGGAATGCTATCTCAAATGATCAAGACTAATTATTCAGGACTTTAGAGATCATTATCAAAACTTCAGAGTCAAGCTAGATGTTCTAGATAAGCCTGACTGCTGGATGGACTTCAGGAGGTCCTTGAGAGCAAGGTGCTTTGGCAGGCTGACCTTCATCTGAAACACACATGTACACGTGCACTCACCCAACTTTGTGCTTGTGAAATGTTTTGTACAGCAATAACATCCCAGTCTACTTTTTTTCCCTAAATTAGAGCACTGGACTTCACAGAGGATAGTTTTCTTTATGCTTTAACAATACAAATATACAAAAAATTGTAGATAATTTTACCTTGATGTGCATGAACAGCCTAGAGTAAGTATTATTATGCATGTGCCTAAAGATGAACCATCCTATTCACCTTTGCAGGATGGAGAGAGCAGCATTGTGCCTGGGTTTAATGTTGCTGCCAAAAAGCCAGTTAAACAGATTATTAAGAGCTGTAGAAGCAGCTTTAATTCTCTATCTAGATAAAAAACCACAGTAGCAGTGGCCTTAGAAGTGATGAATCAGTGTAGTAGGGAAAAAAAGCTCTTTCTGTACTTTCTCAGTTTGTAGTATGAAGGTGTGCACTGAAGTGTGAGTTTGAAGGTTTTTCCTGGATTTTTTTTTCAGTTGCATTACAATCTGCTTAGTGAGAGATGCCTCTGCCCAAACTAAGTGCAGACAGACCATATGCCACAGTCAATATTATGGATTTTATTTAACAATGAGTGTGAGGTAGACCGATGGATAGAAAGAGAAAAGGGGGCTAGGGAGAGAGAGAAACCAAGCAGAAGAACATCTGTGGGTCCAGCAGCGTCCCTTGGTCCCTCTTCACCCTGGATTTCTCCATGGTGGAATCCCAGACCCATTCTCCTGTGGGTACCACCTTTACACAGTCCAGGTTTCAGTATCCACGGGGTGGTCACAGATGCTGTTCCCATAACTTGGGATGATATGTGTATGGACAATTGCTTCCTTTCCCACAGTTTATCACCATGGGAATTTTTGTCTGGATGCAATAAGCAGGATATGCTAAGCAAATTGCCTCTGCCAGGCCTGGAATTAGGGCCTTTCTGTTGCAAATGCCTCTCTTCTGTGCTTATCTCAAATACCTGCTGTGGTGGCTTATTTTATGACAAGATCCTTCCGTGGTCTTGACAGTGTTTTAGACAGGCAACTGGGCTCTTTAAGTTGTGAGAAGCATATTTGATGGTGTTTTAGTATTTAGAATTAAGTATTTAATATTTAGCGTTTTAGTACATGGTTTGGTAACTTTATAATTGAAGATTGACTTTCAATTAAATTGTTTCTTTTTTCCTACCCCTGAATATTGTTATTTTAATTCAAAATTTGCTACAATTTGACATTAATATTATATATTGACTATAATGATAGTATAAAGGCTTATGGAAATTACTTTTTACATCAACTACTTATAGCATGGTATTCTACTGTATTCTAAATAAACAATATGTTCTCAATGTACACCATTATAAGGCCTACAGATACTTTAAAAGAAAAGTAAAGCACAACACAACACAGAATTTCAAAGGATATCTAGTCTGATTAGTGCATGGTACTACCTACAAAATGTGCTAGTACATTTTAACTGGACTTAAACAGGAAATGAAAGTTAAATTTCTGAAGGTTCATTTCCACTCTTTCTTTTAAGATAGTAGGTAAATCAGAAAGGACATGAAACTCCTTATGTAGTAAGAGAAATTCAAATTGGAAGGGGCAATTTACTGTGTTAGCAGGTCTTGCATGACTATTTCTTTGACTTGAACAACCTCATTTAAATGCTCAGTGAGGGCAGGATGGGCTTTGAGGAAAATCTTGATAGACAGTGAGTGTTCTCTAATAATTTTCTTTTCCAGCTTCAGTTGAAATACTTTGCAACTCATTTATTTTTTGTCTTCCATTGTTTTCTTGTTTGAAATATTTTGTCACAAATTTTCAGATTAAATGAAATCAGTCATAATACAAGTCAATATTAGTGATTTTTACTCTGTGTTAAATAGTTTACAAATAGAAAAAAAAACCCCATAAACATATACTAAGCAAATGGTTTGTGTAGGAAAGAGAGGAAAGAGAAGAAAGGATGTGTAAAGTCCTCAAATCAAATAGTTTCAGGTTACCCCATGAAGATCCATTATCAGCTATCTGCAGTGTGGGAAGGATGAGGTTTGAAGCTCACAGGTGCTGGCTTTTGTATTTTGTTTGCCTTGAGATGTGTATGTCTCAGCAGGTAGCTATTCACACACATTCTGTCATGCAGTAAGGTGGTAAGGGTCATGGCAGGAAAAATTCTAACAGATTCATTAAAATCATGTTCATATTAATCTAAAACTCAGATACATTGCAAATAATGAATGAGCTCTGCCAGACACTCCAAATGAATAATGGCAAAATCTATGCAATAAATAATTCAGTTATGTGTGTCTTCTATTTTACAGAAACTTCTAAAGTGCTATGAGAAACATTTTATTTAAAAAAAAGAAGAAACTTTTGGGAGTGAGGTAAATCTCTCCAGCTGTAATGATAAGTTTCTTTTTAAGAACTATGACATGGAATACTGCTTCCACTGTATCTTTCAGAATTGTTTACTTGATCACAAAATGAGAAGCAAAGTTCAGTGCATAGATGTGTTGCTGGGTCCTTTAACTCCTATTCTCAGTAATAATTCTGCAGAACTAAGATATATGCTTGTCATTAAGCATGTAATCTAAGGCATATATATTCCAAAAAAAGAATGCCTCTCGTTATTGTTTACTTTTAAAAATGGGAGATATGTCATAGCTGTGAGCTAAATACCTCCTTTGCATTCACATCTCTCAGTTTCCTAGCAAAACAATAATGTTAATGGAAGGTAGAACATTTAATTTCAAATTTAGAGGCTTTTGTTGATAATGTTACTTAAATCCAGGAAGGTTATACTTAATTATAGATATAGCAGTGTTTTTGACAGTTCAACCTCTTTAATGGATTATCTTTCCTCATTTAAATATAAGAAGTAGGAATAATAAAAAAAACGAATCTACAAATTTAACAAGCTTCTTTTTATATGCTTAATAACTATCTTTGAAGAAGAATACACACCACACTGAGCTTTAAAAAACTGACAATATTTATTAAGCCACAAAAGAGCTTATGTAGCTTTGTGATTATGGACAGGAAAGAATTTTAAAAAAGGCAAAGTTAGCAAAAAAAAAGCTTTAAAGTAAGCAGAAATTACATGTCAGTCATAGACATTAAAGCTGGCTGTTTTTAAACTCCAACTGCTAAGCCCTGGGCATGATACAAGAAAATGATGAGGTAGGCTGAATGAAATGCACACAAATGCTAATGTTTAGAACCTTACCTAAAGTTAAAAATACAAATGCTTGCTTTAAGGAAAAGGTTTCAAATAAAATAAAAGAATCCATCACATGAGTCTGTATGAATACAAATATGCTGAAATCCACACATACGGAATATGTTAGACTCCTTTTCTGTTGAGAAATTTTCCTACAGTATGCTCTAAAAAATACTGGAGTTTACTGTTACAGGAATGCAGAAATAAGGATTTTTACTGAATAAAATCACATGATTTTATTGGGGGAAGGAGGAACCTGGCAGTCTTCAAGTGAAGTAAGACTATTATCATTGCATACAATACAATCAGCACCAATTAATTTATTTCCTGCTTTTTTTGAATGTTTGCTATGGTAAATCACAGCATTTGCTGAAGAATTCTATAGAAGAATACGGACTGAGAATATTTCTTGGAATAACTGTCAGATATTGCAAAATTAAGTATTTTATTTAGGAAACCACATCTTAATTTCCTCATCTATGGCATTAGATATATTTCCATGTGCCTATTATAAATGCACACTTATATGAGTGCGTTTGTGTGTGTATAGTGTTGAAAAAATCAGTTTATTTCTACTGTGTTCATCTGCAAAAAAAGAGCAACATTGTAAAAATTTAAAAATAGATGTCGATCATAAAAAAAACCCCAAACCAACAAACTACAAAACATTTTAAGTTAGAACATTATTAGTTCCCTTTCCTGGCCCAGAGTCCTATTATGGGCTTTCTTAGACTTCAAGAAAGGTGCACAGAGAAAGCAGTGGAATTGGCAAGGATTCTCAAAACTTACCATGTACTCTTCACTGAAGATGGGAAGAAACACAGAGGAACCAGCTCACATATTTTCCAGTGCATTTGTATTCCCTGCTTGGGCTCCTCTGTCCTACGGACTTTTTCCCACCCCGGTCTAATCACCTGGTGTGCAGCTGAACTGCAGCCAGTGGACTTGGTCTCACCACTTGAAGCAACCCTACTTTAAAGGGAAGAGCTGATGCCAAATTCCACCAGCCTGAACAGGAAAATCTACAGTCCCTAGGAGATCTTTTTCCATTTTGTCTGCATCCATGTTTTACCCTAAATAACTGTTGATTTTTATTCCTACAGTCAGCAATAATAACAGTGGCTCATAATGACCCTATTATGCCGTTGCACATGGCATTGCTTGGTTTTGTTACTGCTACCATATTATTTCTGTTCACTCATAGTGTTTCTGTTTTATAACAAGTTCCTTTTTCCATGGACCTGGCTGTGAAATACAGTCAGGCTGAAGCACTGCATGGGATCTTTGCATTTTTCCATCACAAACAGTGATAAACACTGTAGTTTTTGCAACATACAGTTCCATTTTCAATTTCCTACTATATGTGTTAAAATCAAACACGTTCAAATTAAAAGGCTCTTTTGAGTCATAGCTAGGAGATCCATCTTTATTGGAACAGTTCATTAGTCAAGACTGTTTTGAATTTATTTGTCTTGTGAGTGTGCCTGCATTTGTGTGTGTGTGTCTTCAGAAATTACAATAGAGTATGGAAACAATGGTAACATCCCATCCAGAATGATCTGGATGTCACAAGAAAACTGTTTTAATGATGTCACAAGAAAACTGATTTAACAATAACAGCTGGCCACATGATGGACCCTTTAGTCCATTATTTTAGTCAGAAAACTTGAATTAAGATAATTGAATTTGACCTAATAATAAGACAATAAATTATGTGACTATTGTAGATAAAGCCTTGTGAAATATAAAGCCTTGATGTAATGGCAACTGCTCAACTCATACCTTTGAAGAAATAGCAGCGCTAGCTGCTTGACTGAAATGTTGCAGGCAAATGTAAACTCCAAACAGCAGTTCCAAGAAAGTTGGAATAACAGAATAGGCTTTGTTCTATAAGAAATACCATTATAAGGTAATCAATACCTTTTTTATATGAGACAGATAAAGAACAAATACAGCTCTTAATGTTGTTGTCTGTGTCAAAAAGAAATACTTTTATCTTCATGAAATAAGTGGAAAAACAAAAGTGAACATTCAAAATTCCAGCATTCATGTCCTTTCATGATCTGACAGGAACAATGTAATTCAAATGCCATCAGAAACAAAAGATCTAGTAAACTCCACAACATTTCTGCATTTGGAATTCCCAAGCAGAGCCAGCAAGGTGTTGTGTCCCTTGTGTTTTACAGTCTGTTCTTCTGCAATGCCACCAGTTTTTTTGCCATTAATATATGAAACCAAGTGCATTGATACAGCTGCCATTAGAATAAAAACCTAATCCCCATTTTAAGAGTTGGTGTGCTCTAAAATAAAATAGAAATTATTTCTAGACATTGCCACAAACAGCACCTCAGGGATTTCAGATTTCTTAGAAGCAGCACTTAAAATCATGAATTCAGATATTATACAGAAACTACAAATACATATTTTAAAGTAACAAGTACAGTATCCAGGCACTTCACTGTTTTCTGTGCTCCAAGCCCTTATTCCCAGCAGCAAAAAAGCCAATGCAGAGATGCAGCACGTAATAGGTTCAGGAAAGGTACACATATCACTGTACATTCCTTGTCACTGGAAATGGGCTGGGTACACCAGTGGAACAATGTAAACTTGAATTCTGACAGAAAGATTCACACTACGGGTCGTTTTTCACAAGCTTTCTGAAGGTGACATTTCATCTCATGAATTTTCATCAGAAAGTATATTTCACTCTGTACAGGTAAAATCTATTGTCTTAAATATATGCAGTGAACATTCTTATCTGAAATTTGCAAACATTTATCAAGTCAAGAATAAAGCTGTGCACTCTGATGCATCAGTCACAATTAAAAGCTGTAACTCAGTCATCAAGTATGTAGCCCTTGTGAAGGCTGTACACTTGTGGAGAAATCTGTGTAAATAAAGCATGAAATTTAAAAAAAATTACACCAAAATGATCATATTTATTAATATAGATGTAAGAGAGATATTAGCTGGACAGAAATCCAAAGGCTACTCCTGGACTAGTGAACTAATTAGGGATAGAATGTGATTTTTGGCCAGTGTCAAAGACCTGTTGCTATATCCTTATCATTAAGTTCTCAGCCACCACAATCCTCTGCTTACGTATCACACTGGATTTTTCCAGGGGATTAGTAGGAGGCAAGAACAAAACTGTGCCCCTGAGCTTCTTATCATGAATGTAGGTGATAGTTTTCCAGTGCTTTTCTTCACTCTCTAGCAATATATAGTTTGTTATGGAAATAGTGTGAAAAGCTAAATATTTAACAAAGTTGGATTTTATTTATTGAAAATGCTGTTTAATGACAGTCAATGGTATACTTTATTGTAATGTTCAATTCAAAACTGTTTTATTTTAAGGGGTGGTCAATTCCTATTTTTAACAATGACCCTAAGACACTGAAAAACAGGGTTGACTAGCTGCAGGGTGTATACATGTATTTTTATTCCAAAATGGGGTTTTCTTGAATTTTTACTTATAGTATTTGGAACCTTACTTACTTGGTGTCCTGCTGTGCTATGTACACGACAAGCTTCATATAGAGATAACAGCTCTGGAACCAGTCACTTACAATCTAAAAATAAATGGTACAACTTAAGGCTTGAGAGGAAAATAATTACAAAAAAAAAAGAAAAAGAAAGAAAGAGATGAAAGAAAAAAAAGCTGCTCTGGACATTGCCCAGTGGAAACAAACGATATCACTAAATCTGAACACAGCACAGAGCTTAGAGACAAAAACTATGAACCCATGATTTTCAAGAGAAAAACCATTCCATGGGTTCTATAAAAAAGTCTTGTCCTAACTACTTCATAGACATTTACAATTAGATGCCAGAACACACAGAATATGACCCAGTATTTTCTGAAAATGGAGAGGAATCCTGTTCTAACAAATGCCCTTTCTTTTGTCTTTACATCTTTCTATAGGCATGTCCTCTCTGAAAAACAGTTACATTCTTTTCAAAAACACTCACCTGAGAGTCAGCAGCAAGACACAGTGAAAAAAATTATCTGTTTGTCTGCCTTTTTCTTCATCTATTATGAAAAAGACAAAACCATGTCAAGGAAGCAGGAAAAATGGAGGATATTTTATCACTATAATATACTGTAATACTTCCTTTATGATAGTAGCTTATTTATGCAATTTTTAGATTCTCTTCCTGTTTAATAATAAGACAGTTTATATATGGAAAGATGACTATTTTCAGATAAATCTATTTAGTCATCATTGTTAATTTATTCTTCTTTCCCCTTTCATACCAATCTGTGATTTCTCTCTCAATCCCATTCATTTTTGGCTAGAAATTTCAAGCATAGCCTTTTCCTTTCAGTAATTCTTTCAGAAATTATTTCATATTAGCAGAGCTAGTGATTTTTCTCCTTTACTGTGAATCAAAAAAATATTTTTTCCCCAAAGACAAAGAGTTTTGATCGCAAATTTGGTGAATGACAGAATGAGAATACCTTTAAATATTACTATTCTTTCTTTTCCTTTTGCTTTAGGAAATGAGAAATATTCTGCAATTTAAAACATAAATAAGTGATATAGCTATTTAAAAAAAAGTTCTTTAGAGATTTGACATGACCAGTATCATCACACAAAATTGTGCTATTTCAATAAAGTTGTGCAGAGTTGTCTGCAATGTAGGTGAGCAATTTCAACAGCTAATGCAATGGATCAGAATATTTCCTCCAGGATGAACAATGATGGAAATTGTTTGGGTCAGACAGTCCCAAAGAGTAATGAGTATTCTTCCTAAAATCTACAAGAACTGGAGAGGATATGTTAAACCTGCTCCCCAGTGGTTTCTAGTTTCATTTTGAAAATATTTCTGCACATGAGTCCATAGGTTTTGGTTAAAAAGGCTTTTTTTGTTGTTGTTTGCTTACAATTTGTGCTTGTAAGATCATCTTAAATTAGAACCCATGCTGGCACTATAAATGTGTGTAATTTTTTTGCAACTAAACAAAACACAAAAAAAGGGGAAGTATCTTATTAAAACAGTAGGTTTATCAAAATAATTAAGTGTATAGCACCAATGTATTGGATTTTAGTAGTATCTCAGGGCTTCTTAGATTAATTTTTCAATTGAATAAAGGTGAAATTTCAAAGATTTAACAAACATAGGATATTCCTTTCAAAGTGAAAATTCCTTCTCCTTCTTCCTCAAGTGAACAGCTTTGCTTAAGAAAACAAGAACTTGATAAGTCATAAATGCAATTGTGTTCTCTCAGGTAGCGAAAATGTGCAGATGGAGAATCAGTTCAGGCTGTGAGCTAATGCAGCCTCCTCAGTCTGTCAGAAGAACTGTAAATCCTATACAGAAGATTTTCACCCAAATGAAATGGATTTTGGCTATGCTCCTGCCCTGGATGGGTACTATGAAGGTACCCATGAACTTTTATTATTAATCAGAAAATACACAGAAAGATGGAGACTCAGCACCCTGCAAATTCTGTGCATTTCAGTGCCCCACTTTTGCTGGAGAGAAAATTGTTATTTTGTACTGATTTTTGTTAAAGTGTCAATCACTTTTTAGTGGTAGTAATATACCAGGATCTCTAGTTCCCACAGTGGTAATACAGACAATCAGAAAACATCCTACCTACCTACATCTTTGCTTCATAAGGGGATTAATTTGTGAGAAAGATTGAATGAGCATAGTATTAATAAATCCCAATTTTCTATCATAGCACAATAGATAAATGTTAGTGGCTCATATTGATAAAAAAATTTTAAAACCATTGTCATGGATAAAATGACATAATTTAAAAAAAAGAAAGAAAAATACAGGAATCTGTTTCTAGGTATTGGGTATCTTTCCCCCATTCTTTATCTTTTGAGAAAATCACCACCTTCATTAAATGAGTCTCATTAATATCATACTCCTAGATATAAATGCTTCCATTTAGGCTGAAATGCAGTTAGCAAATGTATTTTGGTCCGTATGGAATTGGCTTAATTAAGACAGACTAATATTTTGGACCAAACTAATTAATAGCTTAGGAGTGGATTCAGCTTTAAGATTTTTAGCAGTCTCTTCAAGTATGGTCTCTCAGAGGGAGGCAGCTGCTCATCATTGACATGCAAGACTAATACATTCAACTTGAAAATGAACCTGAGTAGCTCCAGCTGAGCTTTGCCACTGCAGGTATTGGAGATCTTCTTGTCACCTGAGTATTCTTAGTGCTTCTTCTTTCATCTAATTAGCTCTCATATCCCAAACCAAAGTTACAGAAAAACTGGTGTACTCTTGCTGACTGCATTTGTAGTGGGGTAGAAAAGATCAAGGAGCAGAGAGGGCTGAAAACACTATCCTGTCGTCTCCCATGGAACTGCAGCACTGCCACTTGTTTCCAGAGAGGTGAGGAGGATAGTGCTTCCTTCAGGAGGGAGTGAAAGGTGAAAGAGGTAGCGAATAATATAAATGAGACCTGTATTAATTTCCTTCTTTTACTACTGTTAGGTTACAAAACTCATCTGGTCTCCTGCCTGCTACTGAACAGGGCTTCTCACCTTTTCCTTCCAATTTGTTTCACTTCTCCCTTTATTATATTGCAGGTATAATCACAGCAACAGGATATGATGTTTATTTTATACTTATGCACTTCCAATAGCACACCCAAGTCACCTGAGACCCCTGGATGGGATGTAGGTTTACAAAAGCTGCTGAATCTTGAATTTGCTTGCAGCAGCACGGGACTGGCCACCGCCTTCCCAAGAGTGTCTCTGGGATAGATCGATGGCTCAGTTAAATCCATGACTCCAGATGTTAATAACAAATCCACAGGCAATGAGAAGAGCTTCTGTGTAGGTTCCTGGGGGTTTATTCAGAGGAGGGTCCAGGGACAGAAAGCCAAAACTATAAGCGTGCACAGAGGTTTTGTATGAATACAAGGACCAATGGGATGGACAGAATGGGGGAACATTCTAGAACCAGGGAGGAGACGGGGGAGTGAACAAGGATGACACAACTTGACTGATGGTTCCAGGGGAGGAACTGTGCCGCTGTTTTCCAGGGTGTCCCCATCTCCACATCTATGTGGGATGCAACATTTGCTTACTTGAGTTAAAGTCAGTCAAGACAGTACGATATTTGAATTAGTTATTTAGTCCTTCAGCTTGTAACTTCTGAAATTGTTTTCTTTCAAACATAAGAATTGTACATGACCTTGCATCTTCTTGCTGTCTCAGCACAGTGCTCTCCTGTGGGAAAAATGCCTTCTTCTCTACTGGGAGTTGAAGATCAAATCCTCAGTGGAGCAAGTCCTTGGACAAAAATTTTGATGGTATAAATTGCTTGAAATCCTCCAATTATTGCTAAACATACATAATCTCACATATGCGTACTACATATATATTTCTTGCCTGTATAGACAACAAGAGTTTAGAAAAAAAAAAAATTGGTCCTCAAAACTCACTACAGCATATGAATATTTCTATAGCAATTTATTTTGCTTTGAGTAACATACGAATGCTTCCTTAGAGTAGCCATATCATTCTAATGACTCTTCTGACATTTGTGAATTATGCTAACAATGATCTTTTCTACAAGTAAACATAAAATTCATTACTATGTTAACACTGTGGTTAATATAGAGAAGGAATTTTTAATAAATGCAGGTTTTAATTTACTACTTTTTTTTCTACAACTTTATTGTACCTTCCTTTAGATAAAGCAGCACAAAAATTTACTAATTATTTTTCTCACTGCAGTATATGTTTGTAGTGCCACCTTTAAGTTTTTGTCCAAATTTCTTCATACAAGCAATGTTTCTGAAAATGGTACTCTTACCAGTTAATAAAGAAGGTATTGCCTTAATCATATGTAGTTTCTTCTGTGAAATCAAGATGAAAGAAAAATATTTGAAGAGGTGACAGCTTTTATATTTTGTGTTTCCTTGGTCAGAGCTCCTGCTGCTGCATAGCTCTCAATGTAAGCAGTTTGCTTGAAAAACAGTGGTGTTGTTTTTCTTTGTATTTTATTTCATTTGGAATTGATCATGCCTCTGCTTTCAGATTTACCAAGATTAAAAGTACATCTGAATTAATGTCAGCTTTAGATATATATTATGATGTCAGTAGCTTGAAATCTATTATATTAATGTCACATGTATCTAGTAAAGTAGGAATAAGAGTCTAGGAATAGGGATTTTTAGAGATCTGACCCTTTTTTCTTCTTTGCTGTAACTTTCTGCCTGATAATAAAAAAACGTCTGCTGGTTCACATTCTCTGAAATATCTAAGTGCCATTTTGTCTTTGAAATCAGTTAGTCATCTATAGCTAAGAATATTTAAAAGATATCAGCCTCGGTATCCTGTCTGTATGATGGTTATTCAGACAGGAGATATCTTTAGATATCTTAGCCTTAGTGTCCTTGCAGCACTGAAGGCCAACAGTGTCCTGGGCCACATAGGTAGGCGGGCTACCAGCTGCTCAAGGGATGTCACCCTCCTCCTCTGATAAGCACTGCTGAGACACATTTGAAATGCTGTGTTCTTTGTAAGAGAGAAAGGGACATTCTGGATCTGGCCCAGCAAAGGGTCACAAATCCGATCAAGGAATGGGAGTGTCTGTTATATGAGGAGAGGTTGAGAGAGCTATGACTGTTCTGCCAGAAGAGAATGTCCTTGGGGAGCAATATCAATGTGTGCATGTTCCTGTTTGCATGGTGTAAATACGAGCTAGGTTTTTCTCAGCAGTAGCTAAGGAAAGGACAAGAGGCAATGACCACAAACTAGGATACAGGCAACTTAATTTAAACATCAGAAAAACAGACTTACTGTGAGAGCTCAGACACTGCATAGGTTACCCAGAAAGGCTAGGAACTGTTCATTCTTTGAGATACTTTAAATCCAGCTGGACCCAGATCTGATCAACCCACTCTAACAAACCGTGCCTTAATCTGAGAGCTGGACTACATGATTTCCAGAGCTGCCTTCCCACTTCAGACATTCTGTCATTTTGTGATTTTGTGGTGAAGATCTTCCTGTATTTTAGTTGAGGAAGAAAGGAAGTGAGGAACAAAAAAATTATTTAAAAACATACCTCATAAACAGAATTAATTTAAAGTATAAGATACACATTTCTCCAAGTATGTAATTGAACTCTTTAGCATAGAGTCACAGAATAAGCTGAGTTACAAGGTATCTATTAGGATCATTGAGTCCAACTCCTAGTCCTGTGCAGGACACCCCAAGAGTCACACCATTGCCTGACAACATTGTTCAAACTCTGTCAGGCTTGGTGCTATGACCACTTCCCTGGGGAGCCTGTTCCAGTGCCTGACCTCCCTATGGGTGAAGAACCTTTTCCTGATATCCAGACTAAAGTTACCTGATACAGCTTCATGCCATTCTCTCGGGTCCTGTCACGGACAACAGAGCAGAGATCAGCACCTGCCCCTCCTCTTCCCCCCACAAGGAAGCTGTAACTGCGATGAGGTCTCCTCTCAGTCTCCTCCAGAGTGAACAGACCAAGGGACCTCATCTGCTCCTCATACGGTTTCCCCTCAAGGCTCTTTCACCACCTTTGTTGCCCTCCTTTGAACACTCTCCGATAGCTTAATATCTTATATTGCAGTGCCCAAAACTGCACACAATATTCAAGGTGAAGCTGCCCCAGCTCAGAGCAGAGCAGAACAATCCCCTCCCTTGCCCAGCTGGCCATGCTGTGCCTGATGCCCCCCAGGACAGGGCTGGCCCTCCTGGCTGCCAGGGCACTGCTGGCTCATATCCAACTTTCCATTGACCAGGAACCCCAGGTCGCTTTCCACTGTGCTGCTCTCCAGTTCCCCATACCTGGAAAAGCATGTGATCTTGATAGTTCCACATAAGTCTTATTCATTAAAAGATCTTGGGATATCTTTTTGCTTGTTGTCATTCCCTCCTGATCTCTCAAAATGATGTCATGCATCATACTGAAGAGGTTAATGTGTCGTATGAAAATATTTGTCCAATTAATAAACTGAACTTAGATATGAAACAGAAACAGTGGGACACAGAATCATTCTATGAACAAGCTTCATAGCTTCTCTGTGAAAATGCTAGGTCTAGAGCTTTTCAGATTTTCCTAAAATGTTAAATCACATCTGGATGGTTACATCAGAAGCTGTAGATTTATCATATTAAAAATTACCTCCTTTGAAGTCAAAGAGGTTTGATGTTTATGCAGAGGGAATATAACGATTGATTTAACTTTAGGATAGACACTGGGCAGGACTGTGCATCATTATCAGCTGTGTTTACCTATTAAGGAAAAAAATAATCTCTCAAAATACAAAAGTTATTTTTAGGAAATTAGACAAATATGTATGTTCAGAAATAAAAAAATCAGCACAGCATTTCTTATGATGTAGAACAATTGCGTGATTTTAGAAAAACTAAGAAAAATTAGAACAACTAGGAGGGTAAGCAGTAAGTTTTTGCTGAGAGATAGCAGAAATACTGGTAACAACAGAAACAATGAAATTGTTATCATGTAAATATGAAGATGAAATGTACTGAAATGCTAAAGTAATAGTAACCTTTTTAAGGGATTTGAAATAGAACTTAGGGAATCTACAGAGATCTGGAATTACAACTGCTTCTTGTGGGAAGCTCACTCAGATTTCAAAATGCAAAGTTTTTCTCATAAACTATGAATGAAACACATGCAGGTATTGGTCCTCAATATCTTTGTGTTTTTGAGACATGAATACTAAAGAAAACAGGACATTAAAAAGATTTTTGCTAAAATAAATTATTACAGATTAATGCCTTGAGTCAGTTATGCCTTTTTTATGATTAAAAAAATAAGAGAAGCATCCAGGTATAAAACACATTATTTGGTCTGACATTTTGTACCACTAAGGTGACCAGGGAAAGAAAATTCATTTCTGAGAGGCCTGTATAGGGAAGTTACAATAACACAGCTAGTCTTGTGGCATGTAATGAGGTCAATCTGGTTGTAATGACATGACAGCTACTACAGGTCTGTAAACATGCTTTGATAATATAAGCGAAGCATATGTGTTCAATAGAATATGCTAACTGGCAAAGACAAAAATCTGTGCCAGGCACCATGCTAACAAATAGACAACACTGCACAGTTCAGTTTACTAACATAGATACATGTATAGGTTCCAGCACCTGTTCTGGTGATAACTAAAGATATCCTGACTTTGAAGCATTCTGGTCTGTGTAACACATGCATAGGTACAGACAGCCCAGAGATAAAAGTCTGTCTACACTCCACATCTGATCAAAAAAGTGTTATCTCTTCTTTCATTCTGTTATTACACCATCTCTTTTGTTTTTATCCCACAAAGCCCTCATTCTCAAGTCCAAATTGTCCATTGTGCTGTTGCTTATTATGCAATAGTTTTATTTGACCTATTCTATTGAACAGATTACAGATCTGTAAAAGAACTAAAATGACATAAAATGTAAAGATGTCAGATATCTACATCTCTCTCAGTTGTCCTAGAAAGTCTGACCTTGTGAACTCTTGCTTTCTAGTCTTTGCCATCTTCTGATCCCCACTCACTACATAATGTAGTTAAAATGGTCTTTTTTAAAAAAAGGTCTTACTTTTAGTGTATCTTAGAGCTTCTCCCTCCTTTCCACAGTAAGCCACTCCTCCATTTTCAAGGAGCTGTATTAAATTGGTTGATCCAAGCTAATCCAAGATGGAATTGGTGACCAATTACCGTTCTCCTTCATCTACATTGGGAGATGGAGATATGATCAACAGCAGTACTCCTAGACACTTTAACAGCTCAATATTCTTCATCTTGTGTTTCTGCAAGATATGTTGCCTGTTTCCCTCATCTTTGTCCAAGACTTTCTCTAATTTTAAAGCTTTGACCTGGTTAGAACTGACCTTTGGTGAGTTTATTAAACATTTTTTAATGGCAGGTTTATTTATATTGATTTACAGGCTTTTCAGATTAAAAAACCTCCAAAATCAAACCAGAAGTGATCTCCCTAGACCCACCTGAAAATTCTAATTCTTCATTTTTGTAGCACTGGAAATTTCAGTGTTAGCAGTTAAAGAAGTCTGAAAGGTAGAGAGGAGGTAGTGGGAATTTTGTTTACTTTTTAACTTTTAAGAAATTGTATCTCCTCTCCTCTCCTCTCCTCTCCTCTCCTTCTTCTGGAAAAGCATATTGCCTATGCAATATGCAGTGAATCCTCCTGCCTCCACCAAAAGGAACAAATCAGTTTCTGGGCTACACAGTCCTTTTGGTAGTATTTCATGCAGTCATTGTTACTACAGTCAGTTCAGTTAGTTCAGTTATTCCATCAAGAATTTCTCCACTTTTGAATGTTTACATTTTAAATTTAGAAAGGTGAGAAAACCAAGAAAAATTCCAACTTTTTAATTAAAAAAAACCTAACAACAACCTTGTTTTTCTTAATTACACATGATTTATGACAAAAATTAACTACTGAGTGAATTGTTATGGTAATAAGTTATATCAGGAAATATTTATTATGGACAAACTGGCATGGGCTCAAAATCTTAGAAGAATATCCAGTTATGATAAGGTCATTCTTTTAATAAAAAAAGGAGACTATACATGTTGACAAAGGAAAAAAATAAAACGTCAATTTCTTAATGTTGTTATGTTATAATTAGGAATAACAGGAGCAGTGGGATTTAACACTGATGGGATTTACTATTAATGGACTTAATACATAAGAATTCAGAGTACCAAGACTTCTGCTAACATCAATTAGGGTCTAGAGTTTCACAAGTATTTGTGAGACCTCATTATGAGATTTTGAGGTGCTTCTAAACTGTAACTTTTGGTGCCTCAAGTATTTTTGCAAATCCAGTCTCTCTTGCTTTGGCTTTTCTTACAGAATTATCATCTGGCCCTCAAATGTCTCCTGTAAATAAGTACATGGGCTAGGCAAGCCCTAGGCATGGCTTTTGAGCTCACAGTGATAGTTTAGCTGAGCTATGGACACAGTGAGCAAAAGATACAGCCTAGAAGCCTAGAGGAGCTTTTAACTGTACAACAAGAAGTATTTAACGCTCCTATTTCCTAGGATTGAATAACCTTGTAGATTTTTAAACTGAAACTGGATTCCTTTTCCTTTGCTCACTTCTTAGTTAGTCTGTTTCTTCTAGATTTTGTTTATATTAATAAATTGTACCTGACTCCTTTTTGCCCTACTTAGGCATAGTTGGTAATGTTCCTTTGTTTTTAATGTTAGACATAGATTTTTCTTTTCTCATATTATTACTTATCGTTCATATTTAATGCTGCACACAGAATTATCTTTTAGACTCTTTTTACCTTTTGATTTCTTATATTTAATGACACACCCAATTGTTTGATATCCTTTTTTTCCCTAGGAACCTGTCACTGCTCTCTATTTAGCTGCTTTGAACTAGCTTTCATCTTTTAGTATTTAAATCATCTAAGTTTTCATGTATCATACTGCATTGTTCCTCATTATTTACTCCTTCTGACTACAATGCCATTCTCTTCAAACTAGTGTTACTTTTTTCTTTGTTTCATGCTCTTTGTTTTTAATTTTCCAAGTCAAATTTACGCTTATTACATGACTCCCACACCTTAGCTGTTGTCATTAACTTCAGATGTGAGACTTTATCAAAAGGGTTTTCAGAAGCTTGTCTGAAGTGTCTTACCCACAGTGGCTCGTTTGTCGTCTGCGACCAAGGAGAGTTACTGAGTGACAGAAGGCTCCTCTCGCTGGAAGCTAAGTGCCCAACCCTCTGAGCCCTTTGTTTGAATGTAGGTCTCCAACATGGCAGTCTACAATAGAAGCACTTGACAAAAGGATTGATTTTTACATCCAGCACTGGAAGAATGCATATAATTTCCATGTATTACATGGTGTATGTACTACATAATTCGAAACATTTTTTTTCTAGCTGCACTGAATATCCCGTTTGAAGCCTGGGCTATATTGAATGTGATTTCTATTATTAAAAAATAGCATTAATTTCAGAGTTAAACTGTCACTACTTGCCATCGCTGCCACAGAACTTTACCAAATATTATGAATTATTTGCTTGCCAACCAAAATCCAAATCTAAATGCAATTCCAAACCTGAAATTGTGCTTGTAAAGTACAAGTCTATGTAGAGAGCCTAATTGGAACTGGATGAATTTTTGCTGTAGATGCTTCAAATAACAAACTTCACTGAATCTGCATTTACATTTAAAAATGCTTTAAATCCTGATGATTCATAAGGATCTGTAAATAAGGAAATAGAGTAATGCCTTCAAGAAAGTCAGTGCTATATTTTGGTCCTAAATACTCTGGGTAACACTATTCATTCAATTTCCAGAAAAATATTTTATCATTGATGAATGACGAAAAGTGAATATGGGTCAATCTCACCTATTAGTAGAATGAGAAAAGATTTTCTACAATTCCAATGGTGTTTATATGGTAAAAACATAACAAATGCCCAAGTAGTAAAAACCAGGAGATCAGGAACATTTGTTCTCAATGCCCTATGCTTCAGAAATAGGAGACATTTCCTAAAAGGCAGTAAATGAACTTCAAAACTCATCATCATCAACATCACATCCATCAATGCTGGGAAAAATCCCATGCTCCAGTATTTAGGGCTATATTGAGCAACAGAGACCAAATCAAGACCTTTTGGAAACACGGGTCAGAAGGCATTATTACACCTCTACCTACATTACATTTCTCTAATGTATCTATTACTTGCTATTACCTGAGACTATGTGTATCACTGATGACTTGAATGACACCTTCTGTTGCTGCTCACTGTAAATTGTGTTAATAGGAAATAAATTAAATCCATTAGAACTGCTGTCTTCACAGCTGACTTTAATTCAAAGCTGCTTTGAATCAAAACATAATCAAACTTTTAGCCTTGAGGCTTCACAATCAAGTCAGACTGATCAAAGGGGGAAGTTTTGTGTACTGTTCAAGCTAATATAATTGAGGACCTAACACAGGTGGTTTTGCTCTCCTTCCTGTTATCCTTCTTCATATGATCCTGCCCTTCTTAAATCTCTGTTTTTGTTTGAACTTTCTGATCTAGCTTGTTCTGTAGTTACATGTTATATCTGATAACAACTGGAAAAAACTGTGGGTAGGATCACTTTTGAACTGGATTACGCTTAGTGAAAAATGCACACTTAGGTCAATTTTTCTTCTCATACCTATTTGCATGTTCCGTTTCCATTTTTTGGCAGTGGGCTGGTTTGGCTGGGGTAGAGTTAATTTTCTTCACAGTGACTGGTATGTGGTTGTGTATTAGACCTGAGCTGAACACAGGGTTGATGACGTAGAGATGTTTTCGTTGTTGCTGAGCAGGACTTACACAGAGCCAAGGTCTTTTCTGCTTTTTGCACTGCCGTGCTGGTGAGAAGTTGGACATGCCTGGGAGGCTGGGAGGAGATACAGCCAGGACTGGTGACCCAAACTGACCAAAGGGGTATTCCAGACCATGTGACACCATGCTCAGTGTTTAAAGTGGGGGGAGAAGGAGGAAGAGGGGGACATTTGGAGGGATGGTGTTTGTCTTCCCATGTTACTGTTACATGTGGAGTCCTGCTCTCCTGGAGGTGGCTGAACGCTTGTCTGCACATGGGAAACAGTGAATTAATTTCTTGTTTGACTTTGTTTGTGTGCACTGCTTTTACTTTCCCTATTAAACTGTCTTTATCTCAACCCATGAGTTTTCTGGTTTTTTCCCTTCTGATTTCCTCCTTGATCCTGCTGGTGTAGGACTAAGCAAGCAACTGCATGGGGCTTGGTTATTGCTTGATATTAAATCATGACAGACAGATAGAGTGGTTATATAGCCCAGTGGTTGTTTGGGTTCTTTTATATATATGATTCATACCACAGATCAAAATACGTAAAGTTAATGCAAGAAAATAGCAAGGAAGCACTGATGAGAAGGTGAAGGTAATTATGGACAGAATTACCCTTTCTAATAGCTGCCTGATTTAGCTTGATTTAAGCTGACTGTGGAGCTATCTAAAGAAGCCAAATTCAGGCTCCTCTAATGAGCATATTTCATACAACCTCTGAAAACAAAGTGAAATAGGTCAAATAGTAATCACAGTCTTGTATTGAAAAAGGTTTTCTGTCCTAGAGAGTTCAATACTAGCTCTGTTCCTGATACAAGAGCCTTAGATGACTTGAGGCTGTATGCAGAATAAACAACATAGTGAATTGTACCCAGAAATAAAAATGTAACTGCTGCAGGGCAGAGAGCAATCATTAAATATGTTCCTCACAATGACTCAGTTGACTCCAAAGACGAATTACTCTTTTTAGCAGTAGATTAAGTTTTCTTGCCAGGTGTTTCTCTAACACAGTAGGATAACCTGTTTCAGTAGAGTTTGGGCTGTGTGTCCCTGCTTTCAGTTCAATCTCAGAGAAGAATGCTCAAGCTGTACAGGGAAATAAGACAGGGAGAGTGAGAGAGAGAAGGCATATTTGCCATTCTGAAGGCTAAATATGTCTTACAAAGCTGTGACAGTAAAATGTATTGACAGAGGTCAGTTAAATTTACCCTGTAAAAAATACATCACAAAGTTGTGCAGATTCTGTCTTTGGTCCTCAGTATCATTTCTGTTCTGTAGGGAAGTCAGTTTTCAGGAAACCCATACCTGCCTTGCTAGAGTGAAATGGCTACTTTTTATACTCTTTTAGCCAAGACACCAAAATTGCTTTGAATATTGATGACACTACAAACCTAAATGTTGCCGCATTCTTGTTTTACTACTAAAACCCAACCCAAACCAAATCAAAAAACCAAGCAAAACAAAAATAAAAAGAGGGAGGAAAACTGCAAAATAATTTGCTAATGGAACTCTTGGACAGGAAGAATAAAATGTGAGTCTTTACCATTCTGAAAATTCAAAAGAGTAAATTTACCAGATCATCCTAGCCAACTCAACAGGGAAATTGCCAAAGCCCAAAGACGTTTGGTCAATATTTACTGATGAAGCAACTTAAGTGTATTAATGAACTTTGTCTAATAATATCAAAAACTTCCCAAGTTGCATTGGAACCTAATGGTCTACTAAATAAAGATGTCTATAAAATTTAAGAGTACAAAATTGCTTAAACATGACTTCAGTGGGCAAGGCAGGGTAGCATTTGGACATTAATTGATGTGAGTGTTGGTTTCAGAATATCTTTTCCTCTTTTAGTAGCCTTATCATCCCTTGTTTATAAGTGTTTAAAATCTGCATTTCTGAAGAACCACAGCAGGCTTCTATTAGTTGTTATGTCCTCAACTAGTTAGGTGTAGCCAGATCTACCTAGGGGAAGTATAATCATCAACACAGACTCTTTAGAGTTCATTTTCACTGCTGTTGCTCAATGACTACTTGGAAACAGATGCAGGAGTTAATTATTTTCTTCTCAGCCATCCAACAGTATTCATGCCCACACTCATGGAAATCAGGACCTTTTGTTCCTAGTTAGCAATTTGCTGAAGGGTTACATACCATCTCACTTAAAAATACCCATCCACACTATGTTAATGAAATTGTGGCCATATTAATAGTGATCTCATCTTGCTCCCTCTCCTTTCTGCACATAGACATATCTATGTATGAGTGTGTATGTGTGTATGTGTGTATTACATGTGCCTATAAAAACATATACAAACCTCTACATTTTGTGTGTTACATGGTCTCATATCCTTTTAATATAAATACATTTATTTAAATTAAATATTTTGATGATGCAAACCTAGCATATATGTGAACATAACACAGATTTGTAGTTGTAAGTCACCAATGTGATTTGTAAGTATTTATGAATTAAAGTTTACTAAAACCACCTTTCAATACATATTTTAATCAAAAGGTTCTTTCCCAGGTAGTAGACAGATGAATTACTTAATAATTCAGTGGACTCATAATAAATAAGTTCAAATCCCACACTGTGGTGAAGTTTCATTAACTTGTTTCTGCTTATATTGAACTCAAGCAGCTGAAGTTCTTGTAACATAATGGCACACTGACAGGGAAAGGACAGCACAGGAAGAAAAGGAAATTACATGATTATTTTTAGGAAATTTCATAATTCCCACTGGAACTGAAGCACAGTATAATTGTACTCGTATGCACATAACAATGCAATTCATTTTTCAAAGCATTAATAATATGAAAGTATCAATAAGTCTCATAGTAACAGGTTTAAATTCATTGCATTTATTGTCAAATGAAAATTGTATCAACTTTCAGCAGATATATTATTTCTTTGATGCTTCATGCCTATTACACTCATCATATTGTGTTACATACAGTACCATAACACAATGTGACTCTTCAAACTGGATATAGCTCACATTTGAAGTACTGAGTTGAGGAATAATACAGGGTGACATGGATGGAATAAAGGATTTTGATTCTGTTTGATTTTGGACTGCTTTACATTTTTGGATATAACACAAATCCTAAAGATAAAACTATATTTACTCATAAGCTCTGACTTGAAAGTTTAAAAGAAATCTCTGCACACCCTAACTATTAATTGAATGGGAAGAAAAGAATTAATTGCAATTTGAATTTCTTAATTCAGTGAAAAATTGGTGCTAATAATGATGGTGAGATCCAGTGGCCAGGAATCTGAGTCTACAAAGCATTTTCTTATTGTAGGCATTCTCTCGTGGTGGTTTCTTTAGGAATCTTTTACAGGAGCTGATAAAGCACCAGATGTCTGAGATGATGAAATATCATACTGAGAAGAGTTGCATCGTCCTCAGACAGACATTTTGAATTGTAAAGCCTTGTATCAATATCTGTTACTGCCACCTACTACCATCTTAATTCTACAACACTTTATTACACTGTTGTGAAGCAGCAGAATCTAACTTTGATGTTCGTATGTTGACAGCTGTGATCAAATTGTTTTCTTGTATGATCAAACTGACACACAGAAGGGAGGAAAAACTCAGAGATAGTATGAAACATACTTGAAAGCTATAATTGAACTTAAGTACACAATCTCTAAAATTTTTCCTTTATTGTGCTATGTCAGATGTTAAATACATTATAACTTCAGTTACAATTGAGACCATATTACATTACTTTTGCTTTATTTCTGTATCCTTTTCTCCTTGTATACAGTTATTGAATAAAATTGTTTATAAAACACTATTGCCTGATAGATTTGGGAGGGATGATCAACATATCTAGTTATTCCCTTTGGCTGGGTGTGAGAACATGATTGGAATTTTCTTAGTCTCTAAATATTGAACATTGATTTTTTTATCTGTCCTCTTTTAGTTTCCAGTAAATTTAGGTTTAATACATAATCTCTTGTTGGGTGGCTTAGCTGTTTCCCCA
>VXAX01002491.1:0-37390 GCA_013399835.1 Leptocoma aspasia
TCTCCGTAGCCCAATGCATTCTCTGTAGCACAGGTCCTCCATAGCACAGGTTCTCCATAGCCCAACATATTCTCCGTAGCCCAATGCATTCTCTGTAGCACAGGTCCTCCATAGCACAGGTTCTCCATAGCCCAACATATTCTCCGTAGCCCAATGCATTCTCCATCACCCAACATGTCCAGAGGGTGGAGGGCAAAAGGGTCCCTCCAGAGCCTTACCTGCCTGCTCTTCCCTCGGCAGGTGACTACTGCANAGGCCCGGCACATGACGCTGGAGCCCGGCGCCAAGCCCCTGGGGCTGCCTCCCCCGGCCTCCGCCGCAACCACCTTACCTCAGAGGACTCTCCCCATGCCCGGCCCGGCCGGCCCCGNATTTCACATCATTTTGAAAGGGGCACAAGGAAAGACTCAGCGACTTTTTTTTTTTCTCTCCCTGATCTTGTCGGTGGTTTTAAAAAAGGAACGTCTCCGAGACATTGCATGCTATTTTACTGTTCTGAAAACAGCAGGAGTTGCTTCAATTTGCAAATGCTTATGTGTTAATACCTTTTTCTATGAAAAAAAACCCAGCGCTGTGTGCAATAAAGGTTATGTTTATAAGCGGGGCGTTTGTGAAGTGAGCAGGGAATCAGGCAGAACAGGGCTGGGGCAGGACAGGGCAGGTGGATGGAGAGGGACAGCCCAGGGCAGCCAAAGTACAGAAATACTGAGACAAGGGGCTAAATATTAAAGAATAATAAGGCATGTCCCCACATGCAGAGCTGTGGGGCAGCAGGGGGCTCAGGAACTGGAGCAGGGTTCTGGAAATGGTTCCATGGAGCAGGACAGACCAGTCATGACCAGACTGTGCCACAGCACCGGGAGAGCAGCACCAAGTCCAGCTCCAGCCCAGGACAAACCATGGTGCCAAAAAGGAATCCTGGTCCAGCTCATCCAGAGGGGTGAACCCAAACTCTCGTGAGCCACGGCACAACTCTGGCAGCTCACGGTAAGCACAGGGTGGCTCCAGCATCGGATCCAGCATCCAGCAAGGCACAGCAACTCCTCCAGGCAGGGTCTTGTTCCCTGGGATGTGTCCCGGCCCTGCCTGGGAGCAGGAGAAGGAGCACCGCTGTCCTTGGTCACAGCTGGAACATCATGGTGAATCCAGCACAGCCTGGAGCCCTGACTCGTGGTTCCTCTGCCTCCCTGAACCGTGGTGAATCATGGCTCAGGGCAGCACAACACAGGTTTAAGTTTTAACAGGTTTAACAGGACATGGGGCAGCACAGAGAACCACGGTGAGACCCAGCACCGCCTCACCCCGTCATTTGTTGTTACCTTCCCCTTAGTTTTCACTCCCAGCCACACCAATATCAGACCAAAGAAATGCAGATTCTACTTTCCCCCTTTCATACAGGGCTGTGAAAGCAAGAGCACTTGAAGCCCCAGGGCTGCCAGACCTCCTTACCTGCTCCAAAGGCAAAAACTAGTGCAGGCCATTATTAACTCTTGTTTTAGTTACCCAAAGTAGAACTTCACCTTTCTGAGGAGCTTCTGGTACTATCTGAGGTCTAATTAACTAACTGCACTTTCATTTCCTTTTTTCCTGTAATTTATATGCTCAGGTTTTCATTACTTTCCCATCCATGCTTGCTACAACTGGTTCCAGCTCTTTCCTTACAAACAGATCCATTTCCTATTTTAGCCCAAAGCAGTTGGAGTATCTACACACAGATTTGTACCATCCTCTTTTTTTTTTTTTTACTCTTGACAGGGTTTAATTCATCAGCTATAATCAAGCACTGCAGAGGTCATTTTTTCAACCTCTGTCTCTCCTTGATTTTTTTTTTTTTAATTGGAGTACCCAAATTAAAATGACATGCAAATACAGTGATGTTACTGCAGCTTCCACGTGCAGCTCTGCAGTGCCCTTCCCAGCCTGCTGGCACACTGGTCAGCAGGTCCTCCTTTGCCATCTGGTTCTCCCTAACTAAGGTAACTCCTGAATCCTGCAGAGCTGGAAGCACCTTGGCCAGAACCTGGCAGCTGTTCACCTCTGGGGCTTGAGAAACAAGCTGCTAAAACAATTCCTTGTGCCCATTTTTTATAATTTTTGGCCATTATTCAGGAACCACTCCTGAATACCCAACCTCTGTCAAGGAAGATTCCATACAGAGAGGGGAACCCTTCCCAACCAGGCTGGTGGGGAGGCATCAGAGCACATAACATTTATAAACCATTACATAATGCAGGTTTTAAAGAAAACCAAGTGCCCAGCCCTTAAACCAGGATCACAGCCAGCCTCCAAAATACCAACCCCAGGCTTAGAATAGGAATAGAAGGGGAAAAGAGAAGTAAAAATAGAAGAGGCAAGAAAAGGCAAGCATGTTCAGCTGTGAGAGTAAGCAGATTAGCAAAATAAAAAGAGGAACGGATTAACAGAGATTAATACAACTTTATTGGAATTGGCTAATACAGATTTCCTTCTACATCTCAGCAAGGATTCCCCCCTTCCCTTCCCCAGCAGGCACCAGCCCTGGCCTTGCACAGTTTAACACAACAGAAGTTTCCAGCACTCCCCTGTGAGCCCCTGCCACCCCCCTGCTCTCAGGAACCCCCTGCCCTTCACCACAGCAGGATGTGAAGGAGAACAGCCAGGCCATGCCAGCCCAGCTCTGCCCTTCCAACAGCACAGAAGAAAGCATCAAGCTCAGAAATGCACCAGGGGACCAGGCCAGGGGGCTGGCTGGGCTCCAAGCCCAACACCAGCATTACCAGGGGTCACCCCCAGGACACAGTGTCCCACCCAGTGCCTGCTCTGGAGCCAGGACACCCCAACCAGTTCTCCCCAAGAAAAGGTAAGACCAGCTCACAGCTCTCCTCCTGCTCCCCTCACAGCCTGCAGCACATTCCCTTGGCAATGTCCCTCTCTAGGCTGGCCCCTGGACACTGTGCTGGCCACTCTGCTGGCCACACAGAGCAGGGGACAAAGGCAGCTTTTCCACCCAGCTCCAGAGGCAGAGTGGAGGAGGTGGAGGCACAGGGGAGGGTTCTTGGGGTGAAACAAGCCCCAGCTGGGCAGTGACCAGCCTGCACAACCAGCCTCAGCTGGGCAGGACCCCCTCCCCTGGGGCTTACAGCATCACCCAAGGGCTGGCCAAGGCTCCCAAATGTGCTGTCATGCCCGTGCCCTGTCCCCAACAGCCCCTCAGCAGCTGTACCCTGGCCCACGAAGTGATGCTGTCTGGGGAAGGACTGAGCAGGACAGCGAACTCCCTGTGAGCACCAACACAAGGGCAGAGAACCTACACCTGCACCAGGAGCTACGTATCGGGGGCAGGTTCACAGTCACCACGGCCCCAAACGTCTCTGGGGTACAGAACAGATGAACAGGAGGGACAGTGCAGGCCAAAGGTGGCTGCTGTGGCTATTTCTTCTCCTGCTTCTGCTGCTGGTACCTCCTGAAGTGGGTCTGGATGGTGATGGCTGCCCTCTCAGAAGGGTCAGTGACCTTGCTCTCCTTGCTGGCATCAGGGGTCACGTCACCTGGGGGGGCAAGAGAGCATCACAGTGAGCACAGACAGCGCCAGCAGCCCCGAACCGGCCCCACGGAGCAGGGCAGGGCTCTGGCATCACCCCCACGGGGTCAGTGGCCTCCCCATTCCTCAGACAGGACAGCTGTCCTTGCTGCAGAGCTCACAGCACGAAACCACAACTCCAGCGGCTCGCAGGGACATCTCCAGGGCAGAAGGAGCAGGGGAGGGGAGGCAAAGCAAAGCCCAGCCTCCCTGGCAGTGCTAAGCCCTCTATTTACACAGCTCCACTCCCCGAAGGCCGCAGCTTCCCCACGTTTAATCACCACGTACGATGCTCGCTTACTCCCGCGCTCACAAATAAGATTAGAAAGCAAGCCCGGCCCCGCGCAGCAATAAAGCTCTCACGCTGACAAACGGGAGCCCTCCCCGCTCCCGCTTAATGTGGCATCAGGGAAGTATTGTGAAATTCAACAGGAACTGCATCAAAGCCACTCAGCAGTGCTCCTCTAAGCCAGTGTGTCACTGCTAAGCACCCCCCGAGCAGCCATCAGGAATCCTGGGGCCAGATGCTGCTGCATAAACTCACCGCTGCCACCTGAACCCGCTTCCCTCCACTGCCTAAGAGAAACTGCAGGGTAAAAAGAGAAATAAAAGGAGGGAGAGGGCTCCCCCCTGCCCTGCTCAACAAGACACTGCCAGCTGTGAATCCTGCCCAAGGGCAGAGGCTGAGGGCAGGCACTGCTGGGCGCTGGCAGGGTGGGCGTGCAGCTCTGCCACAAACTCACCTGCCCGAGGGGCTCAGCCCCTGGCACCCCCAGACCTGCTTGGGGTGAAACCCCCAGCCCAGCAGCCAGGCTGGGCAGAGCTCCTGGGCCATGAGGAGGGATGGCACCCCCAGCCCCCACTGCCCATTATCTGCTCAGCACCCAGAATAGAAGGGCTCAAATCCTCTTTGCTGAGCACTGCAGAGCCCTGGAGACAAGACCAGAGAGAAGAGGGGGCTGAATCCCGGCGGGCTTCCCCAGAACAAGGAGAAGGGGGATGTTTTATGGGACAGCATGACCCCAGCTGAGTCAGTGGGGCAGGTTTCCTGGGAAGAGGGGAGCAGGGGCCTGCACAGACACACGTGTGGGGTTATATGTTCAGCCCTGCAGCACTGGGACCTTCACTGGCTGATGCTACACACGTTAACAAATATCATCAAATACCCCTTAATAATTAATAATTAATAATAATAATCTGTCACAGACACATTTGTGGAAGGAGAAAGAGGCCAAGAAGGATGCAGGTACAGCAATGCCTGCTCCTCTGCTGCATCCACAGTCCCAGCCATGAGTTCCACTCACTACTTGTGTTGACTGAGGGATTTTTCCTGCCTCCCTGCCTGTTCCACACTCACCTTTCTCTCCAGAAAGCGAGTAAACGCTGTTGTGCCGGGAGTTCCTGCCTCTCTAGAAAGATAGAGAAATATAATAAAAGTTAGTTCTATCCCAGGCAGGGGGAGTGAGGGCAGTCCCTTTCAGGCCAGCTGGGAACCTTTACACTTTCCTTCCCTTTAGGAAATTGGAACGTGCTTACTGTTGTTCCCTTAAATGGTACTGATTAATTAATCTGCATTTATGAGAAGACCTCCAAGGAGAGGCAGGAAATAGCTTTGCATCCAAACTCAGAGCTGTGAGATGCTCCAGTCCAGGCATGGATGTTGGCACAGGCTATCCTCACTGGATCTGCATTTCAAACCAGAAAGGAGACAGCCCCTACACCACAAACCTGCAGCTCCTGGGCTGCCAGGTCTTCCAGGGGATATTTCCATTTCTAAAAATAGGCTTGAATTTGTCTGCAAATACCTCTCCAACATCTTCCAGCTTACCCTGCCCTCCTGGCATTACACTTCCCCTTTGTCTATACCTCCAGGCTGCCTGACTCACAGCTGCCCCTGCAGCAGCACTGCCATCCCCTGAGCCAGCTGTCCTGGCAGTGCCAGCAGCTCTCACCTGGCTGTCCTGGCAGTGCCACCAACCCTCACCTCGCTGCCCTGGCAGTGCCAGCACTCTCACCTCGCTGTCCTGGCAGTGCCAGCACTCTCACCTCGCTGCCCTGGCAGTGCCAGCAGCTCTCACCTCACTGCCCTGGCAGTGCCAGCAGCTCTCACCTGGCTGTCCTGGCAGTGCCACCAACCCTCACCTCGCTGCCCTGGCAGTGCCAGCAGCTCTCACCTGGCTGTCCTGGCAGTGCCACCAACCCTCACCTCGCTGCCCTGGCAGTGCCAGCAGCTCTCACCTGGCTGTCCTGGCAGTGCCACCAACCCTCACCTCGCTGCCCTGGCAGTGCCAGCAGCTCTCACCTGGCTGTCCTGGCAGTGCCACCAACCCTCACCTCGCTGCCCTGGCAGTGCCAGCAGCTCTCACCTGGCTGTCCTGGCAGTGCCACCAACCCTCACCTCGCTGCCCTGGCAGTGCCAGCAGCTCTCACCTGGCTGTCCTGGCAGTGCCACCAACCCTCACCTCGCTGCCCTGGCAGTGCCAGCAGCTCTCACCTGGCTGTCCTGGCAGTGCCACCAACCCTCACCTCGCTGCCCTGGCAGTGCCAGCAGCTCTCACCTGGCTGTCCTGGCAGTGCCACCAACCCTCACCTCGCTGCCCTGGCAGTGCCAGCAGCTCTCACCTGGCTGTCCTGGCAGTGCCACCAACCCTCACCTCGCTGCCCTGGCAGTGCCAGCAGCTCTCACCTGGCTGTCCTGGCAGTGCCACCAACCCTCACCTCGCTGCCCTGGCAGTGCCAGCAGCTCTCACCTGGCTGTCCTGGCAGTGCCACCAACCCTCACCTCGCTGTCCTGGCAGTGCCAGCACTCTCACCTGGCTGCCCTGGCAGTGCCAGCACTCTCACCTCGCTGCCCTGGCAGTGCCAGCAGCCCTCACCTCGCTGCCCTGGCAGTGCCAGCAGCTCTCACCTGGCTGTCCTGGCAGTGCCACCAACCCTCACCTCGCTGTCCCGGCTGGTGCGGCGGCTCTGGGACACGCACTGGATCTGCCAGGGCAGGGGCTGGTACACCAGGTAAGGCAGGGGCTCCTCACGGAACAGGTTGGTCCCCAGCTGCACACAGGGAAGGTTTTTCAGCAGAGGAAGAGGAACAGAAAGAGCTGCTCAGCCACAATCATCACCAGAGATCACAACCCTCCCTGGCCACTCGCTGTGGCAACACCGACCCCGCGGCACTCCCAGCCCTCCTGCCCAGGGTGGTTTAGGAGCCACAGAAGCCATTCCCAGCAGGGCAAGCAGCAACTGCTGCCTCCTCGCCCCACCCCAGCAGAGAGCAGCCCCAGGCAGCTGGGAACAGCAGCAGTAAGTGTTCCCTCTCAGACTCACCTGTCTGACCACCCTGACCACAAAGAACAGCGCTGTCATCAGGGTGCCCAGCATGGCCGGGTGTGGGGGGCTCCCTCCGGCCCCTCAGCTCTGGGAGCAGCACGCAGGGATCTCCAACAGCCAGGACTGAGCTGTCCCTCCTTGGGCAGGCAGAGGCCAAGCCCCTTAATGAGCTTACAGCCCCTGCTCAGCTTGCTGAAGTAATCAGGCCCTGCCCTTTTGCTCTTCTAATCGCAGTATTTCTCCAACAGACACGGTGCTGGCATTCCAGGAAAGGCAAATCCTCTTCTCCAGGCACACGGGCAGGGCAGGGAGCACAGACAGACAGCCCAGCCCAGCCTGGGGTCACACCTGCTCCCTGGGGACCCAGCTCAGCAGGGCCACAGCACACCCAGGGGGACCCCACACTCCAGCTGGGATTTGGGATGTCTCAGAACCACCCTGAACTGCTCAGCAGCGGGGTGGGAGACTTGTCCCCAGCATGTGCTGCCACCAGAGCTCCTCCAGCAGCTCTTATCCAGCTCTCCAGAGGGCAAAGACATCCCCAGTGCAGCTCAGGCACAGCAGGAACTGGGGCAAAAAAGCTTGGTGGTGCTTTGTTTTATTTTTAAGGACAAAATTTCAGCCTCCACTTGTGCACAAGCAGCTGAGGCACACCCTGCTCCCCCTGTGCCTCACCAGCCCCTCCAGCTCCCACGGGCTGCTGGCAGGAGGTGAGCAGGAGATGGGAACAAGGGATGGGAAGAGAAGAGCATGTCACCAACCCTCCCTAATTCCTGGTGAGAGTGTTACTCAGCGATCCCAGCAGCACCCAGCACGCTGCTGGGGCAATTCCTGGCTGCCCCCAGACCCATGGGAAATCAGCAGCCACAGCCAATCTGCAGTGAGACATTTTTTAACAGATGCCAGGCTGCCAGAGCGATGCCTTGTTTTCATTTTGTAGTTTTGTTTTTTAGCTTTCTTCTCCCTGCCTCTGCATTTGCTACCCTGTCCAGATACTTAAAAGAATAATGGTAACAAAGCCACAGCGAGCTTAAGTGGTCTTGGGAACTGCCAGAAATGACCTTGACAAGACAAAACATGAGAGAGCCCAGAGACAAGGGGAGATGTGAGAGGTAAGTAGAGCTGGATATCCAGCTTCAACAAAACACAGTGACAACCACCACCATCATACAAAACAGGCTCATGTTGATTTAATTTATACAAAACCAGATACAGCTGCTATCCCAGGTTTTAACAGGAAAAAGGAGCATGTTTTCAAATCGAGTTATTGTTAAAAAAACTGGTATTTCCCTGCACCATTAATGCATGCTTCTCCCAAAACACAGAATGGACTCAGTGATATGGCTTTGGCCACAGTAACCACAACTGTGGGGTCCCTTCTAAAACCCCTGACTGGAAGGAGTGCCACGTGTCCTCTGAGTATCCAGTAAACTAAAAGCAAAATCCCTACAGGAAGGGGTTTGTGCAATCCAACAGCAGATGGGATACCCGTGTTTTGATCCCCCTTTTCCTAGGAAGGAATAAGGCTGTTGAGTAATTACAAAAATCCTAGAAAAACAGCAAGGAAAAAAAAAATAAAATACATACATTCTTCAGAGTTTTAAAATGGTCTTCATCAAAAATATATTTCTATTTGCATGTAAACATCGCCGTGCCAGGCTCAGGGTGTGTGCCAGCACCCTGCACCCAGGGAGCAGAGCAGGGGGCTCCCCCCACTGCCCACCCTCACCCACCCCAGGGGCTCCCACAGCACGGGGGGCGTGGGGCAGCAGCTTCACAGCCTCCCCCCAGCAGCTGTCTCAGGAGAATGGCTTTGAAGCTGGCTTCTCACAGATGGGCTCCCTTGAAGTGCAGCGTCCTCGTCAGCCAGAACGGGCGAGCGGCTCGGCAGCTTTTTAAAGCATGAAATATTTAGAGTCAGCTCGGAAGAAATACTGACAAAGACAACCAAACACCACGTTCTGTGAAAGCCTGACCCCTCCCCGCTGGGTGGAGTGAAACCCCTCCCAGTTCCAAGCATCCCAGCGGGCTGGGATACCCTCTGGATGTGGCCTTTCCACAGGAACATCCCAGCAGCACCTGGTGAGCAAAGCCATGAGCCAGTGTCACAGCTGAGGTGCAGGAGCTGCTGATCCCAGCTCCTCAGCCCCTCTCCAGTCTCCCCCCAGCCCTGCTCTCCCGGGATCCCTGCAGAGCTGCTGCAGGAGCAGCAAGACCAGGCTCCAGGATTTATGGCAGGGGCTGCCCAGCCCCGTGCATGGAAAGAGATCCCAGCTGCTGAGCAGGGCTCTGGATCCCTCTCCCCAGGGCATGGAAGGATGCAGGTGGGGCTGTCTCAGCACTCACAGGAGCTCCTCAGCCCTGCCTGCACCAGGCCCTCCCCATGTCCTCCTGCCACCCCTGCTCCCGCTGCCATCACAGGGGACAGAGCTGCAGCAGCTGCTCTGCTGCACAGCTCTGCCCAGCCTGGTGTGACAGCAGCAGGGAGGGCTCGTCCAGACCTGCCACTCTTGGCTCAGTTCCTATTGCTTCCACCCCAAACAAGCAGAACATTCCCCAAGAGCCAGACTGTGCCATTCCCTGATTTTATCCCCAGACTCTGCAGCCATTCCCCTGCTCCCACATGCCAGCGGCCACCTGACGTGGCCCACCTGCCACCAAGCATTTGCTGGGCATCAGGGCAGGCTCATTTCCTGACACATTTCCTCCAGCAGAGCCTCAGCTGGATTCACATCCTCCCCCTTGACCAGTTACTCAAAGTCCTCTGTGATTCACAGCTCTGCCTTGCCATCGCTGGAATACTAATGAGGGAAATGTTGATTTATTGAAGCCCTGATATGTCACCGCTGGATTAAACAGTCTATAAAGTATATTTGGACACATTACAGGATTAGAAGAATCCGCCTGGGAAGTTCTCTTCCTCTTTCCTCCACTCTTCTGCAAAAACACCCAGTTTCAAGGACGTGGCACACAGACACAGTGGAGGTGCCTGGGTGGGCACCACCAAAACCCAGCCCATCATGGGGAGACTGCAGAGAACCCCCCACCACCCCTGCAGAGAAAAATCCCACCTTTCAGTAGTGGTACACCTTGATCTCTCTGTTTTCATCCAGTCCTAGCTGGAGGAGGCTGGGGCTGCTGCCTGGGGGCTTCTGTGCCTGCAGGGAGAGAGGTCTGACAGCTGGGTGAAGGAAAAGCCTGGCTTAGAGCAGGAATTAGCACAGACAGGACAGGTACCAGGTACTGAGCCAGCCCACGGCACACAGGCTGTATTTAGCCTGCTGCATCCCAGTCAAATGGAATTAGAGGGGGATTAGGGAATTCAGAGGCACACCATGCTCAGGACAGCACAGAGGCCATGGGGATTTGCTGCTAATTCAGTGTACAATGAGGAGACACCAACAGCCCCAGCACAAGGCTGGTACCACACAGCCTGGGAGCATCCCTGCTCACAGCACAGAGAGGTCTTGCTCTCTGGATCCAGCCCCATGCTGCAAGATTCCTCAAAACAGAGCTGGAGAGGGCAGAGAGCCCCCCTGCCCCACCACGTGCCCTCCCACGTGCCCAGGCCACATCTCCAGGTGCCCTCACCTCTTCCCAGGCTGCTCAGCAGGGCCTGCCTGTGGCCAAGGGCTCAATCCACGGCACCAGAAGCAGCCCTGCAAACCCAGACCCCCTTCCTGCCCACCCCATTCTCCACTCTGCACAATTTTGGTCAATATTTTAAAATCCTCACATTCCCAGCTCAAACTGCTCCTTTACAGCTGAGCAGCATCACTGAAGAGCATCACAACACAAGCAGGGACGGGAAGGGAAACTTCCTCAGTCAAGTACAGCTCAGAGGGCAGCACACAGATCACTCCTGCTCCATCTGCTGAACACCACATTCCTGTGCAGAACCAGGCACTGGAACAGAGACCAAGGCCTCGGAATTGCTGCTCAATTCTTCATTTCACACCCCTCCTGCCACCCTCCTCCTACTTTCTACAAGAAGCAGGAATGCAATTAAAGACCAGACCCAGGTAAAAGATACACTTTGGAATCCTTCTTGAAGCCTTTCAGCCACTTCTTGTTGCTCTCAATCATCCCCTCAATATTCCTCTTCTCTGGCTCACTGAACTTGGAATACTGGAAGAGCCGGATTTGTTCTCTGTGGCAGTGAGAGAGGGAGAGAGGGTAAGTGGGGAAAAAAAAGAGATCTGGGAAGAAATTATCCCAGAGGTGAGAAAGTGATGGGCTGCTGAAGAAAAAAATACATATACCTCCTCTAATATATATACTGATAGTTCACCTTTTCTCCTTAATAAGCAGTTCATAGCAGTTATCAAATTGTTATCTACTTGTTATGTGAGGAGTGACCTAATAATCACTGCAGAGAAACAACAGCAGCACAGTGAAACATCTCAAGGAAGAAGGCCCTTACTCTGCAGGGACATATCCCAGCTTGCTGTCCAGAGGCACAGGACTCCCACTGAGCGAGGAGATCCCACCTGGAAAACAGACGTTAAATTTCATTTACAACAATTTAATACAGACCCCACAAAATCCACGTATCTGGGTGTGTTTGCTTTCCTGCACCACGGACATGCTGTCCCTACAAGGACACCAAGGGAACAGAAGGAGATCCCTACGTGGGGGATCCCAGTGGAGAGGGCTGGCTCCTCTTTTGCTGCTTCCCTGGGTATTAAAGAGCAGGATGACAGGATCAGCCACACGCTGCACTTCTGGAATGAGCTTCTCATCCCTTATCCCCTTAGCACCCTTCCTGCCAGCAGCACCAGTGCACCCACCCTTCCCAGCACTGCAAGGGTGATACAAAATCAGAAGTTGCAGGCAGCAAAGCAGGTGGAATAAGGCCAGGAGACTCACCTGGGAAATACCTGTGCCATTTCTCTGTCAGCATGTTGTCCACTGACTGCCCTGAGATGGAATAACTAGAGCTGAGCCCGCTGCTCCGGGCCCACTGGTTCAGGGGGGATGCCCTGGGGGGCTTCCCCAGGGAGCTGCCCCCCCCCAGGCCTCCCAAGGGGGGATAGGTGGGAGGAGGGATGCCCTCGCAGTGTGTGGAGGTGAGGAGAGGAGGCTGGTGCTGGCTCAGGGAGTCCAGGAGCCCCAGGACCCCGTTCAGCTCACTGGTGATGCTCTGCACAGAGTCCCTCAGGTGCTGGATCTTGTCCTGCTGGAGGACAGGCCAGAAATCCGGTCTCAAGTCAGCTGAAGGAAGAAAGGGGAAGAAAGGGATCACAGACAAGCCCTGACAAGAGCAGCCTTTGTGCAAGCAACCCAGCCCTCTTGTCTGCCTGCCCTTCTTCCCCCTGCACAATTCCAGACAACCAAAGCCCAAGAAAAAGCACAAGCAGCAGAGAGGGAATGGCAGCAGCTTCTCCTGCCATGGATGTGAGGAAGGAAAAGCTCAGACTCCTGCAGAAGAGCAATACAGATATGCAGGATCAGAGGGAAATCAGAGAGATTTTATAATCCACAGAGATTTAAAAGGCAGGTTCACTCACAGATCCCATCCCTCTTAACTGCCACTACAGGCAAGAAACAAGTTTTTGCAATGAGGTGTGGCACATAGAGCAGTCCCAGACCTGCTCAGCTGAGCACAAATGAGGACAGGGACATCAGAGAGGTGAGAGGGAAAGGCAGAACAGGCCTAGAGCCTCACACGTTGGGCACTTACATCTAGACTGGGCCAGATTCACACTGGACATGCTGCTTGTGTCCTCAGAGGTGCTCAGATCAAAAGTCACCACCTTCTTGCACGCAGAACTCTTCAGTGTATCTTCATCTGAGAGCTGGTCAGGAGGAGGAAAACAATGCCAGTAAAACCTGCTGTATCATCCCTGGAACATAAAAGCTACTGGAAATCTGCCTACAGCTTGTCTAGAGAGCTGGACTGCAGTCAGGCACAGGTCAAGTGAAGGCAAACTCATCTTCAGCCCCTGACAGCAAAGTCTGAGTGTCCAGAGACTGCTTTGGCTCTGAGAGAGCAAGAGGCCAAACCCAGCAGCCACGTGAAGCAGCCCTTCCAGCAGGAGTCAGCGTGGTTTGTGCTGTAAATAACCTCACAACTCTTGCAGGGCTGGGTTCTCTGCGCCAAGGGCAAGAGTTTGACCATCAAAGGTCTGGTTCTCTTGCACCTGCTGCTGCCCTGCCTAAGGCCACGTGGTCCCAGGCAGAGCCAAAGATTCCAAGGTTTGCCTTGGTGAGGAGAGCAGGCTCCATCCCAGCTGAGGTGAGGTGACCTGCCTTTGTTTCCTCCGGGCTCAATCCATGCAGCTTTTCCAAGCTGCTTTCTGCAGACACACACTCAGCAGCCTCTGGTGCTCTCAGTGGTTCCAAAATCCAGCTCTGCTGGCACACACCAGCCTTTGGCTACCAGCTGAACAGCCCTGACAGGGACCACGAGCCCCTCACAGACCCCTGCCTGGGGGAGGAGGCCAAGAGCTCTGGGCAGGGGGAACGCAGCTGGGCAGGGATGCTGGAATTTACCTCCTCCAGCAGGGAGGACTCCAGCTGGCTGAGCTTCTCCTCCTTCTTCTTCAGCAGCACCTGTCCTTTCTGCATGGCTGACTTCATCTTGTTCAACTCCTTTGCCTCCTGCACAGACCAACAGCCATGCCAAGGAGGGAAATTAAACAGGAATGACAGGAAATAATCTACGTCAGCAGTTGGGGTGACTTTCACCACCTTGTTCTGCTCAGCACAGGGAGTGCTGCTGGAGTGACATCGCTCCCAAGTCCTCCAGAGTGTGGGGAGGGGTGTGTACAGTGAGCAGAGCACATAGCTCAAAGCAGGTTCAGCCCAAGGAAAAGGAGCTTCCACTTCCAAACCCACACCAAAGAGGCTCACCAAGCCCACACCACCAGGAGCCAGGACTGCGGGAGGTCTGTGACACCCAACACCCAACACAGGGCTCACCTCCTCCAGGTTCTGGCGCACTCCCTGCAGGAGCTGGGAGCTGTGGGGGTCCTGCATGGCCTCCTGGGCTTTGTGCAGCTCCTGGTGCCACTGCAGGCTGGCAGCCCGCAGCGCCGAGTGCCGCTGGCGCAGGAAGCGGCTCTGGCGCAGCAGGAACTCCTTGGTGCTCCTCAGGGACTGCCCCTCTGCTGAGATGTAGCTCTGGAGCCTGCAGGAACAGGCAGGGCTGTCCTGGCTCCCTGTGCTGCTGCACACCTCACACAGCATCCCCCAAAAGCGGGTGCTCAGCGCCCGGTGTGCAAACCCAAGTTAAAGCTCGGCTTGGAAATCCAGAGCAGGAAGTTTTCCTGGCACAGGGACACTCACCGGTGGAGCTGGAGGTCGCTCTCCTCAGGGCTCTGACAGGCTGGGGAAGACTCCCTGGACAAGTGCTGAGAGGGTGACACATTGCAAAAACTAAGAAATAGGTATGGGGGAAACAGAAGCTCCTAAGAATCCAGCGAGGAGCAAAAGCTTGGAGTGACATCACCACGGCACTGCCCAGATGCAAACACAGCACCAGGGCTGCTCTTGATGTGACTTTTGAAGGTAACAAAGACATTTCTATCCCCACACAAGCCCTGCTTTTGATTTGAGTATCCCACACTCCTCTCCACCCACTAATAATAGACAGACACCTGCAAATACTACTGAACACAGCAGCAAAGAGAAATCCAACTCTGCATCTCAAATGATCTCACACAGAAGGAACAAATGCCAGGATTTTCAAGGGAGTTTCAGCCTCAGATCTCACGAGGCAAACACCTTCACAGGCTGCTTTACTCACAGCTTGAGGAGTTTCTCTCAGGTCTTCAACACAGAGCTCAGCTTTCTTTCTTGGAGATTCCACACTTTCTTCTGCCTCCAGTTCTTTCAGAGCCTCCTGCTTGCTCCTGATTGCTTCCTCCAGCTCTCTGCCACAGGAAAAAGCATCAGCAGAGGCACTTGATTAACCTGCAGTGGTGTCCAGAGTGACCTCCAGATTCCAGCAGGGAAAGGGCCACAGGTGGGCAAGACAACACCAGGGCTGTGTCTGTGGTGTTACACCAAGTGTAAGCCTTGGCTGGGCAGGGAAACTGCTTCCCACCCTTCCTCAGCAGCTCAGCCATCTCAGGAAAACCTCTTTGCATTTCAGTGCCCCTCTCACAGCACCTCATTAACCTCTCAAGGCAGGAGTGGAGGAGACAAACCAACCTGACATGCAGAGGTGAAGGAGCAAATTCAAATTCACACCCTGAGTTGATAAAAAATCTGGAACCAGCCCCCAGCAACTCTGTGCCCCCAATGGGCACCTCAGGATTCTGAAGGAACACAGCCCAACAGAGAGCTGAGAGGTCAGGGAGAGGCCCAGGTTAGGTTAGAGAGGTTTGTCAGGGGCACAGGGCAGATTTTTTGGTATTAGAGGAAATTTCTCACACACACCCGATGCGTTTCTGCAGCCTCTGGCTCCGGCTCTGCAGCAAGTCCACCTGGGCCTCCAGCTCAGCCTTCTGGTCCTGCAGCTCCTCCAGGGTCCTCCTCAGCTGCTGGATGGACTCCAGGAGGCTGGAATGCTCCTTCCTGCTCTCCTCCAGGCGCAGCTGAGAGGCTAGAGCAGCTTCCTAGATGAAAACCAGAAAATCCCTCACAGTCATTTCCCCAAGAGCAAGACAAGAGGCACACAGCTCACAGAGTCCCAGAGCCACACACCCACACACCAATCCTGGGAGAACAGGACTGCCTTTCCTCTTTGGGGAGCTCAGAACTAACCCACTTCCCAGCACTTTGTTTTCCTAAAGCCCCAGTTCTAAGGTGCTGCCCTCAGCCCCAGGTGTCCGTACATCTCTTTCAAGCTGCATCCGTCCATCCTCATCCAGCAGCAGCTGCCTCCTCCTTTGCAGGGACTCCTCCTGTGACAGGGGAGAAGGCAGGGCAGTGTCAGAGCCAGGACACTGCTAATGCTGAGCAGCACCTCAGGCCTGAGTCTCAAGACCATTCCCAAACACACAAGGAGTGTTGTCAGATTTGCTTTATGACCCCCCTCATGGCCACTCGCTGCCCCCCAAAGCACTGAGCAAACCCAGAGCTCAGACTTTCACAGCAAACACCAGCACCAGGAATGCTTAGCCCTGCTCTGACTGGTGACAAAGTTTTACCTCTAAGTGGGATGGCAGCAGAAGCCCTGGCTGAGCTTTCCTGAACAGTGCCCCGTGAGGAAGCAGCCAAAGGACTGGCACAGATTAGGGAAGCTCTGTGAGCCCAACAGGCCGACTCACCTGGCTCAGGAGCTGCTCTGATCTGGCCTGGATGTTTTTCATGCGGATTTCAAGCTCGTTCTCTGCATCCTGGAGCTTTCTTTCCTGCACGGGGAGCTGAGTTAAAGAGAATGGCACGAGCTCCTCCCTCACCAGGAAAACACAAACTGGGAAGCGTGACCTGCCACTTGTGTCCGCCACCCTGGGCTGTGCAGGGCGGCAGGGGGACAAGGTGGGGAGCCTGCAGGCCATCCCTCAGGAGTCCCAAAGGCCAGAGGCAGAGCCTGCTGCTCACCTTCTCCCTGTGCCTCTGCTGCAGGGCAGTCAGCCTCCCCTCCAGCTCTGCCTGCAGCCCCTTCACGTCGGCGTCGTGGAGCTGCCGCAGCCGCGCGGCCTCGCTCCGCAGCCCCTCCAGCAGCTCTGACCTCTGCTTCCTCTCCTGCCGGGCCAGGGAGGCAGGGAAACACCTCAGTGAGGCACAGGGCTCTCCAGCAATGCAGCACAGACACGCAGCACCCGCTGGAAATGCAGCCCAGCACAGCAAGCACAGCCAGCTCCCCACCCGCGGTACCTCCTCCTCGTACTGCTGCTGGATCCGTGCCAGGGCCTCCCTGTGCTCCTCTCTCATCCTCTCCATTCTCCTCTCGTGCTCTTTTTCCACTTCCCGGCGCTTGTCGCTCATCAGCTCGCTGAGCTGCAGGGGTGACAGGGAAAGAGGCTTCCCTGAACTGCAGCACTGCACCAGAGTGGCCCCCCAGAAATCAGTCCCCCCCTGAGCCCAAGCCTGGAGTGGGATCAGGGACTGTGTCCTGGGGAGCACAAAGCCTGCACCCCGGTGAGGTGAGATGCTGAGGGATGTCCTGCCCCCTAAGACAGAGGATGTGGGTGCCCAGAGCTCACCCCACATCTGAGGAGAGAGCGTGAAGAACCTTCAGCACAAAACACTCACCTCACGCTCGTATTCCTTCACTTTCAGGGCTTTTTGCTGCACTTTCTGATCTGCTCTCTGCAGCTCCTCACGTAGCTGGGCCTCCTGACTGCTCTGTGCCTCTGCCAGCTGGGCTTGCAGGCTGGAAATGACCTGCCAGGAAAGCCACCCACAGAGACTCGTCAGCCTTTTCCACAGGACCCACTCCATGCCCTCTTCAGAGCATGGCACAGCCTCACCACCCCCTGCCTGGAGCACGGCCAAACACTGAGCCAGACCAGAACCACAGCTAGGGAGGGGAAAATAAATTAATGCCACCCTCCCTGGCCACCTTTGGTGACAGCGTGAGGAAAAAAAACAAACCCAACAATTTACATTCTAAGGACACCATCCTCACCTCACGGTGCTTCTCTTCTGCTGCAGACTTCAGCTGCTGGAGCTCACTGGCAAACTGTTCTTCAAGCTCCTCTGCTGCCTAAGGAAACATGGGCAAAACAGTCTGCTGGGAAACCCTCTGGGTGTGGGGACAAGGTGCATTTGCAATTAAATTCTATCCAAAAGCATCAACAGGTACAGCAGTGACCCCCCCTTCCAAACGGGATCACTGCAAGGTGCCTTTACTCTCTCTGTGCTTTCCCTCCCAGGGGATCTCGATGAATCCCCCTCATGCTGTGCTGGAGGGACTGCAAACTGAAGGGCTCCCCAGGTCCCTGCAGGACTGAGGCAGCAGCCAAAGAGGTGTTGGGAGCTGATAAAGTGGCTCAGTTTAGTTCAGATCTGATAACAGGGCTCCGTTTAGCTGGGGAGACACACAGTGATCCTCATCTTGTCTTCAGATGCAGAGTGGCTATTTAAATAATTGTTAGTTAATCACCACTGTAGTAACAACCAGGGGAGCTCTCCTGCCCACCTCCCCATGCCCCCAACAGCCCAGCTGGCACCTGCCCTTGGTGCTCTAAGTGAGCTGTCACTGCAGGTGTGAGTTAATCCTGACACTGCACTGCCATGCCAGCCAGGAGAGCAGGAACGGCTGGAGGCTGGCCCTGCCTGGCAATGAAGACCTCACCTTCTTCTTCTCCCTGTCCAGCCTGTCCCTGAGCTCTCTCAGGAACTGCTCCTTCTCTTGTTCCAGCTCGCTCATCTCCTTCCGCCGCGCTTCCTCCGCTGCCAGCTTCATTTCCTCCAAGGCACGCTGCTGCCTCCTCTCCAGGCTCTCCTTCTCCACCAGCTGCTGGGATTCCCACTCTTCCCTCAGCTTCTGCAGCGTGGCCTCCTGCTCTGCCCTGGTGGGTTTGGAACAGGAGCACAGAAATCGGGATCCAGCACTGACAGTCTGGGCTCGGAGCTGCTGCCGTGGCAGGGAGGCTCAGGGCTCCCTCTGAGCAGCTGCTGGGGATGTGCCCGGCCCTTCCCTCCCAAACCAGCACCTCACATCCCCAGGAAGGGCAGCAGAACCTCTCACCTCATCCTCTCCTCCTCTGCCTCGATCTCTGAGGCCATTTGGGCTCGCAGCTTTTCGAGTCTCTTGGCTTTTTCCTCTCTGAGAAGCAACTCTTCCTCTTCCTGCTCAGATTTTGACAAATCTTCTTCTGGAGTGCTGAGACAAAAAATAAAAAAGGAAGAAAATAGGTTCCGGAGGCTTCAATATCTCCCAGTCCCCTCTCCAAGGGCTTCAGCTCAGCTGGGGATCTCACTGGCTGTGGTGACACTTTCATTTCCCCCTCACACCTGCAGGACCTGCTGCTGGCACAGGAGATGCAGCCCCAGCATCAAACCTGAGCAGTGTGGGTTTAAAACTTGCTATGTCATCATAGTTTACACTTCTTTGGGGGTTTTTTGGGGTTTTTTTTAGGGTTTTTTTTTGTTGTTGTTGTTGTTGTTTTGGTTTTTTTTTGCAGGTAAGTGAAATCCACTCTCATTAAATGGATGCAGGCTCCCAGGCAAGGTGGATGCATTAGCATATCTGGAAGCTCCATATTTCCATATTATACCTTTTGCTACACTTTTTTTTTTTCCCCCTTCAGGTGCCATTTCTGCATCTTCCCTCACACCCAGACTGCATCCCCATGATGTTTCACATCAAAATGCTGTTTCTGGCTGCTCAGAACATAAGCAGCAAGTCCAGCAAGATAATACAGAAGCCTCAAGAGAAGAATTCCCCCAGGGAAAGGACACAGCTCCCAGTGCTGTTCCACCCCCTGCACTGCCCTCAGATCCTGCTTTCCCACAGCCTGCCCTGCTGCTAGGAGCCTTGTCTGGAAGTCCCTCTGTAAAACATCCCCTATCACAACTCCAGACAGTTCCTCTGGGGTAACCTCATCTCCTCTAATGCTCCCATTTCCAGCCCTGTTCCCACCATTTAGCCCAGGATTTGAACATCTGCCAGGTGGGAGAGCTCCAAGCACTGAGCTGGAAACTTCTCCCAGGTTAACCCTAACTGACAGCTCTGTGTGTGGGGGGTCACAGCTCATCCTGCAGGATGCTCTCCTGCCACTCCTGTCAGGGTGGCAGAGCCCTGTCCTGAGCTGCCACTGTCCACCCCAGGGTTTGCAGATCCTCACACACAGAACTACCTGTGCCAAAGACTGTCCTTCCTCCTCTTCCTCCTCCTCCTCTTCCTCCCTGAGAGCCCTGACCTTGCTCCTTCCCCCAGCACCACTTCCCAGGTGGTGGCTACAGCAGCACGAGTCTGTGGCCAGCAGCAATGAAATCCCACCTTGGAAAGGCTTGGAGGAGATGGAGTAAAAAAGGAAAGTACCTGAGGGGTTTCTCTTTTTGCTGACAAAGCTTTTCAGCTTCCTCCTCCTTCTGCCTCATCTCCTCCTGGAATTGCTGAATTTTCTCCTCCTTTGCTTGAAATAAATGTATTTCCTCTTGCTCCAGCTCGGTCTCCACCTCCTTGACTATTTCCTCCAGAGATTCATCATTAGGCTGGTTCAAGGACTGCTCGATTTCCTTCTCAGGTTGCCTACCAAGGAGAAAAAGCTCCTTTGGCAAAAGGGTGACAGAAAACAGAGTAACATAAAAGGAACAGGAACCTCCTCCACAGAGCATCAACTCCAAACCAAAAATCTCAGAGCCACCCACTCCAAAAGCTTCACTGCTGACCTCAGGTGGATCCTGAGGATCACTGGTGGATCCTCTTGGTGCCTCCCAGAGAACCTCCAACTGATACATTAAACCCAGCCCCAGCTGCACTCCAGGCCTAAATAACTCTGATTTTGGCCCACCAGAGCTCACCTTGTGAGGTCAATAAAATCTCACTTGATGAAAAGCCCTGGCCAGGCTGCCAGGCACAGGAGCAGATGCCATCAGTACCTGCTCCCAGCCCAGGGACTGGTGCTTCTCATGGACCAGGTATTTTTCTGCAATTGCAACCTAAAGTGTGCTGGGAATTTGCCAGCTCCAGGCAACAGAAAGCCCTCAACACTCCAAAAATTCAAACCCAATCTGGTTCTAATTAAGTTTGGTTTGGTTTTTTTTTCAGACAGACAGCAGCAAAATTATAAGGTCTGAGAGAAGCTAAAGGGGAAGGAGGGGAAAATTAGTCTAGGAAAAAGATTTTTGCTCTTTGCTAGTGAAGGCTGGAGCAGGAAGGTCTCACCATGCTGTGAGACTGGCAGTGTAAGGCAGAGGGACTTCTGCCAGGAATCAGGGAAATAACAGCCCCAGTTATTCAGCCTCGAGTCAGGAGAGAAAAGGTCATTTCTGCAACCATTAGCAAAAAGAGCAAGACAGAGGAAAGTGGTGGGGTTCTGGAACAATCCCCCTCCACTGGTGCCCCCCCTTACACCACCTGCAGCAGGTGTCCTTTGTCAGGCTGCTCTGCAGAGCAATTCAGCCACTTCCACCTGGTTATCACCTTGTTCCTTTTGCCCCGGTTTTTGCTCCAAAGGAGACCCAGCCAGCACACACACATTTACACAGCACCACAGCTCCTAGGAGAACAGAGATTCCTTCCCCATCACCCTGTCCCCAGAGACACGCTGCCTGATTCTTCCAGCTGCATCTGCTGATGTGTCATTTGACACGGAATGCCAAGTCAGCACGCTCACACCACTGAGCTCCTCTGTCTCTGTCTCGGGGAGCTGCAGGTAGGAATCCACAAACACCACCCTTGGAGCAGCGCAGGACAGCAGCTCGGGCAGGAGCTGAGCTCTGACCTCATTATTTCAATGCCACCAACGTGCCCAGTGGCTGTAAAACGGGGTGAATTGATGGGGTTTTGCCCTTCCCCCCAGCTCAGCATCACTCAGCAGGTTCTGTGTGGAAGAGTTTCTCGGGGAGGGTGAACGCTCGCGGCGACGCCGGCACGGGGAAGGCTTTCCCAAAAAAAGCCAACAGCTCTCCCTCATCCCACCGAGTCCTGAGCCACAGACCCTGAGGGCTGAGCTGCTGGCCTCGCCCTGCCCAGCACAGGCTGCTCACTTGGCACTCAGGCAGGGAGCAGCTGCTGGGATGTGCCCACAGAGCTGCCCGAGCACCGCCGTGCCCACAGACCGCAGCTCCACACGCCAGCTCCGGCCACCACGGGGGACAAAAGGACAAAAGCTGTCACAGCCACAGCACCAGGGACTGACACGAAGCCCTTACACGTTCTGTGGGGCAGGAAGCTCCTCGGGATCCACCAGGCTATCCAGGGCTCCCTCCTCTGGCTCCGCAGCCTCCGCCCCATCGGGATTTTCTAACCCAAAATGTTCCACTGGTGTCTCACAAGCACTGAGATCCCTCTCGCTTGGCAGCACAAAAGAGGGGACAGAAGATCAGATTAGCTCAGGTCAGAGCCAAGTGGCTGCTGCAGGTGGACAAGGATGTGCAGGTGACACAGGTGGGCACCAAGCCATGCCTGCCAACAGGACCTGCCTGGCCAACACGGGGCTGCCAACACCACAGGGAAGCTCCACACATTCCCAGCATCTCATGTCAGACTAACAGGCAGCTGAGGACATACTGGATATCAGCCTCAGAGTGCTGGATCCCTTCCCTGGGTTATCCCACTCTTTCCAGGCCCTTGGAGAACGTCCCCAAGGTGCGTCAGCCCTATCAGCCATACTCACACTGCTGTCCAAATTACAGATGGAAGTGTTGGCAGGCATGCTTGTATCTACAGTCCTACTTCATCTCAGAAGCACAGAGAGGAGAGACAAGGCAAGCACGAGCAGCTTCACAGGCAGAGAGAAAGAGAGGATGCTCAGCTGGGAAGCAGGAACCAAGTGATAAGGAGACAATTCCTGCGGGCAGAACACGTTTTTGGAGACCCTCACATGAACAGCTCCTCCAAGAACAAGGCTGCAAATCCCACAGAGGCAGTCATTAAGATGGACTGCAGCTTCTGCTCACGAGTTTTCCTGGCATGGGCAGCAGCTCCGTGGTTCCCAGTGCCCTGGAGAAGGTGTAACTCTGCGTGGAGGCCAAGAGCTTTGACACGACTCAGCTGTAAATGCCAGGCTGGGGCTCTCCAAGGAGCAGGAGCTCGAGGGGGCACAGAGCTCACTGCTCAGAACAGCATTCCAACTGTTCCAAACAAATCCCCACAAAGAGGCTGAAAAGAAGCTCCCCTAGACAGCCCAGTCCTCGTGGTAACTGGGGTCTGGAAGCCAGCATTCCTCTTGGGATAACAGCTGGTGATCTGCCCACATACCAGGGCATAAAACAGCTTAATGCTCACACCTGGTCAAGGCCACCTCTGTGGAAGGAAGAGAACTGTTCCCATCACAGCTGGACTCTCCTGGCATCAGGAACAGACACCTGAGAGCCTTTAGCTACAGGCTCAGCCCAGCAGGGAGCTGGCAGCCCAGCAGGACCAGTAAGGCAATGGCCAGTGGCCACATCTGCCCAGTTTAACAGCCCAGGGCTCAGCACACAGCCTTTCCAGGCTCAGACCATCCTGGCAAGAGCAGTGGGAGCTGTGAGGGGAGCAGAGGCCAGAGCCACAGCTGGGGCAGCCCCAGGGAAAGGATGGGCAGGCACTTCCACTGCCCACCCAGGCAGAAGCTGAAGCCTGCTGAGACAGGGCTAAGGAGGCAGCAGGAGAAGCAAGAGGCTTAGTGGGAAAGCCCCTGTGAGAGGCTGCAGCACCTGGGGGAGCTGTGCAGGGCACACCTGGACAGGCTGCAGTGAGCACAGCAGGGAGGGCAAGGCAGGAGAGGCAGCAGGAGCTGGAGCTGCCCACGCCTCCCTTGTGCCTCTGTTTGTACCATACCTCTCAGCAGCTTTTGTTCCTTTCCTTTGCTCTTCCTCTGCACTGGCTTTGCTTTGGTCTTTCTCCTCTTCTCCCAGCTCCTGGGCCTGCAGGTAAAAGCAAACAGGGTGGAGTTTGTGGCTCCTTCACCATCAAAGACCTCAAAGGAGTTCTGCTGAAGGTCCCTGGAATCAGCTGGGCCACATGGCACCCAGAGGCTGTTCTAGAACACTGGATGTGCCAGGCTCCTCTCCTGAGGGTATCCAAGGGTCCCCAACCATGCAGGAATCCTTCCAGAAGCACAAGGGGAGGCCTGGGAGCTCAGCTTTCTCAGGATGAAAGGTGAACTCCCTGCCAGCACTACGAACTTGGGACACAGGTTTGGCTTTGCTTTCCTGAAGGTCATTTTACAATCCCAGGTCCCACTGAACTCCCTGGAAAGCACAGGAGAGAAATCTCCTAAAAGAGAAATGTCACACACACAAAGTGCTGTGGCAGTGAAGCAAAGGATGCATTGTCTGGGACCAAAAACCACATCAGGACTCAGCCCTGCCTCCCATCCAGGTTCCAGGGCAGGGTGTGATGGGCTGCACAGAGTCACCAGCCCAGGGATTTCTGACTCCAGGATACACCAGCAATCCAGCCCCCTTGGCAGCACACCGAGCATTCAGTTGGCTCATTTATGGCATAGTAAATACTTGAAATATGAATAGAAAATATTTGAATGTGAAATAGTCAGCTGCTCCTTTCCCCACCTGGCAGCTCCCAGATGCCTCTGCCCCTGCAGCAGGGACACCTGAGGAGGGGAAGGACTTCCCTCCTCACCTGTCAGCCCACAGGAAGCAGGGAGGGCCCATTCATAAATTTTTGGGGACCCCAGCAGGTGAGCTCAGCCCCGTGAGTGGAGCAGGGCCAAAACAAGGCGGAATTAAACCCGCAGTAATTTATGCAAATGCTCAGCAGAGCAAATGGCAGAAGGATTCCCTGCAAGTGCTGTCACCTTCCATCACATCAGGCTGGGCAGAGCCCCCCAGCCCCCTCCTGCCCCTGTAAGTGATGGCTCCAATTGCCCAGAACCCAGGAGCTCAGCAAATGTTTCCTGGCTCCAAAGGGGCTCTGTCACCACTGCCTGTCCCTCATGGGAGGGAGCCAGACAAATGGGGAAGGAGATCATCCTGGAAAGAGGCTCACTGCTCACAGGGTAACTCCTCTGAGCTCCTGCACAGGGCTCCTACTGCCCCCCCCAGCCAACAGGGCAGCCCCTCCCGAGGAATCATGGGCTGCAGGAAGCTCTGGACACGTTTGGAAGGTGAAGACAGCCCCCATCTGCAGGGAACCAGGGCAGATTTTATGCCTTGTCTGTGGAATTATCAGATCCTTGCCCCTCCTGCTGCCCCAGGATCCCCAGCAGCCCCAGAACCCCAAGCAGCTCGGTTTTCCACCCAGCTGCATCCCCAGAGGACACTTCACATGCTCAAGACACAGAACCAGCTGTGTGAACACAGGGATGACAGATAATGGGCCACCTCCTCCCTCTGCACAGCCCAGATCCCAAGGGGGGATCTCACATCAGCTCAGATCACGCTGCAAGGTGCCAGCACTGAGCACTTGGGACAGGTTTGCCTTTTTCCTGAGGGTCAGGCACTGCCCAGGCTCCCCAGGGAATGGCCAGAGGCTGCCAGAGCTCCAGGAGCATTTGGAGAGCACTCTCAGGCACAGGGTGGGATTTTGGGGTGTCTGTGTGGGGCCAGGAGTGGGACTTTGATGATGTTTGTGGGTTCCTTGCAGCTCAGGACATTCTATGATTCCACAGTTCTGCACCTTGCACTTCCAGTCCCGGGGAAGGGGAAGGGGAAGGGGAAGGGGAAGTGAAGGGGCAGCCTCCCCTCTCCCAGGTCCAGCAGGACACATCCCACAGAGCCTCTGCAGCCACCACAGCTCCTGCCAAAACACACCAACAAACCCCCTCCAACTCCGTGCTCACAGAGCTGCCAGAGGTGTCTTTTATTTTTATTTTCTTCTAACAAGAGAATATTTTGCCAATATATTCAAAGCAAGGCAAGCTCCTCAGACGGCAGTAGGCACACCGCTGCAACCCCGAGCCGTTCCAGCCGAGCCTCTGTGCACAGACACAAAAGAGCAGCTGCAGTTCTGCAGGGAGCACCATTTCACACCCACCTCTCCCCAAACAGGGCTGTAATAAACCCAAACGTGGCTGCTCCGAGCAGCATTTGCATGCACAGTGCCAGCACTGCGGGGAGGGAGAGGGGGAGCACAGCAGGCATATGTTTTGTTTTCCCTTCACATCTGATTATGCTCATTATTAGGCACAAGAGGACAGGTGTATTCTCCAGACACAACCTTGCAAACAGGATTGCTCCTCTCTGCTGGACAGGTGGGGAGTTTGCCACTCAGGGTCTCTCCTCCAGGGCAGCTGATCCTCTCACAATCAGGGCAAGGCTGAGTGAGCCCAGCTGGATCCTGGACCCTGCCTCCAACCAGCACAGGGATGGAGCAGGAGGGCTCCAGAGGAACGTGGGGCTGAGCAAGCCAACTCAGAACCACGCTGAGAAGACAAGGATAAACCAGAGATGCACAGCAATCTTCAGGCAGAGCTGCCTGACCAGTGCTGCATGCCAGGCTGACACAGACATGTGCACACCACGTACACTCCATGTGCCACAGGCTCACTGAAAGGAGCCCCTTTCCCCCCTACATTAAAGCAGACAAGACAACCAAATGCTTCAAAATAAGCTTCCCTCTACCAAAATCTGTCAGAGGGAGTTAACCTCCTTTTCTTCCCATTGATTCTATCATGTTCTGCCACACAAATCCTTCCCATCTGCTTAAGAAAAGAAAAGGACAAATATTCTCACAAAAGAAGAAAGGAAAACAGAGTCTACTTCCTTCATTCCCCAGGAAAGCCATTTATTGGTTCTCCTATTGGGCCAGGGAGAGCACCCAGGGGAGCCTGCCTGTGTACACCCCTCCTGCCACCTCTGCTCAGGGTTTATGTTCTTTGTGTAGCCACCTGCACCTCCTCTCTGCAGAAAAAGAAATGCACTGGTGGTGCTGCTGTGGCCCCCTGACACTTCACACATCAGCCCCTGTTCACCTCTGCAAAGCCTTCACTGACAGCATCACACCACAGGATTCCCCCTGCCTGTTCACTGGTCACCCCTGATCCCTCTCACAGCACTGACCTTGCACTCAGGGCTGTCCAAATCAGGAGACACAGTCCCCACATCCAGAACCTCTTCAGAGAGCTGGCTCTTGAAGTCCAAGCCCTAAAAAAGAAAGCAGAAAGGATCAGTCTCTGATGAGCAACCAGAGGTCCTGAGACCAATTTCCCAACACAGCTGGGAATCCCCGCTCACCACCCCACTGACAGCAGCTCAGCAGCATTTCCCTTCACTGGGTCCCTCCCTGTGGGACCAAGGGACATCAGTGCCACACAGGGGGGGCACTGTCACACTCCCAGCCCACCCTCCCACGCCACCAACCTTACCAGGCCAGGGTGGCACAAGGAACATCCAAAGGGGGCACATCTTCCCCAGCCTCTGCTGCTCCCCTTTGTGACACTGCTGCACATTTCCAGGGATTTCTGTCCCCACAGCCAGCCCCCACAAGTTATTCACCCTTTGAGACACTCCCCCCTCCTGGCAGCCACGGGGGCCCTGCACACACGTGCCCACACAAGGCAGAGCCAGCCCAGGCTCGTGCAGAGCAGTAAATAATGACATTCTCAGCCATTTGCTGGCCACGCTGCCTCTGCTCCCACTGGCAGATGGCAATGGCAGCTTCCTGTGGAGATGAAGAGATGCTGATGGGCATCTCCCCCCAGCCCAGGGCCGCCCTCCCTCCTGCTCTCCCACGGGGACCCTCCAGAGTGGGGTCTCCAGCCACACACCCCCCCCTCAGCAGAAGCTGCTGAGCCCCCAAAGCACAGTTCTTACATTGCTTATTATTTTCCTTTTTGCAATTATCCAAGTACGCTCTCAGCTCAACGTGACCTACTTTCCCAGGGATGTTACCTCAGCCACAGCCCCAGTCTGTGAGGTGCAGGGTGGCACTGCTGGCCTGTGCCACACACAGCTGTGAGGGCACTGCACCATCCCAGAGGAAGCTGAAGCCCACACCCAAGGAAGAAGGAGCTGACTCACCACAGGCTGAACCACCTCATGGTTGGAGCACTTGGAGACAGGCAGGTCCTGCTCACAGCCACTGACCCCGGATGCCTTTGAAAGCTGAGAGGAAAAACACAATTACAGCCTGCACGTGTCCTACCCCTGCAGCCTCACCTGGGCATTGCCAACACGGCAACTGCTACTGGCAACACAAGTCTGGCCTCTCCCAGGGAAGAAAAGGTGACTGAACATCGTGGGGGAGACACCAAGGATGTGTGACACACAGGACAAGCACAAAACACCACTTCACAGGAGGGCAGGAGGCAGGGCTGGGGAGGGCAAAAAAGTGCTCTTCAAACATCCCTGATAAAAGGCACTTACTCCTTTTCCATCTGCAAGGATCTCTGCAGCTCTCAGAGCTCCCAGCCCACCACACAGCACAGCACTGGAGCCATAAAAGCACTTTAAAATTCCACTTTGCTGTGCCTGAGTGCAGCGAGGGCTCCTGCACTCCCAGCCATTTGCAGCTGCAGGGAACTGCTCGATGGGAACACCCTGTGGCCCTGCTGACTTCAGCAGAACAACTCAGGTGCACAGAGCACTCAGATGAGTCCGGGAAAGCAACGCCCTCAGCTCTTCAGGACAGAGCGTGTTTTCCAGGCTGGGTTTTGTAGTTTATCATTTCTTACAGACACTACGCATCAGTGAACTTGAGAAATCATCAAAAGCAGCAGGAAGGCAGCCAGATTGGAGAGGGATCGTTCATCAGATCCCGAATTCTGGCTCGGATCCTGCTCTGGAGCGTGAACACGAGCGGACAGCGCCAGTCTGGCAGCCCAGCTGCGGGGCCAGGCCACGGGCAGCGTGTGACACAGCCCAAGCCCCTGCTCCTGCAGTGTGGCCAGTTCTCCTCCTCCCAGAGTGGGAGGACTGGAAGGTTCTGTGCTCCCAGCTCCAGAGCCAGCCCCGAGGCTCCGTCCTTCCCCACTCCAAGCTCGCACCTCGCACGGAGCCGCGAACGCGGCGCCAGGCAGCTCTGGGCAAGCTGAGAGAAACAACAGAAGGAGGGAAACAAAGCAGCACAGACAGCTGGGCTCAGTGTGAGCTTCATTATCAACCCTGCTCGCCCAGGACAGACGGCAGCGCTGGAAGCTGAGGCTGTTCCTCCTCCCAGACTCAAAACACACGGCGCAGTCGAGGGTTTTGCCTGTCGGTGGCTTTGGGCAGCACTCGGTGTGTGCTGGAGGGAGTGATTGCCCAGCTCAGTCCTGAAGATGCCCATCTGGGAATTCAGAGCACTCATGCCCCCCCAGGAATGACTGCCCTGCTGACCAGGAAAGCATTTGGACTGGCTTCACAGAAAAGCAGACAGTGCTCCAAGAGCTTTCCTGAGTCAGAGCCTGACGAGACGATGGGAACAGCCAACACCACAACCACACAGGCAGGTCTCTTACTTTGCCATCATCCAGCCTGTCCTCTGATTTTGAATCAGCTGCTGCTTCTTCCCTCTCTTCATCCAGTACCTTTTCTCCACAGGACAGGGTGTCAGCAGTGGCAGCCAGGCTGGCCAGCTGATCTGCCCCGGCCCCTTCTGCAGCCACAGAGCCGGGCACCTCCAGCCCTGCTGTGCTCCTTTCCCCCTCAGCCTGAGGCAGCTCCTCAGCTGCAGAGGCATCTCCTTCCACCTCAGCATCTTCTTTGTCCACCACTTCACCCCCAGCAAGCTCCTGCTCCTTGCTCAGGGCAGACAGGCTGCTGTCAGCATCCCCGGGGAGGATCTGAACTGGAGACGGAGGGCACGCAGCACCAGAATCCAAGGGAGACTCTGGCACTTCTTCAGGATGTCTTGATTTTAAAGATTCCTTCTAGGCAGCAAGTCAAACACAATTATAGACCCAATACTCTCTCTGGGGGATGCAGGAGTCAGGAACAGCACAGGCTCTCCTACAGCAAGCAGCAAAATCACAAATCTTTGGGTGACTTCAAGACCTGTTTGACTTCTTTTCACACAGTCCCGTTCCAAGGCAAGGGACTCCACTGGCATAATCTCATTCATTTCTTGGGTTCTGACTTTTTTTGATGTTGTTTTTTATTCACAGGGTCTCAGTGGATAAGAGTGGCTGTGCAAGGCCACCAGCCCCACGTGCCCCACTGCAGGCCCATTTATGCTTCCACATTGGATCTGTTCAGTGAGAGATGGAAATTTGTAAGAGACCATGACAGGACATTTCACTTCTGCCTGACATTTCAAGCAGAGGAGAGCAGGCAGGATCACCATCCCACCTTCCAGTGGGACAGACTGGAGGCTGGGCACTGATTGAAGGCACCACTCAGAAAGAGCCTGTGACTAACACAGGAGGCTGAGAGATGGGGGGGAAAAAACAACCCCAAATTAAAGCTTAGTCACCCAAAGGTTCAACTGCCTCTCCCAGCAGCGAGGAGGCCACAACACTGCCCATGGAGGGGGGAATAGCCAGGAGAAGGCTCCCTCATCAGCATGCAAATGGAGCTGCTCGCACGTCCCACTTCCTCACTGTTTTATTAATGCTGTGGTGTCTTGTCAAACATTCCCTGCATCCTGTGCACGGCGTGTTCTGTACACTGAGCGCATATTTTAGCGGTGTATTTTTATCAGAGTGCCTCTGGAATGCTGTCAGCTCCCAGGCCAGGGCTGCAATGCCCCAGGAGCACGTTCTGAGTGTGTCACTGCTCTGCCAGACCTCCCTGGGGCTGGGAGAGCATCCAGCAGGATGGAGAGGACAGAAGAGTCCAACTCCAGGCACTTCCCAGAAATCCTGCAGCTCTGGGCCTCACCTGCAGCTCCCTGGTACTGGCAGCTCACAGCCCCTGGCCAGCAGAGGTGCCCAGAGTCACCAACCAGCCACACAGGGCTCCTTGGGGACACCAGGACCCAGAGAAAGGTGGGCACAGGGAAGTTCTTTAGTCACCCTCGTGCTTCCCCTTTTATTAGGGTGGCTGGAAAGTTATGCTCCTTTTGGACAACTTGCTTCAGAGTTCTCCTGAGGACATCCCACCAGGAGACCTGGCAGCGTCCACAATATCCCAAACGAGGCCAGGCAGGATTCTGATGCTTGAACACGGGATCACACACACACACCAAAATATATCAATACACCAGCAATGGTGTGCACACAAAGGGACTTCTCTCCAGGCAAGTTCACCTCAGCTACTAAAATATCCCAGAATCATCCCTTTGGCTGGCAGAATCCTATTTTAATGGCAATTGTAGGCAAACCTTTTGTTAGCATCACACCTTGATGATCACAAGTGCAACTCTGCAGAAGAGGGAACTGTGCCAGTCAGACACACAGGTGGAGGAGGAGGAGGGAGGTTTTTCCTCCTGCAACACCAGACTATAGATTTTCTGTGGATTTCAGAGCTGGACAAGTCAGTTGGGTTATAACTGGCTTTGGGGTGCATGAAGTGTAACATTCCACCCACCCTGAGTGGCACTAACTGATGGGAAATTCCTGCCTATCAAATCGTTACTTCCAGTGAGCAGCATTAAACTTGAACCAACAACAGAAACAAGCCAAGCAGCTGCAGACACACACCACACCACCAGGAGCTGCCTACTGCATGCAAAGCCTGGGTGGCACCGTGCAAGCAGGACGGGGATGCCAGGGAGCCACTGTCACCTCTCCCAGGCTGGCAGCTTCCTCCTCAGGGCTCCCGTGGGGCTGGGGAGCAGCTTCAGCAGCATCAGCAGCACCAGCTGAGGCACTGCCACGGTCCTCCTGCTCCTCCTTGCTGTTCTCCTAGTTGGGGGGACACAGCCACTTGCAGAATTCCCCACACCACCTTCCCAAGCTGGAGTACTCGCCCACCCGGGACATGTCACCACCCACCACACACACCCCTGGAGCACAAAGCTCTCCAGCTGAACAGCTTTCCTGGGAACTCGGGAGCTCACAGGCCCAGATTCCCAAACATCAAGCTGTTGGATGCTTCACTGCTCCTTCTCCTGCTGGCCAGCTCCATGAACTCTCTGTTCCTCCAGACTCTTCCCAGCTCCGGGTTCCCTGCCAGCCATGTCTGATGCTGCCTCCACTCCACCCAACATCCTGGCTCAGCAAGTCACTAAAACCTCCTATTTCCTTTGAATACAGGCATTCAGCCCTGATCACGGGCTACATGAAGCCAGTTTTTTCATGATTTCACCCGTTACTGCTTATATTTCCCCCTTAGGACTTGCTACACAAACCCTTGTCTCCTGCTTTGCAAGGGAGCTGGAGAGGCTCGGGAGCAGGCTGAGGCTAGGAATGCTTTTCTACTGCCACCTCATGGAACCACAAAAGAATTCTGTTTTCCAGTCGGGGCACTGCTGCCTTACCAGGACTAGGCTATCGCCCATCTAGGTTAACAGCCCGGCTGTTGGGCAGCAATTGCCATTCCATAATAGATTCCCAAAGCCCCATCCCCGCGGCACTGAAATGCCAAGACAGCTCTTTGTTCCTGCACACATTAACATTTCAGTGAGGAATTGGGCCCCCACAGGCTGCTTGTTGTCTGGAGATGAGAGAGTCAGGGCTCTCTTTGTCACATCCACTTTAGCATAAGCCTTTGCAGATCCTGCCCAGCACCGTGAATGGGTTCTCCAGCAAAGTACTTTACAGCTTAATTTTCGTGCGCTGTGAAAAGGATAAGGAAAATACTCTAAAACACTTTAAAAGAAATTAATTTGCCTTTCAGATACTGGAACAGGATTTTCAAAGCGGTGAGAAAGGATTAATGTCAGCACAAACAGTCGGGCCAAATCACCAGAGCTGCTTACAACGCACTTCCCATTGTGCCCTTGTCATCTTAAGCCTGATCCCAGCTAAGGAAGCTCAGGGAAAGCACAGCGTCTGCACAAGGCCTTGGGTGCACTGAACGCTCCGTGTCTCAGCCACGGGATTTATCAGCAGGGCAAGAAGAGAGAAAAACAGGTTTTGTGTTGCCACAGAGAAGCGGCCACGTGCAGCCCACATGAGGATTCCTGTGGAGGCGAGTGACAGCACAAGAGCATTCCCACAGGACGCTCCCATCTCCCCTCCCCAGTGCCAGCACTGCAGCCCCAGTGCCAAGGAGCCTTCCCCCCACGCCCCCTGACAAGCACCGTGCAGAATGGAAGTGCCTCCTCCTCCTCATCGAGCCTTCCTCCCACACCAAGTGCCGTGGCACCTGAGACCCTTCTCCTGCTGTTCCCTGGAAAAGCAGATTTCCCCCTTGCCTGCTTTTCACCTACCTGGCTTTATTTTTCCTTTATTTGAGGATGAAGCAAAGCTCCAGCCTTGTGCAAAGATCAAGTCCCAGCTACCAAACCACAACCACTCCGAGCACAAATGTCCCTTCAACGCCCACCCCACTGTCCCCTGTGGGCCACCTCTGGCTTCTCACAGCCCCCCAGCCCTGCTGCTGTGCCTTCCTCTCCATCACTCTGCTCCAGGTTGCTCCTGCTCCTGTGGGACACAGGAAACTCATCCCTCTGGCACCATTCCTGCACCCTCATCCCCTGGCAGTGCCTCTCCCACCTGGGCAGCCTCCCCTGCCCATCCCATCACCGTGGTCTCACCTCAAAGTCAAAGCTGCCTGCCAGGGCCTCAACATCCAGGCACACGTTTTTTAACAGTCTTGGGGTCCCATGGAAGCTCTGAAGGATTAAAAAAAAAGGAGAGAAATGGCCAAAACTGAGTTCTGAGCCGTGCAATGCCACAGGAGGGGTTCCTCAGCAGTGAAATTAGGCAGCAGAGCCATGGCAATGCACCTACAGCCAATTCATCTTGGAAAGACACCACGGCAGATGTTGATTTATAGGGATTACCATGTGAAAATAGGATCAGATGCTTTTTGGGGATGAAGTAGCACAAAGGTAAGAGCACAAATGAAAGCCCAGGGGCAAATGGAACAGCCATTAGCAGGGGAGCATCAGGAGGCCTCAGCACTCTGGTCACAGCAACAGCCAGGGCACACAAATACCTCATTTTCGCTGTCTTCCTCTTCATTTCTCCATTTCTCTGGCACTGCCACGTTCAAGGAACTTTTCTCTTCACAGATCAGATCCAGCAGGTTCTTGGAGCGGCTGGTGGGCTTCGGGATCTCTGCAGGCTGTGAAGGCCAGAAGATTGGGAAGTGAGAGGTCAGACCACAGGAAAGGGGAGACAGAGACCCACTGAGACATGGGGCAGCTGCTGGGTTCTGGGACAGAAGTCAGTTTCCTACCACTTAACGTTTGGTTATTTTTGAAGGTGTTTATGTCTATGTTTTGCTCATATTTTGCTTTGCCTTCCTTTAAAGGGTCAATTTCTTACCATTTAACAAGTTTTATCAACCCTCAGGTCACTTTCTAGTAATAAATAAACAAAGCATTCAACATGGTCGTAAACCTTACATTCACCAGGACAGTATTTCTTTTAATTTTATTCTCAAATAGAAGAGTGAAAATAGTTGATTAAATTGTAGTATCTGCATTGTTTGTCATGTTTCATTTGGACACCAAATTCTACTAAAGCTCAACACACTTTTTTTCATCTGCAACAGTTATTGAAACAATTCTTTCCATCTGCTAAACACATCAGAAGAAAGCTCACCACTAATTTAGCACTGGGCTGCCTAGAAATAGAAGAAGAAAATAAATACAGTTTTTTAACATACAACAGTATTTCAGAACTGACAGAAGATGACAAATCCTGTCATTTAGGTGTCCCCACGCCTGTGACCCTTTACAGTGTGCTTCCCAGGGCACGTTCCCAGGGAAGAGGGAGCCTCACCAGCATTGCTTCCTTGGGGGTGAGGCTGGAGTCCAGCACATTGCCCAGGTTCAGGGACCCACGAAGGGCGATGGATGAAGGTGGGGTGAGGCCACGGAGAGGAGAGAGGGTGCCCAGGGGAGGCTGGATGGGTGCCAGCTGGGAGCCTGGGGGCTGGAGAAGCACAGGGAAGTTATTGTTGTGGTCTGTTCATGAACAAAGGGCTTTTGACAATAATATTAGAAGGTTAAATATGATTTATTAAAATGACTCTATAGTTCAGAAGGATTTGGGTTATTATCTGTCCAGCTAGGAGCATCTGAAGCTCTTGCTTCAAACTTTATCTAAGGAATGTCAGAATAGTTTACACAATCAGAGATAACAACTTTTCACCTCATAAGCTGAGAGGAAGAGAACCCCTGTCTCCCATATCAGGAGACAGGTAGAGCAATCTAAATGTTCTTGAAACAGATCAGAGATTTTCTTTACAGAAACTTGTACAGAGTAAAAAGACAGTAAAAGATGCTTTCTCATAAGAAGATTTTTCTGCAGGCTTGCACACAGAAAAACTTACAATATGTTCTTGCACCAGGAAGTCACTGGCAGCACAGCACGGGTGTGCAGCTCACACTCCTGACCTTGGAATGGGACAAGGAGCTCCCCTGGGCAAACAGGGGCTGTGGGACCAACCCTGCTCAGAGACCCCCCCACCCAGCAGGCACCAGCACACGGGACAGGTAAGGAAACAGGGTTTGGTTTACTCACACATTTTGCTTTCCAAATGCCCATCTGAGCAGGTCCTGAATACTCCTCTCCCTCCCAGACACACCCAGAGTGTGTGTTTACTACAGAGTGTCTTACAGCCAAAATTAAAGGTGTTTCTGCACTCAGTGCTCCCACCCCAGCTGATTCTCTGCCCATCACCTGGGTTTGGGATCACAAGGCACTTTGTGTCCTTGAAGCCACTTGGTCATCCTCTGCCCAGCCCTCCCCAGAAGCAGGCAGAGCCTACTCACAGGGAGTTGCTTCAGGAGCTGCTTCTCCTTCTTGTCCTTCTTCTTCTCTTTCTTCTCTTTCTTCTCTTTCTTGTCCTTCTTTTCCTTCTTCTCCTTTTTCTCCTTCTTTTCCTTCTTCAAGCTGCCCCGTGCCAGCAGCTTCTCCCTCTCCCGGATGACCAGCTGCTTGTAGTGCTCATCACAGGGATGCTCCCATGTGGAGAGGCCGTTTTCAAAGTTGAAGAAATAGATGTTACCACCCGAGATATCTTGGCTGCACAGCAAAAACAGCAGGAGAAGGTGAAACAGCACGTTAAAAATACAGCTGCACAGGCCAGAGCATCTTTGCTGATGGTGTGAGCACCTGAAGCTCAGGGAAGAAGAGTGTGATGTCTCCAGGAGGCCAAAAATATACCAGTGTGGGAAGCAGCTCTCCCAGGATGCTCATATCCAGCTTTGCAAACAGTTCTTCCCCTTCTTCTGCCACCCCAAAAAGCCCTGAGCTCCTGATAGCCCAGCTAACCCCATTCTCTGCCAGCTGGAAGCCATTCCCCTTGTCCTGTCACTGGCAATGCCCCAGCACAGCTGCAGCCAGAGCTCTCACCAGGCCTTCCACTCGGGGGGCATTGGGGTCACCAGGCACTCCCTGGCCAGCCACAGCAGCTCTGACTCCTTGTCGGGGTCAATCCCGATGGTCGGCGCAAAATCCCGGATTTCTGGGGAAACACAAGAGGAATCTGTCAGCTTGGTCTACCCAACAGAGCCACCCTCCTCAGCTAAAGATGTGGGCACACTGGGAAATCCAGTCCAAAACAAAGCTGCTCAAAGCCACCAGCAAAGTCCTGTGTGCCTGCAGAGCCCATCCTGCCAGGCTGGGGACACGGGGAGTGACACTGCGAAGTGACATTCAGCTCTGCCACAAATCCCGTGTATTCCACCCTCCCCAGCCACTCCAGAAAACAATTCCTGTTTTCTGAATACACCTAGGAGTGACCTGCATGCCTGAATCCCTTCTCCCAGCTCTGGGAAGACGGGCCTGGCTCACCTTGCTCCATAGGAACGTAGGATTCATTGTAGTCTTCTTCCAGAATGAGCTGGTCCCCAATGCGCACGGCTCCTGCCATGGACCCCACACCTGGCAGCGGGGAGGAACCAGCACAGAGTCACAACTGCCCTCAGAAAAGAAAATTCCTCACCCCCAGCACATGGCAGAGCCCCAAAAATCCTCAGCTGTGGCTCTGTGTGGCCACATTTGGCCAGCACAAGCACTGGGGGACCACGGCTGCTGCTCAAACACACAGTGCAATGCCAAGGTCAAACATTTCAGCCTAAACCCCCCCAAATTCTCAGTGCCAAAAGCATTCCTCTGCTTTCCTCGTGAGGCCCAGGGGGTTGTGGTACCTGCCAGGTACTCCCAGTGATAAGCACCCAGAGCAGCATCACCACCTGTGACACGGCCATCACTGTCCTCTTCACCGCCCTGTGTCCTCAGCCCACCCTGTACTTATAACTCTTATGTAAAGTAAGTCTCAGAAGCAGCAACTAATCCTGGCAGTTTCCAGGCAAAGATATTCTCAGGACATCCAAACCACAGCAGCATCACGGAGCTCACACCACTCCCCCTCCCAAATGTCCCCAGTTAGAGCATTTGGATGTGGGCAGCTCACTCGGGGCCTTCTGTTCCTGTTTTCCTCTCCCAAAACTATCTCAGCCCCGTCTCCCATCCCCGGCGTTGGCACTGAGGGATGAATTACAGGCTCACTCCTCTCTTGGAGACTCTGCCTCACCACACATGGGGACACCTCAGTGCGACCTTTCAGTGCTTGAGGGGCAGCTATAACAGATGGGGACAAAGGAGAACGGCTTTAAACTGGAAGAGGAGGATTTAGGTGAGATCTGTGGTGGGAATTCATTCCTGTGAGGGTGGTGAGACCCTGCCACAGGGTGCCCAGAGAAGCTGTGGCTGCCCCATGCCTGGAAGTGTTCAAGGCCAGGTTGGATGGGGCTTGGAGCAAGCTGGGACAGTGGAAAGCGTCCCTGCCCATGTCAGGAGACGGAACTGGATGATTTTCAGGCCCCTTCCAACCCAAAAAACCGTTCTATAGCTCTATGAAAGAGAGCCCGGGCCTCAGTGCAGTCGCCGCCGCGCCACCCTGGACCCACGCAAAAAGCACGACTGGCAAAGAAGCACAAACAGCTTTGGTTAATACGGTATCTTTAAAAACAGGAAAAAAAGCCGTTTCCGCCGTTATCACGGCAGCACCCGCGCCACACACGCACAGCCAGGAGCCGGCAGACCGCGCGTGGGGCGGGAGGCCGGAACCGCG
>VXAX01002501.1:4145-22730 GCA_013399835.1 Leptocoma aspasia
GTCCTGCCGTGAGGAGGGGCCGCCTTTTCCGACCCGGCTCCTGCTGACCCCGGCCCCGCCCCGGGGCGGTGTCGCGGCGCTGCCGGCGCGGCTCCTGCCCGCCCGGCACAAAGGATGGGCGGGCGGCGGCCGGGTCAGCACCAGGGTCAGGGCCGGCCTTCCCCTGTGGCGTCGATGACTGTGGGGTTTTTGGAGCCCTCGGTACCCGACGCAGAAAAATTGGAACCAGATTCTGCCGGAAAAGTAGACTTATTTTCGGCGTAGCGGTGCCGGCAGGAGCGGCGGGGGGGGGCGACGCTGCCTGCCAGGCACATTGCCTGTGCACACCCGTTTGTGCGGATAGCATCGCCTTCCAGACTGATGTGCAATTGTTGGTATTACAGACGTCGAGTGCGAAAAATCCCAAATAACTATTGACACTGAGGGCTAGAGGCCACACTAAGGAAGAGGTTTCCTGCCTTGCCGCTGTTGTGATCACCACATAGATTTACCCGAGGGCAGGTTTGAGATGTCTTCCTGTGAACAACCAGAAAGCTGAGGAAAATGTGGGATTGAGGATATAGTTTCATAGTTTTACACTGATTTTCTGCTGGACCAGTGACATGCTGTCAATAATAGCCTTTCACTTCAAGTAATTGCAGGTCACCATGTGTATTTTTGAGCCATGCATAGGGATTCTTTCCTTATATCACTAAAACGTTGCCACTTATGACTTGGAATGCAATCACTTTGTAATACACAGTAAAGAGCAGGAAGATAAAGGAGGATCTAGTATGAAATGAAACTAATAGATGAAGATAAGGAGATTACACCCTCTGTGCAAATGCAAGGTATTATAGTAGTGAAGGGGGCTGCTAGCTCATCTTCATTGTCATGACTCTGTGAAAGGGTTATTAGAGCAATCTGATTGGGTTTTCATTATGGCTTCTTTCAGGTATCTCCTAATTTTTAAAAAATTCTCATTGTAAGGAAATTACTTTGTCCTGGAGGTTGATAAAGGTACTCTGCAAAGTAAGTACTCTGCTTGTGAGAGACATGGGTCATAAGAAGTCTTTTGTAATTTGGAGAAACAGAGTCAAGGGGAACACTGGCGCAGACATCTTCACGAAGTACACTTCCGTACACGTCTCTCTCTGCTGGTCCTTGTATGGGACTTTGTGGCTAATGAGCTTTTCCAGCAAGATGCAGCTTGCTGTTGGTGCTGTGTGAGGTGAGGGTTGTCAAGGTGTGCAGCTGGGATTATGAATTGCCCGTTCTTCTCTCTTGCATGATGAATTCTTGCATCCTTTTCTGAGGAGAAGCAGGCTCAATGTAACCCTTGATACAATGTTAGCAATATTTCAATAGATGTCTTCTTGCTCTCATCCTTTCTTATCCTCCTTGGCCCCCAAATGCACTCAGGTTACTCCACCTGCAATTTTCTGTGAGGTGCTTGGCAGTCAGTTTTGTATTGTGCAGTGTCCCTGGATCCCTGCATGGATTGGTCTGTGTGGGCATCATCCACCATGCTTAACAATGCTTGGGTTAGTGTGATGGTAAACCTGGGCTTATGGGGTTCTGCTTTCAGTAGTAGTTGGGGATATGCAATAAATTGTGGCTTTGTGTAGCCTAAGGGCTACAGGAAGGAAGACCAGTGTATGAAATGCACCAGACAAAGAAGCAGAAAACTGAGATTTAGGGGAGTGCTGTACAGCCAAAGAGTAGAAGAGCTGGGAGTTTTTTTCCCAGGGGAACTGTAATCAAAAAAGTAAGAGACTTGTTTTACTCACTAGTGTGCAGTTGTGAGGGTTTTGTGAAGAGGGAGGGGTGGTGTGGAGCTGTTCTTGTGCAGCAGCAGCTTTGGTCTGTGGGCAAGGAGGCATAAAGAAAAGGTCAGATTTCACTCATGAGCTGTTTCCATTTCTGGCAAAAAGAATCAAGAAATCACATGTGGTTTGTTTATGCAGCAGATCTGTTGGCATCTATCTGATGTGCTATTTTAGAAACCATTTGGCTGTTTTACCCACCACACTGTGCACGCTTTGGCTACAGGAGTGATTCTGATGAGATCCAAGGAGCCTATTCAGCACTTGGGTACCATTAAGCACTGAAAGAGGAGTAGCAGTTTTGAGGGTGGCTTGTGGGGTATGTATCTTCTCATGATTCAGTTCCTAAGGATCAGACCCCCTCTTTGCAGTGGAGATATCTCTGCTGAAATCAGGAATGGAAGCAGGAATAAAACCAAACTTGGTCATTGAGAAAAAGATGTTGCATTAAGCCTTGTCCTCAGCACAGACAGCAGGAGTGGTAGGATCAGTAGCAAAAGGATTTTTTGCCAAAGTGATTTCATGTTGCAGCAGGGGTCTGGAATCTGCTGCCAGGCCACAGCTTTGCATTATGGTAAACATAGACTGAGATTATGATTTCTTTTTTTAACTTGAGTGAGTTTAACTCAAGTGAATTCTACATAAATGTAAACCCTTTGCTGACCTGTTGGGGAATTCTGGGAAGTGTGACATCTGTGACTGTTAATTGTTTTAAATATTTAAATCTTAATCCCCTGTGATGGTAAGCAAATACCTAGGTAACCTAGACAGTATCTCTGGTGTCTCATTTGTGCAAAGATGCAGGAGATGTGCCCATAAAACACAAATACCTTCCATCAAGAGATGGAAAGAAGAGGTTGTAACTAATACAAAGGCCACACTTCATATGTGAAATGTTGAGAAATTACTTGAACTTCAGTAAAAAAAATTAAGTAAAGTTTGTCTTACCTCAACCATTCTGTTCTATTTGTCTTCCAGACCCCTACCTGTGATGATCCCACCATCTGCACCAAGCCCTGTCAGCGATGCTGCACTCCTGTCAGGTGTGGCCTCTCAGGAAGTCTGGAGGTCATCAGTTCCAGGCTATTCTGGACTGCCCACACGGCACATAAGTCACCGGGCCAACAACTTCAAGAGACACCCGAAAAGGAGAAAACACATCCGGCCTTCGCCGCCGCCACCGCCAAACACTCCATGTCCTATTGATCTGGTTGACTTTGGGGATCTCCAGCCTCAGAGGTCTTTCTTGGAACTCCTTTTCAATGGGTGCATTCTCTTTGGGCTTGAATTCAGCTATGCCATGGAAACAGCCTATGTTACCCCTGTGCTGCTCCAGATGGGGCTTCCAGACCAGCTGTATGGAATGGTGTGGTTCATCAGCCCTATATTAGGTAACTTTTCATGATGCTATTTCTTCCCTCTTATTTTTTCCTCTATGAGGTCTTTTTTATTTCTTGTTTGCAGTACCTCAGCTGTTCATGAGTATATTCTCTCAAGGTTAAGGAATACTAACCATAATTTTAGACAAACAGGAGGACAGTTCTTGCTGTGCCCTGCCTGAAATAAGACAAACGTGCTCAAAATATTTGTTCTTTTAATAGCTTCTCAACCTCTTAAAACTTGTGAGGGTAAGCTTTGGTTGCTCTGTTCCTGTATTTAAAAACAAGCATCAGAAGATCGGTGTATCCATTTATGTTCTCATGAAAAAAAGCATACAGAGACAGTTTTCAAGGGTGTGTGAAAAAAAGCAGAGTGAGATTGCCTTCTCCTGTTTAACTTTCTGAAACAAATGAGGTGTTCCAATGATGAAAGACCATCGACCACTGGTGATACAGGCATTGAATTACTTGCCTTAGCACAGAGGCAGGGCTGGGAGTGTATCCATTACTATGGATACCACTTGGAAAATTTTCTTCTGCTTCTTCTTGTGCTCACAACATGTGCTTCAGAAGAAGAGATAGGCCCCTCCTAACAGGCTGGCACAGATTAATACAGGCATCTTTCCTACTTGCATATTTGCTTTCTGCTGTTTTCCAAGCTAATCCTGCAGGGGATCTCACATCTAATATGGGATAAATGAAATGGCTTGTAAGGAACAGAGTGCTTAAGAATGTGTAACTTGGACTCTGACTCTTCACCTGGTGTCAAACTCTATGTTACTGATGCAGAGGGAAGTGCCCTGCAGTGAGCAGCAGAACATTCTGTTACTCAGTCCCTGTCCTGGGCAGTGCCAGGCAGTGTGTGGTGTGTGCCCCTGGGTGACCAGTGCTGACTGGGGATGTCACTGCACTGTGGTGTCCTGCCTTAACTGCCTTTTAAGGCATGCCTGTTTTAACTCCTCTGTGAAAGAGGCTTGTAGAAGAATCCTGCTCATTGGTGATTCCTTTTTTCTAGGGTTTTTGCTACAGCCTTTGCTGGGAGCCTGGAGTGACAGATGCACATCAAGATTTGGGAGGAGAAGACCCTTCATTCTGGTTTTAGCAGTAGGTGTGTCTTTTAGAAATGATGGGCATAACACTTAAAAATTTTGTGCATCTCTCTTCTGTGACATCCCTTGTGGCACTAAGCTGAACAAAATGCTCCTGAGGTGTTGGGTGTTGTGGCTCCAAAGAAGATGGTGAGTGACACTGAGCTGATGTTTTGGCAGCTGGAGATCCACACATAAAAGCTTCTCTGAGTCTGAAAGGATGTTTTGAGGGTCAAGAATGTGGATGGTTTTGGCCAAAGTAAACTCTAGACATTTGTTAAGCTCGAATAGTGGAAAAGGATTATGTGTATCCTATAAGCCACACTAATTTCCCAGGCTGCACAAGAGCAATAGTGCTTGCTGCAAGCTTGCAGGTAGAGTAGTGCTTTTGGAGTCGAGCTCTGCAGAATTGCTTACAAATGGTGACCAATTTTGTTTTGCTTTTGTTCCCAGGAGCATTGCTTGGGCTCTCACTTATGCTGAATGGCAAAGATATAGGGAGTGCCTTGTCTGACACTGAGAATAACCACAAGTGGGGGATCATCCTTACGGTCTGTGGTGTTGTCCTCATGGACTTCAGTGCAGATTCAGCAGACAATCCCAGTCATGCCTACATGATGGATGTGTGCAGCCCAGTGGATCAAGACAGGGGCCTCAACATCCATGCTTTGTTAGCAGGTATGTCTTCTTGGTGCCTCCTGAGAGATGTGAATCCTAAATAAACAAGCCTTGCTGTGGGAAAGCAGGGTGTAAACACTGGTCTTTTCCTGAATAAGCATAATGACGAAATACTGAGAGGTATCACTAATTAACCGTTTTAAAAAAAAATCTACTTATTGCAAAAGGCTTTTGTAACTACTTCAACTCAAAGGAGATACAGTCTTGGGTTGTTCATCTGAAGGTCCCTCACATATTTCATAAGACATATGGAAACAAAATAATCCCTTTTAGGGAGGAGATTTGGCTTCCTGCAGGTGTGGAATATGTGTCTTGTAGTTGCTCTGTTGGAGGCAAAAGTGCATACTGGGTGCTGTTGATCCCTCACTGCTGTCATCTTCAATTGCTGTGCTGCCCTGTTCTAGGAGACTGTTCCACACTCTTGAATGTGTTTGTGAGTAAGAAAGGAGAGTGTTGTAAGACTTTCACCATGTGAATGGAGAGAGAGGTGCTCTCAAAACTTCCCTGTTCATCGGTAGTAGCACAGTGGCAGTTTTGTGCACTGTCAGCACAATGCTGAGTAATGAGCTTGCTACACTTCTGAAGTGATTGGATCTGTCTTAGTTAGATCTGCATTCCTCATATGAGGAAAATGGATTTTCACTTTCAGGAAAACAGTCTTAGCTGAGTGATTGCAGAGCCTTGTCACAAGGCTGGTGGACACTTCTGTTTACGGACTGAAATAGCTAAAGGTAAGGTGTTTTGTTCTTGGCAAAGAAAAATTATAATTTTTAATTATTTGTATCATCACTTTCACAGCACTTTTCTGCCTCTCTCTGTACCGTGTTGGTACATGCAGACTATCCTTGTGGCACAGCTGTGTTTATTAGTGCCTTTGAAGTGAAAAGGGGTCAAATGGTAAAACAGAAATGTCAGATTCTGCTCATGATTCATTAGACAAGTGATGCTGTGTTGCTACTGACTTATGGGACTGGACAGGGAAGATAATCTTAGCTCTGTTCTTCCACCAGGTCTTGGAGGTGGCTTTGGTTATGTTGTTGGAGGAATACACTGGGATAAAACCAGTTTTGGAAAAGCTGTAGGAGGGCAACTTCGTGTCATCTATGTCTTCACCTCAGTTGTACTGACTATTGCTACTGTGCTGACTCTAGTTAGCATTCCAGAGAGACCCTTAAAGTCCTCTAACAAGAAGAAAAAGGTGATGAAAAGTCCAAGTCTTCCTCTCCCTCCTTCTCCACCTTTCTTCTTTGAGGACAGTGTAAATGAAAACTCTGCTTCTCATAACTCAGCTCACTTACATTCAAGTTTTACGAGTCCTGTTTCCCCCATGAGCCCACTCACGCCAAAATACGGGAGTTTTATCAGCAGAGACAATTCTTTGACGGGAATTAATGAGTTTGCATCATCCTTTGGGACTTCAAATATTGACAGTGTGCTTATAGACTGTTTTACAGGTGGGCATAATAGTTACATGACACTTCCAGCTAGTTTGTCCAGGCAGCCTGTCAGTGTCAGCTTTCCTCGGGTGCCTGATGGCTGTTACCATGGAGCAAATGGAATTCTGGAGCAAGGGGAAAACAGCTTACCATCAGGGTCTGATAGTGATGTGCTGAGAGTGGGCTCACTGGATGCAATAAAGCCACGGTCATCAGGGATCTTGAAAAGACCTCAGACCTTGGCCATTCCAGATGCTGTAACAGGACACTGCCCAGAGAATAACAGAAGAAGAAATGTAACCTTCAGCCAACAGGTAAGAGCAGGAAATCAATGATATGACCATGTAAACATGAGTGTTATTAATCTCTTCATATAGTTTTAAATGTGTGGTGCACAAATTATTCATTAAAAACTCTTGTGACAGCTTACTCATAAAAGTCATTATGGGAACAGCACACTGCTATGACTCTATCAGTAAAGTAGTAGTGGGTAGAGTGTGAATTATGGCTGACAGTCTGTCAGCTGCCTTTGTTAAGATGGCAGAAATGGGAATGTCCCACTCTTAACTGGGCCAGTTGTGAGAGTTAGGTCAGTATTTTTAGTCTTGCTTCACTACCAAGGGAGTACCACATGAATGCAGAAAAGGTCACATTTTTATTGAGCCTGTATCTTCCCTTTCCACAGAAAGACCTGCAAAATAGGGCCAGGGATAGGATTCTCCCATGAGCTTCTCCTTATGGCAGTCATTACATCTGGCTCCATCAGGGAGGTGAGCTTTCCCTTACTGAGGGATAAGACTCTGACCTCACTTCCCACTGTTGGTGATAACTTGGAATGTCTGAGACCTCTGCATGCTGGCCCATTTTTTTATGATCTGGGATGAGGTAAACAGTCCTGTTTGTTTTTTTTGTTTTGTTTTGTTTGGGGATTTTTTATTTTATTTAAATTTTTTGGGGTGGTGGTTTTTTGTTTGTTTTGTTTGTTGTTGCTGTACTTTTACCCCGTTTGTGCGAGCAGACTTTGTTAGGGCCAGGATTCTACATACTGGGCACACTGAGGTTGAGCATTGAGGTTAGCAAGCAATGATAATGTATTTCAATTAAACTCATCCTCTTCTTCCTCAGTGTCTCTAGAACTTCAGGATCGACATTTACCTGAAAGTGGGTACAGCTCCTGTATATGCAGTGGAATTTATGCATTCCTGCTGTGCCTGTGCATCTGAATGTAGTTACCAAGTACCCTAGTGAAGGGAAGAGAACTGGTTCAAGCATACTGAAAGCTACAGTGCAGTGCTACCATTTGTCACTTGTTCCAGTCTAATACACTTCTTAATCTCCAAGTCAACATAGTCCAGCAGCAGAGTTTAACTTTCAGATGATCAGACGGGTGTGCAATATTGCATCTACTTAGAGGATGTTTGTGCTTCCCTTACTGTGCTGTTGACCTGGCAGTTCTTCTGGTGCAGGTTGCTAATATCCTGCTGAATGGTGTCAAGTATGAGAGCGAGCTGAATGAATCAGGCGAGACCTCGGAGCAGCCCCTGTCCGTGAAGCTGCTTTGCTCCACCATCTGCCACATGCCCAAGGCTCTCCGTAACCTCTGCATCAACCACTTCCTAGGTACTCCCAAAGCACCCTCTTGCCTTCACCTGGAAGGACTCTACCTCGGGGGAACCTTTTTCAGTATTTTATCTATTGCTGCAGTGGCTGCTAATAGAGACAACTTGATTTCTTCCATATAGATACTAATGAGGTACCTTCTTAGAACACTTAGAAAGGAAAAAAATCCAAAACATCCCAGGAAAGCAGTAAAGCCTGTGTTCCTAGAAAGGGAACAACAACAGGCTAAATCAGCACATCTTAAGTTCACACCATGCAGAAAGATGAGATTAGTTGTATTTCCATGCTTACACTCTGAGACTGGCATTTATTTTCCTCCCTTTGACTGCTCATGTACAGGGGTCCCAGAACAGGCCAAGAGAGGTGTGGAACATGGCATTGCAGGAGTGCCTGTAACCAGTATAGTGTTACCTTTACTCTTAACCAATGTGTGACTGGTGTTTAGGAAGGGCTTGCAGTCATTCCAGTTTACACAAAATTGGACGGAAGGGACCAGGTAATTAATACTCATTGGCTGTGAAGGGAATTAGGGGATTGTCTACATCAATGGCCTTGGTGCCAATTTGTGAGCAGAGTTTTTAACTGTGTCAGAGGCACTCTGGAGGCTGCAACCATGACATAAGAAGCACTCCTTCCAGTCATACGTGGGAGGATAACAGCAACCTGAAATTACTGTGGGATGAGCCACTCTGTTAAACTGAGTGCTGTGTCCTGTCAGAACCTGAAGACAGCTCAGACTGCTGTCATCTATTTTTCTGTCTTGCTAAACCAGTATTTTGTGGCCTTTAGTCAGCCTTGAGGTTTCCACTTAGGAATTCAAATGGTAAATCTTGGTCTTTAAAAGCCTGAATGTCTTCAACAAACATTGCAGCATTATGCACAGGGAGCAGCGGTCTCAGATAAATGTGGCTGGATGTTATGTAACACTCAGGTTGCACAACCTGTCCTAGGGTGTGATTTGTAATATAGCTGATAACATCCATGTAAGCTTACAAGGGGAAACAGATATTCTGAAATCCTAATAGGTTACTTCTCTCTTCTTTCAGGGTGGCTTTCATTTGAGGGCATGTTACTCTTTTATACTGACTTCATGGGAGAAGTAGTGTTCCAAGGGAACCCAAAAGCACCTCACAACTCAGATGAGTATCAGAAGTACAACACTGGGGTCACCATGGGCTGCTGGGGAATGTGCATCTATGCATTCAGTGCTGCTTTCTATTCAGGTACGTGGTACAGCTGTCTTAACTACTGCTTTGGGAAAAGATACATTTCTTAAAAGTGGTGTTTCTACAACAAGTAGGCCAGTATTTATGTTGCACACAGCCTACCACATGGCACAAGTGCTGTAGCAGAGTGTTCTTTTTCACCCTATTACTTCTGCTACTTAGCTTGGCCTGCACTGACAGCAGGTGAGGTCAGCAATCCAGTTAAGACACATCTCTCTTAGGATGTGGTTCCTTTCACAAGTGGCATTTTCAATGTACATTGAATGCAGAGATACATGCAGTCACCATAGGCACAATTCTGGTGCAGCACCACCCAGTGCCTGTGTGTCCCAGGCAGAGCACTCCGGTGCCATGTGCCACCTCAGCACGTTGTCATGTATGTCATGCCTCTGCCAGCTGCCATTTACCCCTCTGGGACAGGGGCACTGCCATGGCTTCAGCTCTGTGCACGCCCCCTGTGCAGATAGGGCAGCACTGCTGCATCATGGAAGCCAGATTTGGAAGGGGTCCTTGGCACTCACTGCAAGCCACCACTTCCTCAGAGGTGTCGAGGTTGCCACTGAGATGTGGCTGCCTGACCAAAGGGACCCCTCAGCCCCACTGGCCGGTGGCAGTGGGGAGGGCTGCACTTCACCCCGAAAGCTGTACCGTTTTCTTGCAGCCGTGCTGGAGAAGCTGGAGGAGCGGTTTAGCACACGGACACTGTATTTTGTGGCCTATCTGGCCTTTGGGCTGGGCACGGGCCTGGCCACGCTCTCCAGGAATGTCTACGTGCTGCTGTCCCTGTGCGCTACCTACGGCATCCTGTTCGCCACGCTCTGCACGCTGCCCTACTCCCTGCTCTGTGACTACTACCAGAGCCGAGAGGTGAGCCCTGGGCTGGGGAGGGGCGAGAGCCCCCGGGCCACCCCCTCACTCTGTGGCTGTGTCCCCGCAGTTCGTAGGCTCGCAGGCGGAGGGCACGCGGCGCGGGATGGGCGTTGACATCTCCTTGCTGAGCTGCCAGTACTTCCTGGCACAGATCCTCGTGGCCCTGGCCATGGGGCCGCTGACGGCGGCCGTGGGCAGCGCCAGCAGTGCCATGTACTTCTCCAGCCTGGTGTCCTTCCTGGGCTGCCTCTTCTCCTCCCTGTGCGTCACCTACGAGCTGCTGCCCACCGAGGAGCTGCCACCCGTCGAGGAACAGCGTCCGCTGCTGCCCCGTGCGCGGAACGAATAAATGGGAGAAGCTGCCACAGCCCCTGCTGCCTCCCTGCGTCACCCTTGGCCTCCCTGTTGTCACAGGACGGGCCGTGCCCCCCTGGGACGGCAGCAGCGGGCTTGGCAAACGGAAAGAAAGGTCTGTGCTGGCTTTGCTGAGCTTTCCCCTGCCTGTGGGAAGGTGAGGGGTGGGTCAGCAGCGCCTGGCACTGCTCGTCCTTCCCCTGAGGTGGCAGAGTCCCGTCTGTGCCCCTGGGGCCACAGCAGCAGGAGGGGTGGGGCCGTTCCCTCCAGCTGTGGTGCTGTTATCCCGGGGGATGACTGGCATTGTCCAGCGTGAGGCAGGAGACCTGAAAATCCGGTGCCTGGGCAGGACAACCTCACTTTCGCTGCTGGGCTGCATGCGCTGCTGCAGACTGCCACCGTGGGAATGCTGACGTGCCAGTTTGGGGGCAGAAGGTGCCACCTCCTGGCCAGGCAGAGCAGCCTTGGTCGCCAAGGGCAGTGGTGGTTCCTGTGAGGCCTTTGGGAGCCGCAGGTCCAACCTACAGCCTCTGCCCATGCAAGGCCTGGCTCTAGGGGTGCTTTTCAAAACTTTGGGAAGGATGAGAGCAACTGGTCTTGCTTGGGTGGTGTACTCTGCCATGGGCTTCTGGGTGCACAGAGCTGCCACCAGCAGAGCTGCTACAAGACGCCACTGTGGGCTGAAAGCACTGTGGCCTGGCTCCCACACCCCACTCTCGAGTCCTGGCTGTGGTCCGTGGTGATCTTTGCCAATATGTGCATATTTCCTTCCTCATTAGAGTTTAATTAAGACTACAGGAGTTTGTGATGACTTACCAGGAGGATTTGTCCATAATCCAATTTAGCAGTTGTCCATAAACCAGTTTTGGGGGAGAAAGGTCTTTTCCCATCAACCTCCCTTGGGCAGAAGGTTACTCTCAAGAACTTTACTCATAAGAAAAATCATTTGTATGGAAGCCTGCATCACATCATTCTTGTTCATACAATCTTACCTTGGGACATTCTGAAGTCTGGGGATCAGTGACTGAATCCTTGTTGATTACAGCTGCATCTTCCACATCTCAGTGAAACCAGTAAAAGGGCTTTGGGTTTCATTATCTGAGAGATTACTTAATTATTCTGATTTTAGAAGGTGGTGTGTGAGAATTTTTACAAGTCCTAGTTAAGGCCAGGAGTTAATTTTAAGTCATTAATAAAACTATTTCTAAAGCCCCCGTCAGTCTGCCTCTGTATTTGGGTAGGCAGCCAAGTTCTGCCAAGGCTGGTGGAAATTTTGGTGGGTACATGTGCTGTGCATGGCATCCCTGTAGAGATTATATTTGGTCCCTAGAGTCAGAAGAAGGGTTTTTCTCTGGAGAGTCACTCCTTTTAAATGGGTTGTACTTCACTGTCTACCTAAGTTTCTTCTGTTCAATGATGCCAAGGTGAAATAATATGTGTAATCTTTAGTTGTTGTGGCTTAATGTAATCCAGTGCTGAAAGCATAATACATAACTTTAAGAACGCCTTATTTCTATCATCTGCTCCCAATTATTATATTTTAGAAGCAATTTTCATATTACGCAGTATTGATTTAGAGGAATACTGCTGAAATTATGAAGTCAAGCCCTCAGAGATGAAGGACTTAGCTGATGAGTACATTCATCTTTCATTTCTTTCTTTGGGCTTATATGGTGTCACATCTGCAGGAACATCTGTGCCATTTCCTTAATTATGGGACAGCTGTCTCCAAGAACGTTCAGGACAAAGCTGGGACAAAATAGCATGAGAAAAAATGGCATTTGGAACTTCTGATTTCTGACAATCTAAAAACTTGACTTTGGAGAATTCTTCTTTTCTTGTTAGTCTGCTTTGTAATCTTAATTCCTCTTCCTTATCTTGTCAAATTTTTAAACTCAAAAATTATTTTATTTTTTTGTTTGGTCCCACTATCTAATGTGGTATTAGCTCTTAAAATTTTTTTCTCCTCTTAAATTTTGTAGCCAGCGTTATTGCACTAAAGGGATTGTGAGCACTTTATTTTTCCAGGTAGCTGGAGTTGTAGATCATTTTGTTGCAAGTGAAAATCTTCCAAAAATTCATAAAATCAATGTATTTGATGATAATGTTTGTCTCCATTTCCATCTGTAAATAATATCAACTACGTTTATGTAGTTATAAAACTATTGCTATGCCTGTATGCCTTGCCCAATAGACTCTATATGACATTTTTCTATTTTATGGGGTATGGACATTATTTTGCATATATATTTATGTAGTGGTACATACACAGTACCTTTAAGTCAACATCAGTGTGTGTTAATTTGGGGCTTTGAGCAATACTAGTGGTGTCTGGAAAAAAACCAGAGCCTGTCACCATCATGCAGAGTTAAAAGCTGCACCAAATCCTTAGAAATAACTTTTGAAAGAGACATTGCTTACTTGCTTATTCTTTCCCTTTGTCAGACATTTTGTATTTTACAGAAATTACTGTATATGGTCAGTGGTGAACTGTGAGCTGCAACGTGATGTTTCCTTTCTGGAATCCAAAGACTTCAAATATTCTGTCCAAATTTGCAAGTTACTGATTAAAAAAAAGATGCATGAGTTTAGGCAGGAAAATTATTTTACACTGTGCTGTTAAGGTTAATTTTGATTAAGTCCATATCATTAAAGGTTGCTTCATGCCAATTATTTGTGGATGTTTGTAAATGTATTTATTACACATGTACAGAAGCAGGGAAAATGGGGAGAGGGATGGAGAAAAGACCTAACCAGTTTTCACATGTTTGTAATTAATCTACCTGTAACCATTTCAGCATGTCTGCAGCTCACTCAGCCTCTGCTGTGTCACTCAGAAAGACCTCGTGACTTCAGAACAGCTATTCTTTGGTTGGAAAAATAAGTCAAGAATAAAATTTATATATAAAAATATAGTATGTATCTAAGTATATATAAACTATATTAGGAAGTATTTAAAAGAGTTATCTAGTAAATTTATTTTCTACAAATGAATAATTAAGCATCTTGCACTCTATAGGAGATAAATTTATTAAATAATTAGTGTAAAAGGTAGCTTTCTTAATGTGTGTTCTCCCTCCCTCAGACTGGAAGACAGCCTCAGGAGAGAGGAAACTTTTAGATGTTGTTATCATAACAACACCCAATGGATTGCATAAGTCAAATACACATCTTGAGAATTATTTTGAGTACCAGGGGCTGAAATGCCAAGGCAGATCTCCAGCATTTGTTTATCTAAATAGACATTTTCCAAACCGTGGTTGTTATTTTGTAATTATTCATTTAGCCCAGCTTTTCTGCAGGGGAGGTTTTTGTGGCTGTTCAGTGGGGAAGTGGCTGCAGCAACTTCCCATTGCTGTTCCTGTGCCCCAGGCTAGTGCTTCTGTAGCAGGGTCAGTTGACAAATCTCAGGCTGCAACATGCAGACAGCAGCAAAAGCTGCAGGGCAGCAGCACTGGGACAGGCTGGAGGTGTTTCACTAGAATCCTTAAGTGGTATTGCAATTCTTGCTGTGTTTGAAGGTTCTGGGGAGACAGTGTTCTACACTGCACAAGAAGTTTTTAATGTTAAAAGCCTTGTCAACACTCTCTCTCATATATCCCATGCAGAAATGGTAAATGCATGGAATAATGAGGATTTTGGGTGATTGCAGCTTGCTGCCTAATGCCCCCAGCCACACTGGTGGCCAGATTCTCCTTAGATCTGTAAGGCAACAGCACAGGCAAGACCCAAAGAGGGTTAGCAGTAAACAGAGGGGAGGTTGGTTCATCCTGTGTGGAACATGGAAGTCGGGGGAGCATGAAGAAAGCAGGCAATGAGGAACGTTAATGAGATGAATTCAAATGCAAATATGCCCAGAGTAGCAGTCTGCAGGCTGGGGAGAGTCTGCAGTGGGGGTCATGCATTACCAGCCATGTATGTAAGCTGTATGAAAGCTTGTTTGTTTGTTTGTTTGTTTTGTTCTTGCTTTTTCTAGGGATAGCTTTCTCTCAAAAAAGGATAACAAATCTTGTTGCAATAGCCAGTGGAACAGCCAGCAGAGGAAATCACAGCATCAGAGCAGAAATGAAGATTTTGGGTTGTGTGAGTACAGTGCTACAAGCTTACAAGAGCTACTTAAACATGAGGAATGTAACAGTATGACTGTCAGTGCTGTGAAGAGTTACTGTGCTGGAGGTTTGAGCTTCACCCAGAGCTTTCTTCAAGCCTGGCTTTAGCTGTGTGCCAGCCTGATGATACCCTACTCTGCTTCTGCTTTATGCCTATTCCTTTCAGTTATTTTTTATTTACTAGTTATTATTTTTAGCCCACACAGCTCTTTGGGGAAGAGGGCATGGAATACAATTCTGTCAGAACAATGCTGCTTCCTACTAAGAAAGGAAAATGTTCGCTCCTTTTGCCCAAGCTCTTGCTGTGAAGTATTTATTGAAGTGTTTACAGCAACACATCCTTGAGCCTACATCCCATGCACTCCATTATTACCTACAGCCCCCTTAAGCAGCAGGGGCTCTTCATGGCTCCAGAGAAAAGTATCAAATAATATTTTGAAAGGTAGGTTCAGCCCAAAGTGTAAATGACATTCAGTGCTCACAACTACCTGCTGCTGGTTTTCTCTACCAAATTCCAGGAGGCCTCAGACACACCCTTTTCCCCAGCCCTGCACCTCTCACCATTTGCACAGTACTAGAAATGTTCACTGTAATTTGTTCGCAGCATTCATCTGCTGTCAGCATCACAGCAGCTGAGAATTATGTTTTACATGCCCAGCACGCCTGTTTTTCTTTTTTTTTAGTTTGAGCTGTCCTGTCCTGGTGCACAGTACTGTGCATCTGTGCACAGAACCCCACTGCTTCCACAGCAGGCTGGCTTTACAGTGGGCCAGAGGCTGTGCATTGCAGCACAGACTTCTTCTGACCTACTTGGAACAGTCTGTACATCTGGAAATAGTTAATAATCTGGTCCACAAGAAGAGACAGACCCAGTACTTCCATGGACAATGAAGGGGGAGTTAGGTGAGGCACTGCCAGACTCTCCTCTTAGAACTTCCTTCATTTACCTGCTGTTACCACTGTGTCATGCAAGATTAGTGTGTGATGCCTAGTCCCTCACCCTCCTGCACTGCAGAGCAGCCCCAGAGCTCTTAGTATGGGAAAGGGCATGAAAACAACTCTTTTACTGCCTTGTGGATGGCTGTGGGAAGCTTTATTTAATAACAAGGTACGGTTGAGGTGTTATGTGGAGTTTGTTTTGGTTTTGTTTGAATTTAGTAAATTGGGCCAAAAGCCAGGGCTCCACAGAGCTGTCTTAAAAGAAACATTACAGACAGATCTTGTGTTCAAAGGGGAAAGCTCCAGAAAGGAAAAGCTGTGCGGTACCTTTGGATTATGGTAAGAAAAACACTGCTGATGCAAACCTTCCCCTTGGAGCAAGGAAAGGAAATCTGGAGTAAGCTAGAGAGGAATTTCCTAGAAACCAGTGCACCAGAGTGCACTTACCATTTTATAGAAAATGTGATGCTGAACATATCAAATGCATAGAAGAGGGAAGTGTAATAGAAAAACAATATCACTTTTCATAGCCTCAGTCACTTCCAAGAACAGCTTTTTAATCACCTAATCTTTCATCCATGAGCAGAAATAAAACCACTCTTTCTCAGTATTGTGAAAGCAAGCCAGGCCCTTTTGTTAAAGTGTTTTATCAACTCATCCTCTGTTGGGCTAGTTACACTAACAGCTTTATTGAGATACAACACTGGAAACTTGTCTTCACCTGACATCTGTAGAATCATCTAAGAGTTGCACCAGAGGAAATCCTAAAAAGCTTAGGGGTGCATCTGAAGTAGGAGACTTTGGTGGGTTTCTTGTCTCTTGGAACAGGGTCAAATATGTGATTAAATAGCAGGACTTGTAACTCACTTCCCCAGTCCCTCTTTACATGAGACTAAAATATTTCTCTTTTGCTTTTAAATTAACAAATAGGCCCAGAACCTCTCTGGAGAAAGTAAACAGAAAACCAGCTGTACTTCCATTTGCACTTGTCTGTGCCAGGCCTTCCCTGAAGCACTGGACTGCTCTGTTGCAGTAAATCACAGCCAGGAGTCAAAGCACTTGACAAGTGGAGCAGGCCAGTGGCAGCTGGCAGAGGACATGCCACTGCTGCAGGCAGAGCACCTGGAGCCAATGGCATGCCCAGGAAACGCTGTACTTCCTCCTGGGATGGTTCTGTTCCTGCATTCGAGCAGCAAAACCTCTTTTCTGCACCAAATTTTTTTGGCAACAGTGAAGTTCGATTGAGAGGAGTCTGGAGAAAGCAGTGGACGGACGGTGTAGAGTGTAGAGGTAACATTTTTGAGGGGTCAGATGCACCGACAGGGCACAAGTCCTCGGGCCCGGGCGGGCCGGTGCAGTCCCGGGCCGTGTCAGGGGGCGATGCCGGTGCCGGGCTCGGCCGAGCCGTCCGCAGGGGCAGCCTCGGGCTGCTGCTCGCGCTGTCGTCGCCGGCGCAGCCTCTCGGCGCCGGTCACCGTCATGGGGTGGAGTGGCAGGAACCCCGCCAGCCCTGCCCGGTGAGACGCGGTGAGAGCGGGAGCGAACCGGGCCCGCCCGCCTCCCATCCCTGTGCCCGCCCCAGGCCTACCCAGCAGCTTCTCGGCGGGCCGGGAGAGCTGCGCGCCGCAGCCCAGCCAGTACCGCAGCCGCTCCAGGTTGAGCCCCGCCACCTTCTCGCCGTGCGCGTTGGGCAGCGGGTCCAGGCAGCCCAGCTGCTCCAGGTACTTCCCGTCGCGGGCGCGCCTGCTGTTGGCCGCCACGATGCGGAAGAACGGCCGGTTGGCGCAGCCCCCGAGCGCGAAGCGGATGACGACGTGGCCGCCGGGGCTCCTGAGGAGGCGGCTCCCTGCGGAGAAAGCGCGGGGCGGTCACGGCCGGGCCGGGCCGGGCAGGGCCGCTCCGGGCCCGCCGCACTCACCGAGCTGCACCATGGCGGCGGCACGGCCCGCGCGCGGCGCACAGAGATGACGTAAGCGGCGGGAAGGGCGTGGCGCGGGCCCGCGCGGAGGCTGCCGGGAGTTTGAGTCTGATGGGTGATGACGTCATTGGGGCAGCCCAATGCCAGCGGGAGGGGGATGCTGCGGTGGGCGGGTGTGAAAAACGCTTCACTCTTGTTTCTTTTTTAAAATTTTAAAAGTTTAATAATGAAAAAAATTAAGGTAATACAAATTGAGATAATTAGGGCTAGGACAATAAAAGAGACAATAAAAAGCAAAGAATTACGGACGTCCGGGTGCTTCTCTCTCAGGAAAAGCACAAAGCACTGATAAGGGTTACCCCTTAAAAGCAATAGCCTGTTGCATATTCATATTTCTTCATACATGATTCAAACATTCCTCTCAGACAAAGGGTGTGTTCTGTTTAATCCCTGTTCTTCGCCTCATCGCATAAATCAATTCCTCGGCTCTAGGGTGTTTACTAAGGTAAAGATAAGGAGGCAATAACTCTTTCCTGGTGTTTTTGTGTTGTTTTCTTTAGGCGAAGAATTCCTTGGTTATCTTATTTATTCTTTGAGTTAGTTACCAAAAGTATCTTACATTTCATGGTTTCTATTTTAATATTATGCCTTAACAAAAACCTACCTTTAAAAGATTAATACAGCACTACAAAAATTAATACAACATACCTTTCCAACATAACACATGTTGTATTCATTCTAATATTTGCGAAAAGCCAATCATATAATATGCATTTTTCACAGAGGGGAATCACGGGCGGTCAGCTGGGGCTCCCCAAAAAGGGAGGTTACAGCCCCAAAGTGCCTGAAAATTCATAGGGACGGTGTGCGTGTGTGTAAAATACTGAAACTGCGAAGTTTGTCATTTTTATATCTATTGCTGAATAGTGTTTATATAAAAATTGATTTCAAAATAACCCCCCGTATCTGCTATATCACATACAGGATTTTAGAATACAAGAAAACCCGAATATAGAATTATAGGCCTTTCAAATGGAGATGTAGCTTGGGACGTGGCTTGAAGATGCCCGGGCGGTGCCCTGCGGGGCCGGGCGGGGCTCCGTGTCCCGGGCTCGGCCGTTCCGGGGCCGGGCGGGGCTCCGTGTCCCGGGCTCGGCCGTTCC
>VXAX01002504.1:0-25814 GCA_013399835.1 Leptocoma aspasia
ATGGGTGAAGGTGTGGGTGTTAATGTGTTTGAAATGGGTCTTAATGTCTTTACTGACTTAGGGCAGCAGGTTGGTTGCGGAGCTGAGACAGCTCGGCTCCTGAAACAGAAAGTGGGTCTCCACAAGCCTGAACTTGTGAATTTGGGGTAAAACAGTAGGTTCAAGGGGGGGATATGTGGAAGGCGGTTCGGGAAGGCTCTACCTACCTTCCGAGTACCTCAGCCAGTGGGGAAAGGAAGGGCAGCGTGCGGCCGGGAGTTTAGGATGAAAGGAGGCTGCGCCCTCCGAAACCTCGAGAGAGAAAACCCCGTGGGTGTGTGCCCCAGTGAAATCCCTCCCTTTATTCGAATAAAGTTGCAGGACTTCTCTGTCTCCTTTATGAACACTGGCTTTTCATAGCGTGGTTTTCTGTACACAGAGAAGTGTCGTGCCCTGCCTTGGCTGTGTGCATGTGCTGAAGTTGGATTTGGTAACTCCTCACAAGCCGTGTACGCACAGAAAAACCCCTAGGCTCTCATGTCAGTCCTGTGCCTTAAGTTATTGTTACCCTGGATATAATTATTTTTGAGTGTCCAGGCACTCTTTTTACTGGTGAGGTGAATCATAAGTTGTTATTTATAGCAGTGTTTTAGCTGGTCAGGAATTCAGGGCTATTACTCAATTTGTCATGGCCCAAATGCAGGGTGTGGACTCCAAATACAGAACCTGGAGGCAGACCGAAGAAAGTTGGAACATGCAGAACCACTATAATAGAAATTTAGGGGTTTTTTTCTATCAGGCTGGAGTTTTATTTCTTGAATGCGTTTCTGGTATCTAAAGTGTGATAAGCCATTTAGTTAGTGTGAGAAAGTTTTGGTCCAAGGCAAGAGGTTCTGCTATGTAGGGCAGTAGTGCTAACAAAGCTAAAAGAGTTGTTTTGAAACTGAGTGCTTTCCCCTTTCACACCAATATTGCACTTTTGGTTTATTTTCAACAGTTCTCTGACACAGGCAGCAGAAAAGAGCATGTTAAAATCACAAGTGAGCCCAAACCAGGGTTCCTGGAGCGGCTCAGTGAGACTTCTGGAGGCATGTTGATTGGACTTGTGACATTTCTTCTGGCTTTCTACCTTCTTTTTACCAATGAAGTAAGTGCAATACTGTCAGTGTTTGTACACAGCTTTATTACTTGATCTCTGAGGAGGTTTTGTCTAAAGACCTGGTGCTTATGCTTGGGATGTAACAGAAAAGTCACAGGCCACAGGTACTATTTCTCTGGAACTAGGTGTAGTAGAGACAGTAGCTGTGTGTGATGGGAGGTAAGATCCAGAGCTTGTAAACTGATGATGAAATAGTGTGTGGTAAGAGGGTTACATGAGCCAGCCCTCTTTTCTTGAGATAACAAAAGGTTCCCATTTCTAGTAGTGTTATAATTACTTTAAAGAAATTCATACCCCATGTTGCAAAATTGGGGGTGTTATTTATTCTTTTTTTTTCAGTATTATTTCTTGGTTTTAGATTAAAAAAAAATAAGCCAGGAATCTTAACACCCTACCAATGAAAATGTACTTGTTTTGGCAATTTTGGAGTGGAGAGCAGTGGATTCTCTATGGATTTTCACTTAGAGACTTCTTTTCATACCTCTGCAAGAGGAAAAATAACTACTCCAAATTTTGATGACTTTGCAGAAAAAAACCACATCATGATATGAGGGTAAGGCAGGGAAGACTTCTGCCAAGGAGTCAATATAGGTGTGTGGAAAATTAACTGTAATTTGTGTCATTTTTGCAGTTACTCAGGAATGATGAACAAGGTAAGAGGTGAAGAGCAGTAAGTTTAGACCCGTGTAGGAAGAATTTGGGTCTGTTTGAGAAGCTTAGTCAATGTTAATGGTCCTGCTGCCTGGGTGAGAAGTACTGCCCCAAACTGGCTCAGACACAGAGAATGGAGAAGTATGGAAATGGAAAATTATGCCTTGGGCTGAATATACAAGCATTCCTTGTGGTCATCAGTTCACTTGTCTGCTAACCTTGTTCACAAAATGCTGCTGTGACGTTGATTCTCCACAACTTGATTTCTGTTTTCCTCATTGCAGGGACGAGCTTTAAGGACAGCCAAGTCTCTTGATGAGGGGCTTTCTCTTGTGGTCCCTCTTGGCAGCATCCACAGTATCTCTCAGGAGAATGAGGGGAGACTGGTGCACTTGGCTGGAGCTCTGAGTACACCTAAGGTAAATGAAGTAGTATCTTGAAGTTAGGAGTATTTCAAGCTTGGAAGGAAGGAAAAGTCTTTGCCAATTAAAGTTTTGTTTGATATCCATGAGAAGACACATGGGTTTTCTCCTCCTCTAAGCATTCCCAGCTACCACTCAAGCTCTAGTTCTTGGCCTGGAATCAGGGAGATGCTGAATGGCCTTGCACTCCCTTCTCCAGGCCAATGCACTCCCTTCTCCAAGCTCTAGCTATGTTTACCCTCAAGCTGCCTTTTGTGGATAATTTGGATTGTCATTTGTGTAGAGAACCTGTTGTGTGTTCATGATATAGTTAAGGCTTCAGGCTCTTGCAGCACAGGAGCTCTGCAAGTTCTGACTTTTCAGTAGTGGTGACATTTTCCATGGTCCACCCAGATTGCAGAAGGTAACACAGCACCTTCCAGCAAAACAGAATCTCCTGGTTTAAACACTGAAACCTATAAACCCCTAGTCAGCAGTTCTGGTTTCATTCTTCACTATGGTGATCACTTTGATGATGATTCTTCAGGTCAGATGTGCCAGAGACATTCCTTTTTGTCTTTCATAACATTTGTACTGTGTTCACCTGTGTGTAAATAGTGCTAGCTGTACAGTGAGGTATGTAGTAGTAGAAGTACAGTGTTTAGACTGACTTGTATTTTCTGTCATTTTTGCCCAGCCTTTGTTTGACCCCAGCTATGGGCTCTCCATCCAAGCTGTCAAACTTAAGCGTAATGTGGAAATGTACCAGTGGGTTGAATATGAAGATTCCAAGTAAGTGAAAAAAATCTTTAAAAGTAGTTTATGAGGCTGTTGTGTTACCAGGATCTTATCACAATTTTTTTCTTTCCTTCTACCTAAGGAAAAGAAAATAAGCTCTTTATAGCATGAGAATTCTACAGCTCTTGGATTTTTTTTCCTTTAGAGAATCACTGTAATTTCCTTGAGAGATGTTAACTGCTGTGCTAATAGTTGCAACCCAAGTAGGGAAAACATTTCTGCTATTGCTAATAATTCCAATAATTGATGGTAGTATGAATCTTATTAGCTATTATGTAGGTGTGACTGCACAGAATTCATGTTCCAAATGTCTTTCATGTCATATAAGAAAAAGGGTCAGAGGTTATGAAGGTGTGAAAAATAATTTCTCAATTGTATCATGCTTACGGTGCAGCATCTGTTAGAGACTTGATTTGGGCCAGCTTGTCTCACTGTATTTAATTCTGGTTGTTCCTCATCAATCTAGTCAACACTTCCTTGTTCAAAACATGGGAATAAAGAGGTTGTGGCTGTTGAGCATTTGTGTACAGTTTTCTCCTGGTACAGAAAATCTCTGTCTTCAGAACAAGTAGTTCAGAGAAGAGTTAGCTTATGTATAAAGATAAGTCTGTGTTGCCAGAGATCTGTCTGTGCATTTCATTAGTGAAATGTATTCTGCCCTGAGCAGGGGTGTGTGTGCACTGTTTTGGTTCTCATCCCAGCCCTCTTTCTCTGCAGGGAATATGAGGAGAACGGTGAGATTAAGAAAGAGACAACATATTCATACAGTAAGTTGATCAACAGAAAGTCTCTTTCCTTTTATGCAGGTAACTTTGGACTTTTATGGTGTATGTATTTTGATTTTTGTTGTAAAACCTTTATTTTCTTCTTGGGAAAGAAAGAAAAGGAATGTGAAGAAATAAGCAAAAATTCTCTTTCCTAAACAAATGACAGAACTTCCCTTTCCTGAGGTAACTGAGGTGAAAGGAGATGTGCTGTCAGCAAGCAAGGGCTACAGAAAATCTGAGTCTTGTTTTGAAACCCCTAACAGTTCAGAGGAACATCCAGGGATAGGATGCTTCAGAAACAGGGCTCATAAGGTCCCCAATGACCAGAGGTGGGAGTGTGTTCAAAGCTACACCTGAGATTACACTTCAGACATGGAGTAATTGGGAATATGTCAGCTGTGAGCAGGAGAGAATAGACAGGAAAAAGCAGGGTAGCTCCAACCTGTAAGGGAGCCTGTTGAGAACCTGTTTAGATGTTGATACCAGCCAGTGAAAACCACCAGCACCTTCTGATGTGCACTGTGGCTCTTGCCAAGTGCTTTTTTGGCAGGAACAGAACTGAGTGTGTTATTCTGATCTACCCAGTGGCAGAAAAGTACTCTGAGTCATTGTGTATTTGGAGATTGGTCTCTGTGCTTCATTTACCTCTGATCAAAGCACATGGATGGGTAACGTGGGCGTGCAGCAGTTTCTGGGTGTGATCATATAAAACTACTCAGCTGAGTGAAGCATGGGGACCCTGTATCATGGAGGTACATAAGGGGCAAAGCTGTGGGCTGTGAGCCATGAAAAGCATGCTCACAGTGATAGGGAACAAAAGAAAATACCATCTAAAAAACAGTTGTCCTCTCAAGATTGATGGATTGTGTCCTGTAAATGTGTGCATGTGCCAGTCATGGACCCACACAGCTGCTTGATTACTCTCCCCTCAGCAGGGCTGGGGAAGGAATTGGGAAGGACAGGTTTAAAGAAAGTTAGGGAGATGGCTTTCCAGTTACCATCATGGGCAAAACAGACTCTCCTTAGGGAAAGTTTATTGTCAATTAAAATAAATATTTAATTATTGACTTGTGTATTGGCAAAACACGTTTGGACTCAACCTTTCCTGGGCTCAAGTTCACTCCAGACTTCTCTCTCTTTGCCCCCTGCTCCTTGTTATCACAAAACCAGCTAATTCCCAAAGAGTGAAGCCAGGAATCAAAGGATCATTGAAGATGCCAACAACAAAGCTGAGCAAAGCTGAGTTACAATTTTATCCACAAAATACCTTTTTTTCACCCTAAATCCTGCCATCCCCTGTTAATGTGCTAGGAGGAGGGATCTAAGTATCAGTACAGACTATCACAGGCATTGATGTAGACGGTATTACTAGAAGTGTAACCTAGAACTAAATGATTGAGAGATGTCTTCAGTAACTGAGATCTGAGTGTCTTTTACTCAACCTTCTTATCATTCTGTTTAGATACAGAGTGGAAATCAGAAGTTGTGAACAGCAGAAACTTTGATCGAGAAATTGGACACAAAAACCCGAGGTGAGGTACCATCTGACAGGGTCCCTCTGAATTCTGTCACTGGATCTGATCAAAGATGAAAGCTAGATGACTGATTTCATAGCAGAGTGCAGTAGATGGAAACTGCTGTTTGGTAGTTGGGAGAACGAAGGCATAAAGAAATTAGAGCAGCTCAGAGAGTGATGCCTTAACTTATTTTAATGGCTCCAACAGTATGCAGTCTAGACAGTTTCTTGATGGATTTGTTTTCACATCATGACAGTCATTTAGCTCTTTGAGTTCCTCCTGATGTTTGCCACAGTACCTTTTCTGTTCTGTATATTGCATACTGCAAACCAAGAGTTTGGTCATAATTCTGGGTCTAATGAGGGACTCTCTCTGTTCCTCAGTGCCATGGCTGTGGAGTCTTTCACTGCTGTTTCTCCTAACGTCCAGGTTGGCAGCTTTGTTCTTTCCAAGGGTAAGGGCTGTTTTATACTGGCTTTGTGTCTGCTGTTGCATCAGCAGTGGACTTTGGTTCTTTCCACAGTAGCTGCCATGTTAAGTGATAATCAGGAAGCCAGCCTGAAAATTGGCCATTCCAGGTTAGACACTGGGCCTCACCATGATGCTTTATTCTGCCTAGGTCTTGTGGATAAAATTGATGATTTCAAGCAGTTGAGCTTGTCACACCTGGAGGATCCTCATGCTGATGTCACCCGAGGAGGAGATTATTTCTATCACAGCGACAACCCCAGGCGTCCAGAAGTAAGATGGGAAAGATAAACTAAAGCAGTGTGTGAAAAAGGAATTGGGGCATGTTTCATTTCTGTTGAAATGCATAGGAAATAGAGTACAGACCATCACATAGGATGACTCCCTTAGTGCAGCCCTAGAGAATGACTGCTTCTCTTGCAGGAAGCTTCCAGTCCACTCCTTTATTCTCTGTTTTCTCAAGTCTGCTGTGCTTTTAAATGGAAAGGGATGGTGCTGAGAGGTGGGTTCCACCTCTGCCTTGCTGTATTGAGGAGTACAAACAGCTTGTTGTCAGATTATGTTGCCTGCCCTGTTTTGCCAAAAGATGGAATGATGAGGGATGAACAAAGCATATCATGTGCTCCTGCAGCTTAATCAGAGGGCATATTACAAAACAGCATTTGAGCTCTCCTGTTTCAGCTGTCAGCTAGCCCTGAAAAAAGGACAGCTTGGAAATCATTCTGGTTATCTCTTGCTTGACATAAATGTTCAGAAAAAGTGTTGATAAATAAAGGATGTTCCTGTGCTGAGTTGTCTTTCCTGTGATTCCCCTTTGTAAAACAATCTTTCTTGACTTCCAATCTTCTCTTGTTTGTAGGTGGGAGACCTTCGTGTCTCTTTCTTCTATGCAGGTCTGAGTGGAGATGATCCCCACTTGGGCTCTGCTGATAAGGTGAGTCTTCAGCTGTTTCTGTGTTTTGCAAGCTTTGTTCCCAACTCAGTAACAGTAAATGTTTTTCCCTCTCTTCCAAGGTGACTGTGATTGCTCGGCAGAGAGGTGATCAGCTGATTCCATATCATACCAAGTCTGGAGATGTTCTGGAGATTCTGTACCCTGGGGACCTCTCCGTGGAGGTGAGATACCACAGTAAAGTAAAAATCAGGGTTTAATTAAATAAACCATAAGAGTTATTCTCTCTTCAGCTCCTAATAACAGGAGTTTAGGCTTGTTTGAAATGTTTATTACTATTCTGGCTGAGAAAGAACCTTCAGGCAGAGCATTATGCTTCAATAAATCCTGCATGCTCCAGCAATTTGGTGATTCATTTACTTCTTTTAGTAGGTTTGTTTCCATTAATGATTGTTTCGTGCCCTGCTGCAAAGAAAAGCAGATGTCAAGAGTTTACAGGTGCTCCCAAAAGCAATTAAAAAGGCTTTGTTTTCACTTGGAAGAGTAGCAGTAGAATCAACCCTCTGCTGTAAACTCTGAATCTTCGTTAGACAGAACTTTGTTTCATTGAAAATGAACTGGTTACAAATAAGTAATGCATTCAGTACTTTTATGTGCAAGTAATCAATCAGTCTTGCACACCTCTTACCATTTAGCGCTTTCTAATGTCCCAGCCATCTTCATGTGAATGTTTTGTTGAGCCAGAGGGTCACACAACCCATTTTGAAAAGAATCTTAATCAGAATTCTTGCAAAGAGATGCTTTGCTTTGCCTGATGAAATGCACACATACCTTTTAGCTTTTCTTCCCTGCATCCAGCTTGCTTTCTTTCACAGACCTTTCCCTCAGCCATCAGTGGATATTGTTGCCTCTTCTCTCTTCCTTCAGAGTGAAGTCAGACTCTTCCTTCTTTATTACAGTTACTTATTAGTGTCTTATTTTCCACAGTGATGTTGAACGTATCCAATTGCAGCAAAACCTGTGTGCTTTCTGCCTGGGGGTAGTGTTGAATGGTGCTTTTTAGGTTGTTTTAATTAAGAAAAGTGCCAGTTTCCCCCATGCTGCACTGTTGAGTCTATTGCAGTGTACTGCCATACTGCACAGACCCTGCAGAATGAGCTGCAGTGTATTTTCTGCAAGAGAAGTTGTATTCCTAAAATGCTCTTGGTCTGATTGGCTCATAATATACTTGAATTAAGAGGATCTTGAAAAAGAACAAGAAACAGGCTGCATGTGATGGTGTTTGCTTTCAGGAGGTGTTTCAGAAGGAGCATGCAAGTAACACCATGAAGACCTGGGCCCTCCGTGCAGCCGGCTGGCTCTCAATGTTTGTGGGCATCAGCCTGATGACCCGAATCTTTTACACATTAGGTAAGTTTTTCACAGAAAGGTAAAATGATCTAGAAACAAGATCGTAACCTCTAGAGAGGTAATTCATTTGGAGACCAGGAGAAATCTGATTTGAACTCAAATTTGATTTGATCTGAAAAGTCACTGTAGGTAAACAGGACCCCAAAACCAAGTGGTTGCTTTATGAACATTAAAAAACCCCATACAAATATCTTTTGCCAGTATCAGAAGATCCCAGCCCAGTGCTTACCTAAATAAAAAGCTGAAGCACATGTTGGGCTGGTTCTTCCAAATCTAACTCAAGGTGCTGCAATACAAAGACTTTTTGCACCACACACAACTGGTCCCCCCAACAGGTCCTAATCAGCAGTTATAGAGATATGTTTTTGTGTCTGGTTATTCTACACTATTGTAAACAAACAGCAAATGAACTTTTTGTTTATTCTTCTAACATAGAAAATGCTGGAGTAGAAATAGAAAAACAGGACAATGCCTCAAACGTGCATAAACTTCAGACATCAAAGATATCATTCACTTTGTAGCTGTGAACTTTTTTTCTGATTTATTTATCCATATACATGCTGCTCCAAGATTTATTGTTGCCAGAAAGGAATTCTTGTGCTAGCAGATTGTATCAGTTGCCCGAGACTTGTTCCATAGCTGCAGGGCTATCTGTCTCCTCTGCCTCTCAAGCCTTGGACAAATCTTCAGACTTCATTTGCTATTACTTCCTGTGTGAAGAGATGAGGCTAGCATTGCCTTCTATGTTTAGCTGTTGCTTAATGATCAAATGTCTTGATGATGCTCTGCTGAAATGCCTAATCCAGTGCTCTTGATAAATAGTTTGAGTCTGCCTTGTGATTGCAGCTGTTAGGGTGCAGATCCTAGGCATGAATCAGACTGTTTTTTAAACTGTCATCTTGCCAACTACTTCATGCCATGTTTAATTCTCTCTGCAGTGGACTGGTTTCCTGTTGTGAGGGACCTGGTTAACATTGGCTTGAAGGCGTTTGCCCTGTGTGTGGCCAGCTCGCTGTCCCTGCTGACCATCTCCGTGGGCTGGCTCTTCTACCGCCCGCTCTGGGCGCTGCTCCTCGCGCTGCTCTCCATCGTCCCCATCGTGGTGGCCAGGTCCCGTGTTCCGCCCAAGAAGCAGCAGTGACAAGGACGTGGTAGGTCTGGAGCTGAGTCCTGGTTAGAACCTTCCCAAGTGCATTTCTGCCCGGTTCCTGCAGCAAGCTTACAGCAAATCACAGCTCAGCAGCAAGCACTGAAAGCTGGGGAGGGGGCTTGAATGGGATGACTGGTACACATTATCCATAGGACTACAGGATGCTATTTGTGGTAAGTCAGTGACACCAGCTTTGAGGGAAAAAGCATTTTAGCTGTGTGTATTGATGGTACACAAAGCATTTTAGGTGTGTGTATTGATTTGTACCTCTTACTGCTTAGTAATTCCTCCTGATTTGAAAACTGGGAAGTCCTTGCTGGGTGGAGCACCTTGTGTGTTTTGGAGAAAGTGCCAGCTGCATCCCATGGATGTCCTATGGATCCCTGGTTAGATGTCCTTAGGAAATGTGCCTGCCAGTCTCTGACAAATCCTCCCTCTGCTGCCTTTTCTTGTTTGCACAGTCAGGAACACTCCTTTGGCTGATGTGTTTGGCAGTGTGTGTGTGTTCAGAGGGAAAACATAGCTTAGGTGAATTCCACAGAATACTCATGTAAACCCTCTGCTTTCGGACTGAGGATTTTCAAAGTCATTGATGCAATGAGTGGCCAGTTGAGTGGCCAGGTTAGCAGTGGTCTGAGTTTGGGCAGATTTATCAGGACACATTGATTTCCCCCAGGTTTTAAAAGTGTCTGAACTTGTTCTTGGTTAAGCATCCAAAATGATATCCTGGACTATATCAGAACTGTTTCAAAAATTTCACTTCAAATTGCACTTAAAGAGATACTCAGAGGTCATTCACCTGTAAATAAAAAACTTACTGCCTTGAAACAACATTGACTTTTATAACTGAATGTGTAGTCTAAAATAGTTGGGGTTTTTTTGCTGTGTATACTGTTCCTTTCTTTAATTTCACTTAATAAGAACACACTCCGTGAAATTAAGTAATGGAAACTTTTTTGCCTGATTAGTTTTCATAGATTTTAGTAGCCTAACTTGTTAGCTTTGTATCCTGTTAGAGGAATGCCTTGTAGCGTTGTGATGGCTCATGTTAGTACTTGAGGTTAGAGACACCCTTAAGTCTCCACCAAGCTAGAGTCTGGAATCCAGATGGGCCTCCTACACTACTGTGTTTTGTGGGTTGTTGTAAGTATACAGAGTTCAGTACAAAAGTAGTATTTTCAATTATGAAATCTATTTATGACCATCAGAGGAATGTTCTCTGTACCAAAGGAACTTGACTTGAACATACATAGAAGCAAACGTTCGCTAGAAATGGTACTGAAATAGAAATCTGAGTTAGAAATCATAAATGTTTTGAGAATTTGTATTTACTTTATTAGTCCTAATTACTTTCATTCTTTTGGTATTTGAATATTGTCAGTTTGGTCTCACAGCTCTGTCCTGCTGGTGAAAGCAGGAACAGTGAGTGAAAGGGCAGGTACAGGAGCTGGCCTTGTGCATGCAGTGGTGCTGCACAGCCTTCCTGCTGCTCAGCAATGCCAGCTCACGCTCCAGCAGTCAGGAATTGCGCTCCACGGGGGAGAGAAACTGGGTTTGAACTGCTGCTCTTTTGCCCACGATGCAGAACACTAACCACCATTACTTATTGGAAATGAAGTGACAATTTCCTACAGAATTGCTGAGCTTTTGTATATTTAATAAAATACAGTTTTCAAAAGGCTGGTTTTATTAAATTCAAGTATTGCATGTTTTATATCCAGGAATAATGTCCAGGTAGTTTGTAGCTTCCACAAGAACTAGTTTCCTATTGTTGGGTTTTGTTTGTCCTGCAAATATTTCCCTGTTTTGGGAAGCTGCTCTCTGGTCTGTGTACTGCTGCCAGCCAGTCAGTCACTTCCTTGCCTCTCTAAGATCATTTGAAGAATATGATGGTTCAACCTGACTGCTACAGCCCCTTGTATTTTAAGGAGACAGAGGGTGACCTGTGCATTCTGAAAACAGACAACATACTCTTTTTTTCAAACTTTACTTTGATCTACAAATACAGTACAAAAATAGATTTTTTTCTGAACATAATTACATGAAAGCCATTTTCTTACATTTCAGTCTCTGTGACAATGTCCAGCAATGACTAAATTCGTTTCCCCTTCCATTTTTTGAGAGACTGTGTCAGTGGACTTTAGATACATACTGCCAAAGACAGATCAGTATTTCTACTACAAAAGTGCATGAAAAGCTTATGCAGATTTAACATTCCTCTCAACAGTTTTTTAATGCTGTGGTACTGGATAACAAGAATTCTGTGGTTTTAGTGAATTTTGTTCCAGCAGTGGAATTTAGCCAGTTTTATGTGTTTTGCTCCATAACAGATCTTGATAAGCAACAGAAGCAAATATGTACATATTCAAATTGCTTAAGAAGGCATATTGAACCCTAAGTTTGCAATAAGAACAGGGCTTCTCCCTTCCACAGCAGAAGACTTCTGAGAGTAAAGGAAGATGATAGGCTGAAAAGCCAAACTTACATCACAAAATGCAAGGATTCTTGAGAAAATATTAATTCCTCCATATTCTGATTTTGGGGTGGTTTTTTTTTAGACCTTAAGGAGGTATTTCACCCTTGAGACAGAAAGGCTCTACCTCACCACTGATTTGGGTAAGCTATGGATAAAAGCAGGCATCAGCATTCCTTTGGCCACCTCTCTGCAGACAGATAAAAAGCAGCTGGATGCTTTAGTTCTGAGCAGGGAAAAGTGAAAACGAGAAAATGGGTAAAAACTGTTGATGACAGGAGTGCCTCAGGAAACTCAACTATTAGTGCTGAGTGATACAAAAGAGAGCAAAAACCCCAACAAAGTGAAGTGATCTTGGAAGGTGCAGCTCTTCTCCCAAGTCCAAGGACAAAAGAAAGAATCTGATACCTAAGTGATACCTGTGATCTCAAAGGAAACTGGATACTAAATTAGGTTGGTCCCTGACAGCTCAGAAACACAAGTGCACAGGAAGACCCTAAGGCCCTAACTGGTAAAGGATACTTCTATCATGCCTATGTTTCCTGCATCTGCAAACACCAAAGAAAAGTTTGTCATCACAATTTCTCAAAAGGGAACAACTGAGCTGCTTCTCCTCTCTTTTCTCGCTTGCTCTTTTTGGTTGTTTTCTCTTCTTGTTTCTCTAGCTGGCGATTTTGGGGCCAATAAATGGCTGTGTTTCCCACTGTGCTCTCTGAGCTCGGAGCTCCTTCTTCATCAGAAGAAAATCCCCCTCCTTTCTCTGTCTCGGGTGCTGATGGCTCAGTCTGGAAAAAATAGGTGTGAAAATCAGAAAGTGACTCTAAGAGTCACTTTTAACTGCCCCTTTCTAAAAAGGCTTGTCTTTGGTCACAGTGACACTGAGTGACCTTACAGAAGTTGGTTGCTCTGGTTTGGGCTTCCCACCTGAAGTGCTTCTATTTCTGAACACCAAACATTCTTGCAACACAAGCATTTTTGACAAGAGAAGAATAAAACCAACCTGTTTTAAGAAGATCAAGCTTTTTAACTTTCTCCTTGTGGAAAAAAATTCAGAACTAAAACATCTAACTAAAAGAAAAAGTGCCCCACTCCCATTCTGTTAGCTATATGTTTGGCTTAGAGGAATAAATCTAGGAAGGGGTGTGACAAAACAGAAAATAGTAATAAAATTAAAAACATTCATTCCTTGTTTAACAAATCTTGGATGAACATGACCACACTGAACTTCTGGCATACTTTTTTTGAGTAACTACAGTCTGTAAATTTTATTCTACAGTTAAAATAACCTCCAGAAAAAAAAATTACTAATAGAAATGTAGGATACCTTGATGGAGTAGCGTTGCTTCAGTCTCTCTCTGATGAGAAGTCCTTTTGTCAGCAGCTTCCAATTCCCTAGAGCTCTCTTCTCACGCTTCTGTGACGGATTGTTATGGTAAAGAGAAAAATTTACTACTGTGAGTTTCAGCGTATTTATGCCCATGGAAAAGGAAAGCTTTAGGATTTTTAAACTGTCACAAAAAAAGCCTCGTGCTTGTTGCTTACACAGCCCACCGTTTGACTGCCCAGTTTCAATGAAATTTACTTTGTAACTGTAACAATAAGGAAGCTGCAAAAATAATTCTCACCTCCTTCTCCTTCTTTTCTATCTCTGCTTGTTCATTCTCCCAAGCAGCCACAAGGACCTCTTTATACTCCTCACACACCACATACCCATCAGTACTAGGAAGGAGAACACAATCCTCTGTCAGCTACAAGAAGGCAAAACAAAAGGAGCAAATGCCTGCTGACCCAGCCCCAAAGGTACGGTCTGTCTCAAAGAATCAAAGTGTAGAACTGATCACATGCTCCCCTTAACACAAGATACACATATTCTGTAGGACATCAACATCTGACAGGTGCAGCAAAGCAGCTTTTACATACACTGGGTGTGAGTAGCCACCGTGGAAATCAAATCCAGTGATGGCCTGAGCACAGTCAATGTCCAACTTCCGCGCCACTCTGTTCAGGTTTGGAAGTTTCAGCTGCACGCAGCCAACAGGTAACATGGATGGCAAGAAGAGATAGACATTTCCATACTCATTCCGAGGAACCTGTTATGGCAAGATTGAAGAGAGATGGTGATAATCCTGCTTTCTGGAGACGTGAAAATACCTGCTGCAACTCAGGGACTCTCCCCTCCTGACATGCTATATTCTACTCCAGTATTCAATTCATATTCACATGACAAGGTCCAAGCCTAGATTTTAGCTGCATCGTTATCTCCTAGCTATGTCCTCTGCCCAAGCTTTAATGCAGAGAATTAGCAAGGCAAAACATGGGCTAGGAAGATCAGATCAACAAAATGTTGACTTTAGCAGCCTGCACTCACTACCTGTACTTGTGAACAAAAGACCTTGGTAGAGTTTTGACTATGTCCTCCTATGAACATTTACCTCTGAACCCTTAATCCTGCATCCAGGTATTACTGACTGATCTCACGTCTGAAACATGCAACTTCTGGAAAAATAAAGCCCAGAGCTCTACACAAACCACTTTCTTTAGCATCAGCCCTCTGCCTTCCCAGCTACCTTTCCATCCACTGCTATGGGAGGCTGATACTCCTCTGTCTGCCAGCGGCCAAACAGCGCCAGGTCCTCCCGGTCCCGGTTTGCCGGCTCTGCCAGGCGCGCCTTCCTCGCCCGGTTGGAAAATCCTTTTACCATCTGCAAATACAACAACCAGGCCTGTAACGTCACAAGAAGCTGACAGTGGTTTCAGGTTTTCCTAGGACACCAAAGGAGGAGGTTCTGGGAGAGCAGAAATGCTATTTCCTAGCTTCAATATCCATTGTCTATAAATGACAACCCATGGCACCTGTATGCAACAGGCAGAGATCCAGCAGTGCATATAAAACACTGGGATGCCTTTGGAGAAGGTGAAAAGGGAGCAGTTCTGCCAGATACCCCTGGGGTGGGAAAAAAACAAAGCTGGGCTTTGGGCAGCATGTAGGAACTACAGACACAGCAGGTGGACAGTACAGCTACAACAAACCGTGCAATCAAGTGTGAAATCTACATCTGCTGACAAGACAGAAGACAAAAACCAAAACAGAACTGATGAGCTTTGGAGGGCAGATGGATTGCACAGGAGGAAGTCAAACAAGTCTTACCTTGTAAGGCACTTCTCCAACCCTCACCACTCGAGCTTGCTTCAGCCAAGTGTCCCTGGAGTGCAGCGTGTGTATGCAGTCTCTGAAAAGGCCAGAAGGAAGCAAATGTAAGAGTTTTCAAGTCATCCATAACAGATCCACAATAAACTTATCATATTAAGAATAACAAAAAAAGCTGTATCTTAGTGATACCCAAATACTGTCAGAGCAGCTAAATGCCTCACCTCTTTATGCATGTGGCCTGAGACTGCTGCTGATACCATCATGCAAATTAGCTCTCCAGTTTGTTACAAAGATCACAGATGCAGGTGAGAATAGGTGCACAACTCACCTGGAGTAGACAGCCTCTCCCCTGCAGTACCCCAATATAGCAGCTGACTCGGGATAGATGGCCTGGTATTTCAAGAGGTGCCTCTTCAGTGCATAGAGGGGGTGGTTTTTGTACTCTCCAATTGCTGTTGGTAAAGGTTGATCTTGAAGTTTCACTTGAAACTGTAAGAATTATACAGAAAAGAATAATTTCACAATTTTTTTTTTCCCCACGACCCTTTGTAAGAAAATAAGAATGACTATAATATGAACCAAAGAAAAAAAAACACCAGAAACTTACTAGATGAGCCAATAGACCAAAACACTCTTGATGCAAATAAGTACTTAGATGTGTACCCTGACCTATGTATTTTAAAAACTCTCTCCGAGCCACTAACCTCACTAGTAACTTTCCAGCACAAGCTGTGCAGTACTTCTGCTATGCAAACTTGTCTGAACAACCTCCATCATTTAATATTATTTACATTTATCACTGTATATTCTCTTTATGTTCAATCTCAACATTTCAAGTTCAAATACAAACCTCCTTCCTCACAGGAAGAGATTTCTAATACTTTTTGCCTGAATGAGAATCCAGGGATTGGACTCCTGGCACTACGTGTCCTGAACAACCTATTGCCATTTACCTCATTTTCTTCCTTCTTGTCTCTCTCCACATAGGGACTTTCATACGGCTGCAGTGTCTCTTCCCACCACTCTGGGTCCACACGGCTCTTCCTTGTTGAGGTCATCCACACTGGATCATATCTTTGTGTCACATCCCTGACACTCCCATCGTTGTCAAATCCCACAACGTAGAAAAGTGGCTTCGTGGCATGTGCAAAGCACAGCTGGGGCTGGCCCACATTGCCATGAACACAGTCTACACAAACCCACTTGTCCTCAGGCTCAAGGAAAACCTCCAGCCACTGGTCTGTGCCCATTGCTTTCCTCACCTCCTGCTGTCCATCATCCTCATCACTAGAAATGATTTTGTTTCTCTTCCTCTGTGCTTCACGCAAGGCTGGAGTTGTACTTTTTGCTAGCTTAGTCTCAGCTCCATACAAATTTTTTGATTGCCTTGTTTCTGAAGTCTCAGTTTTTGACCTTTTTGTTGTCAGCTTTGAATTCTGGGAGGCCTGTGAGCTCCTCCGCCTCTTAGGGACAGTTTCAAAATCCTCATCAGAGAGATCACTCTCCTCCTCTGAAACCTCAAAGTCCGAAGCACTGCCCTCATCACTTCCACTCTCTTCCTTGTAACACACTTTGGAGGCCACTCGTCTCCGGCGGTCGTTCTTGGGCCTGACTGGCACATCTTTTTCTGCTGAACTGGTCTCTTTATTTGATTCCTTCTGTTCCTGGCTCCCTTTAGTCAGCTTTGACTTGTGTGTCCTTTCGGTCTGGGCAGTTTTGGGTTTCTTTGGCTCCTTGTTGTTTTCTTTGCTCTCTGAGGATTTCCCATCCTGCTTGGCTTTTTTGCAGGGGCATGTTTTTGCCCCAGCTTTGGGTGTTGTGGCAGAACTCTCCTGCTCCTCAAAGGTGCTGCTGTGAGACAGCCTCTTGGATGAGCTCTTTCCCTGCAGAGAAACAGGCCACGTCACTTTTATCACCACAGCTAAGAATATGGTAAAAAAAAGACTGAAATCAGCCCAAGGTTTCGTGCAGACCAAAGGTTGGCAGGCACAGTCAATTCACTAGAAAACTTCAGGCAACTGGCTGAAGGGAGACGTACTCATGCAGCAAGAGTTGCCATTAAGTTTTAAAGAAATGTAAACCCACTGAAACATTAAGAAATCTTTGCTGAAACACAGAAATGAATGGCTTTTTTAAAGCAGAAAATTAAAAATTAAGTGTGTACAATGTAGACAGAACCCTGGTCCATGCAGTAGCAATTCACTGCAAGCTGTAATAGCCAGAAAGTTTTTTTAATCCTACTAAATCAGTGACCTATTCCTTTTTCCACATAAACAACAAAAACTACCTTTGCTCTTGTCTCCTTGAGAGGAATAGGCTGAAAAGACAGCACGAGGCGACACAGCAGCTGTAATGCTCGCAGAATAATTAAAAATATCTGCAAAACAGTTTAAATTGAGTAATTTAATCACAAGAGGTCTTGAGATAAAAAGATAAGAAAATAAAAAACATACTTGAGAGAATCACTCAAGTCACCAATCTGCTTTCCTCAAATCCACCCCTCCTACCACTTTGTGTATGACCTGACACACAGCATCCAAACTCACTAACCAGCCCTGCACTTCCCAGTCTCTTACATGAACAAGCTCCTCATCATCCTGCGCAGCGTGGATGGCAAACCTCCTCCCCAGTGTTGACTGAAGGGGCTCTCCTTTTTCAGTGGAAAGCTCATCATTGACAGTGAAGGTTCCAACAAACCTGAAATACAAGACACCTACTTATTACCCAGTGTTTGTGACTGTAAACTTCTCAGTTCACCCTCTCCTTCTCTAAAAAGGACAGCCCCACTCACCCTTGTACATAAAATTTAAAAAACCCACAGAAAATTGCTAGTTACAGTTACCCCTCTCCCTGAACCCTAGCTCTACACATTCCATGTGACAGCATGAGCAGAGGAGAGTTTTACCATTTCACCAAGTTGGAAAGGTAGACAAGGCCCACTTGGCCTGTGGGCACTTGGGTGAATCGGGTGGGGACGATGGACAGACCGATGGCAAGGAGATCTGGCTGGCTGCAGATCCTGTTCCTATAGAAACCATTTGCTAATAAACACAGCAAGTGAACCTGAGAGAGAAGAGTTTAAAAGTGAGTTCACAAGAGTTTCCTTATTGGAACTACTGTCCATGGTAAAGACAAGGAATACTTCACTGCTCCTTTTAACAGACAGACGTGACAATGAAGCTTCCCAAGCACTCATAGTGCTGTCTTCAGAAGACAGCAAAGCACTGAAGTCTTTGCAAGTGTCTCCTGCTCTACACAAATGGCAGTTTAATCCCAACAGAATGAGAAGATAGCCCTCTATGGAGAAATATACATCCTACTCACATATACTTTGAGTCACAATTTTACTAACACAAGCACTGGTGTTTCCAATTTGCAGTTTAGGAGTAACCTTAACGACCATCTGTCAGGATGCCTACTACAGCCTCTTTATTTTCTCACTTCTAGCCATGGCCTCATGTTATTTTATAAAAATTAGTTTCTTTTGATTACAAATCAGTTCAGACACTTTAATGCTCAATTTCTTCTCCGTCATGGTTCTCTGTGACAAATACCTTATGTGTGTCCTCACGAACCTCCTTGCTGAAACGTTTCATCATTCTCCGAAGGTACATCTCAAACTCAGCTTTTCTTTTTTCTCTGCAGAAGATTACATAAGAAAGGGATGTCGTGGGTTTTCTGTGGACCTGCCTTTATTTGAATCCTTAACTGGGTCAGTTCACAAAGAGAATCCATCCCAGAGAATCTTCTGTGCACACTTAAGGAAAGGTTTAGTGACTGGCTATGTGAACAGGCTGTTAAGGTTTTGCAGTAACACAATGCCATTCACCCACAGCTCTCCTTGCAGAGATCTCCTGCTGTCCCTTCACAGGATAAAACACAATGAAGGTATACACTTGATTTTCAAGGAAGCTGAAAAGCCTCCTCCATTCCTGAATATTTTTGGTAGAACTGTCAGTGTATAAACTGTTCTTCATCCCCCAACCCTGCATCATTCCAACTCAACAGTCTGCACCAAGTGGGGATTTTCACCCTGAACACAGCAAGTCAGTGACAGTCAAGACTTAAGGTGTTTTTAACTTCAGCCTTTAGCAGCCCTCCACCATATCCTTGTTCTTACCTCCTCTCTCTTTTCTTCGCCTGCTCTGGGGTTTCAATCTCTATCTCGACAGGATTGCTTGGCAGCCCCACTGATGGAAGAACAGTAGCTTCTTCTAACTTATCTGTAGCAGGTTCCTGAAGCTCTGTAAAAATAAAATGCTAAATTATAAGTAAACATGGAATAGATCCCCAGGGAAGACTGATGGGATAAGAACCAACGTTTTCCTTCTCAAGTGTTCAAACAACTTTAAACAGAACACATCCAGTAACTATCAAGCTCCTGGATCTTCCATAACACTGTCTGTGATAAGTTATTTCAAATAACTTTGGGATGCTGGTCACCTGCTGTTGAAGAATCATTGTGATATACAAGCTCTTAAAAAGTGCTTAACATGAAAAAATATGCAATTGTTACCTTCCACATCCTCCCATTCATCTTCACTTTCATCATCATCATCGTTGTCAGTATTGTCTTCATCCATCTCTTTTTTAACAGGAGATTCTGCCTTTAACTTCATCTCCTTCTGAGGACACTTCAGTGAGTCACTGTTAAAATCATCAAAACAGTAGTAGCATCAGGAAACGTAGGTGCTTGTTTATCAAGACTAAAATTAGGGAAATAAATCAAGCATGACCGCTGCATCCGTAACAACAGATTGAGTATTTGACAGTCAAACCACAGAAAGAAATAAGATGAAGACTTGAATTATAAATAAATTTACCTGCATGTTTCCTCTTTGATACAATTCTCTTTATTTCTAGTATTCTTTTTACTTTCATTTGTTTGTGATTTTGCCTCTTCTTGTTTTGAAGGTTTGGAAGTTTTTGCTGAGTTGGAAACTTCAGTATCACAATCTTCTCCCTTTTTCCTAGCTGGAGCTTTTGAGCTCTTTTTTATACTGGGCTTTTTCTCTTCAAAATCATCTGCATGTGACAAAAGAAATTAAGATTAATGTTAAAGGATGGAGTTTCATCTCCATGGCAATCTGAAACAACATCTCCACGGACTTCATTAGAGGCAGCTTCAGAAGAACGTGAGCTCTCACAACGCTGAACATGTCATTGTTTATAAATAGGCAGGATTTTAACGGTGAGAATTGTTGGAGGAAAATACTTATGTAACTCACGATAAGTACCTAAAGATTCCTATAGTCCTACCGATGGAATGGGCAGGAAGCCAAGCATCGTGCTTGCCACTCACAACAACTTATTTCCACGTGTCGCTGCTCTGGAGAGCTCGGCCGAGATGAAACCACCCTTCAGGGGCTCGCTCAGCCTTTGGCAGCGTGCGGGGCCCGGGATCTGGAGCACTGATCCCACTGGGGCAGCCGACAGCCCTGCCGATAACACACACAGCCGACAGCCCAGCCGATAACACACACAGCCGATAACCACCGCCCTCCAGCCCGGGCCGTCCTTCCCGAGGGCGCGCTGTGCCCCCCGACCCCGCGGCCTGGAGCGGCCCGAGCCGCGGCGGTGGCGCAGCTCCGGCCCGCCACCGCCTCCCTACCGCACTCACCCCCCTCCTCCTCCTCGTCCTCCTCCTCGTCCTCTCGCAGCCCCCCGGAGCGCCTCTTTCTGGCGGCCGCGGGCCGGGGCGATGCTCTGCGCTTTCTGGCCATGGCGCAGCCGGCGCGGGCGGGTCCCGGCGCGGCCCCGCGCTGGCGAAGGGAAGAGAACGGGAAGGGGCCGGGCCATAAAGTCTCGCGGGCGGGCGCGGGAGGCGGTTTGAAAGATGGCGGATGAGGTGGACCAGGTGAGGGCTCTCGGCTCTTTCGGCGGCTGTACGGGAGGCAGCTCTGGGCTGGGCCGGGCGCGCCCGGGCCCCCCTGAGGCGCAGCCCCCGGGAGCGCTCTTCGTGCGAGGCGAAACCCCCGCTCGGGCTCGGAGCTTGTGCCGCTGTCGGGGCGCGGGTAGGGCTCGCTGCGGGCCCCTGACCCCGGGAAGGGGGGGAAAGCTGCCGAGGGCAATGCTCTTGGCTCTGAAGGCCTTCCTTCAGAGTTCTAGAGGGTAGCGAGAGCGGAAATATGGGATATATATGAGATACGGAAAATGCGCCATATGCACGGAGATCTGCACTCTTTTCTAGTTGTGATTCTCCAAGTGCGCCTTTCTCACAGAAAGGGGCCTGAGGCCGCTGTGTGTTGAGGTTTCACGCCAGCCTCGGGGCCCGGCCTGGCTGCTGCGTGGCCAGCAAGGGCTCGGCAGCGGTGAGTGTGGAGGGGCAGCGTGTGCCCCGGGTGTCTGAGAACACCCGAGCGTGTGCCCCGGGTATCTGAGAACACCGGAGCGTGTGCCCGGGTCCCTTGTGCCTTGTGCTGGCACCGCTGTCAGCGTGCGTTCGGCTGTTTGAGCCGCACCGTGCCGTGGCACCGCTGTGCTGCTGGGTCACGCAGTGTCCGCTCTCTGCTGTAGTGTCAACTGTGGCTGCTGGTCAGAAAAACAGCTCACAGAGTTATGGAATGGTTTGTGTTAGAAAGGACCCTGAAGATCGTCTAGTTTCAATCCCCCTGTGGATGAAGAATGATTTGCTGCAGACTAAATTGATATCTTTTGACTCACATTACTCAGGGCTGGTGAGTATCAGCGGAGTGGTAAATCAGCAGCACTCAGGTTCACCAGGAATGATTTGAAGTATTTGCATCTGTGTTTTCACTCCTTTGTTTTCCGTGTCTCACAAACGTTGAGGAATGGAAAAGTTCACAGGCTTCTTCTGTACAAATAATGCTTTTTTTTTTTTTAGCAACAAACAACAAATACTGTAGAGGAGCCACTTGATCTCATCAGACTCAGTCTAGATGAGCGAATCTATGTCAAAATGAGGAATGACAGAGAGCTTAGAGGCAGATTACATGTAAGTAAAACTTTCAGAAGATTGTCATGCTCATTCAGCTAAGCACTGGGCAGCCTTTCTTTATGTACAGCAGTCTGTTAAACAAGTTTACCTCTAATATTCCACTGATTGTTGAAAAAATTAGTTTTAAAACATGAATAATTGCATTTTATGGTTGAAAGTGCAGAAGCGGTTGGAGAAAGTAGGTTAAGAATTGTCTTAGTTACCAGAACTGTAATGTGATTGGTGGAAAAATCTAGTTTCCTCAGTACTTTGTCAGCTATTAACTGCTTTCTTAGAAAGTCAAAAGGTGTATTTTGTTCCTCCTGTCTCCTGAATGATACCAAGCAATTAATTTCACTGCTTTTGGCTTCAGTTTCTCTGTCTGTGAGATAAGCAATAATGCTGCAGACCTCTTCATATGATGTACCCTGAGGCCTCTTCTAGACTGAGGTCATCATTATCAAACAAGAATCCCTTAAGTCACACCCTGGGAAGTGTGATGGGGTAGGTACTCAGCTGGGTTCTCAGATTTTGCTTTCTGTTAAATCAGTCAGGATCCCTGAGTGCTGTGCTCTGCTGGGGAAGAGAACCAGTTGCCCCATGAGTTAACTGGGTTTCAGCTCCTTTGGAAACACAGAGATAATGAGAGATCCATGAGGGACACGTGTAGTTTGCAACATGCTTTTGTAAGGATTTTGGAACACGTGTTTAAGGTTTTGTAGCACTGTATGAGAAGCAGCTTTCATATCCTTTCAGTTGCCCCCAGGCAGTCAATTCCAGGAGGCTGGAGTGGTTTAATGTTAACAAAATGTGTCTGTCTCTGAGGTCTTGTAAGTGCTCTCACAGAATGCTTCAGAGCTATTTCGTGTAAGTGTGCCAATAAATGTAAATGTCGTGCCTTCTTTTTCCTGCTGCAGAGTTCTCGTTTGTTTGTTTGTGTTGAGTTGTAACTAGAACTGATAGTACTTTGTTTGGTCAAAATCAGACTAAACTATTTATGTTTGAAAGTTTTGCTAAAATTCTCATTTTAATAAAGTCATGTTTGAGTTTTGGAAAACATAGTAAACTAAACTTAATTCCTACAGGCATATGATCAGCACTTAAATATGATTTTGGGTGATGTGGAAGAAACTGTGACTACAATAGAGATTGATGAAGAAACCTATGAAGAGATTTATAAAGTAAGGACTAAAAAAGGAGTTAATTTGTCCTCAGAGAATTTTTTATTTAAAACTGCACTGTGTTATATTGTTAAAGTAGTTATTGCTGGCTGTTTTTTGAACCAAGCTCTAACAGGATTTGGACAAACTGTTGTGAAAGTACACAGGATATCTAGAGACTTGGTGTTAGTTGTACTGATCTCTTCAGCTTGCCAGAACGCTGAATGTTTGTTGGAGTTTTTTCAGGTGTATTTTTATGATTGAAATTAATGTTTTGTAAATATAAACTTTTCTTTCCTTCTTCACAGTCTACCAAAAGGAATATTCCGATGCTCTTTGTCAGAGGGGATGGCGTTGTGCTCGTAGCTCCCCCGTTGAGGGTTGGTTGAAGCAACAAAGGACTTAAACTTCTTGGAAAGTTCCAGACTTTTGGACAGTGGTTCATGTTTCAATCATGTCTCAAAATTCTGTATATGTTTTTTATAGGATATTTTTGTCAGTTCTTTTGAAAAGGGGAGGGAAGGGGAACCAGTTTGTCTTGCATAAAGTACATGTAGTCAATTGAAGCAGTGTAAAACCCCACCTGATCTCAGAATTAATGTAAACTGCTGTAAATTGGCTGCCTTGTCACATTCAGTAAAAGAATCCTTAGTTTTTTCTATCTCGGCAGTAGCACTGTCTTATTTTTGTTGTTTTAAATAAATTTTGGTTTATCTTTGAGATTTGACTTGTCATGTTTTTTGTGTTGGGGGGTATATGTTCTTCCATGGAGCTAGAGCTTTATTAAGTTATAGTATCAGCCTCACTGTCAAGAGGAAGCAGTATCTTTAGTGTGTTGTTTTAACTTCTGTCCTTACTAATACCCAAGTCTTGCAGATTACTGGTTTTGGGGACAACACTACATCAGTCAATGGTGCTGTAATTTATGGCTTTGTATTCAAATTTGTGATGCTTATCCTCATTGAAGGGAAATGGTGTTTATATGACTCTTGCACCTAAGATAAAGAAGATGGGCTCCAGTGCAATGTTTTCACATATTTTCATTGTGGCTTTGTTAACAGCTACAGTTTGCAAGGCCATAAGTAGAGACTGAGGTGGTTGCTCACATGCTGTTGAGTTGCCTGCTGCATTCATTTCCCACTGTTTGTAGCATGCTTCAGTTCTTGAATACGTGAAATTCTGCTGGATGCCTTAAGATGCTGATAAATTATCTGTAGTGAAGGTGCACTAGAACCTGAACAGAGCACTTTTTTAATACATACTTTCTCATGCCCACCTTGTTTGCAATTTACTTTCCTTCTTGTGTGAAAAAAGGACACTTCTGCTTAGAAGAATGTTTTAGAGTCATATGAGAGATGTAGGTCTGCACTTCATACAAAGCTTGACTTTTGACTTTAAATTATCTAGGTTCTCTGTAGGGTTAGCAAAAGCAGCTTGCTCTGGCACCTTCTCCTACAGTTAAAAATCTTCATAACGGGCTGTAGCTTGAGACAGTGGTGAGGAATACAAGATCTGCCAATCATTTTTCTCCATTCCTTTTTTGTATTGGGGGACTGACATGATGCTCAAAATGCTGGCAGATCAAGAATTTCTACCTTGATAAATTTTAGAATTCGTATCTGTTAATAACTCTTGTAAACTCTGAGAATGACAATGGATGTGAGTCCCACATACCCTTTACTTGAGCCATATTTGCCAGCATAACACATTTATCTGTATGTACAGTATTTTTATATCAGGGTATCAGCACAGTGGAAAGAGGTCAGCTCACCTACATAAATCCCTGGAAAACTCACTAAAAATTGTCTCATTTGTTACCTGCTTCTTTTTGAGTGAGACATCGTGGTGGTTGGTAGCTCAATAATTGTCTTAATTGATTTCTTGGGTATTTACTGTCTGATTATAAAGATCTGTTATTGTTTTGTGTAACTGAAATGGCCCGTAGCATCCTTGATCCTCTGATTGGAAATGAGCTGTCTGGAGCAGGAGCCAGTCTAAGCCTCTCCATGATGAATGTAGATTAATAAAAAAACAAAAAAAAACCCAAACATCCACTCCCAAACAAACAAAACACCGAACAAAATAAACATACAACAACAAAAGAACATCACCCTAAATGAACTCCAAAAAAAAACCCCAAAAAACAAACAACAAACCCCCCAAATAAAAAAAAAAGAAAAATCACAAACAAACCAAAGCCCAAAACATTTTAAAACTTTTTTCAGTCTGGTCTCTTTCATATTGTTCTTCCTACTTTTTGATCATGTGTTTGGTCTATTAACCATTTGTTGAGATTTCTGTTCCTGATGAGTTTGAAAAAGAATTTATGTTAATTTTCCTTATCTATCTTCTCAAGATTTCTCAAATTCCTCTTCATATGGTCTTATGCTTTCAGTCTGCTAGAATTTCTAATGCTATTGAAATTCTTGAAGCTTGGCTTCTTATTTCTAGTAGCTTTTTATAGACAGCAGTAGCCTTCTGGTAAGTTTTAGCCCTTGGACTGCATCTTTTTTATTGATGGCAGAATAATTTCTTAGTTTGTCTTTAGAGAATTTCTGTTCTGCCTGAAAACATCTCACTCTCAGGAGCTCGCTCTTAACAAGACTATTACAATGCACTTCCCTTTATCCGAAGTGCTGATAGAGTTAAACCTCTGGTGTCCTACAGTTTTTGTGTTTGCTATCTTGAAATTTCTGTGTGGGCTTGTGAAATTGATTTTTGCATCTGACTACTGTAGGACACTAGATCCAGGATCTGTAGGACACTAGAGCCAGGATCCAGGGAAAAAGGGGTGGAGGGATCCATCTTTTGGCAGACTTCTCTTCTCCTAGGAAGGCTCTTTGCAGCTGCAGTGTGCTCAGACCTAGGGTTGAAACCCTAACGCCTAGGGTTAGGGTTTTG
>VXAX01002514.1:0-58953 GCA_013399835.1 Leptocoma aspasia
GTAAGACCCTTTCCCCTCTGTCTGCTCCTCTATTAAAAAGAGCTGTTTGGGAATGGAGGGTAAGACCCTTGTCCCTCTCTCCTCTATTAACAAGAGCCGTGTGGGAATGGAAGGTAAGGCCTTCGCCCCTCACTTATAGTTAATTGTACAAAGAGCCACTCGGTAATGGAAGGTAAGACCCTTGCCCCTCACTTATTTCTAATTGTACAAAGAGCCATTTGGGAATGGAAGGTAAGACCCTCGCCCCTGTGTCCTCTCCTCTATTAGAAAGAGCCATTCTGGAATGAAAGGAACTGAAACCTTGAAAACAGAAAAGAGAGCCTTAGAAACACACAGGAAAGGGGATACCATCAAATTAAGTACAACTGAAAAAAACATGAGAGTTTTGCAAATGCGCTGACTACTATCAAATGGACCGGGATGAAATGAGGTGCAGTGAAAAGGACCAAGACTTGCAAAAACTAAGCCTACTGAAGTTGCCAAATCAGGGGAAAACATCAAACAAGGAGACAGAAAAGATAGGAGAAGAATTCAATGAAATGACACCTACTTGAAGAAAAACTTTAAAAAATGTTTGCTTAAGCAAAAACTATCAAAAGGCATGGGATGTCGTGAAGCACTGTGCTCTGGACTAAAGGTTTCCAAGTTGAGTCTCATTGAAATCTGAAGATTTCTTTTCATTTGCCGAAAGGAAATTTGAGACCACATCTGCTCATATTCAAATACTTACTCCTGCACAATTATTTTCAGAGGCAGGGTTTGGATGTCACATCCATCATGATTTCCAAATTTGCTCTTCAGTAACTGTTTTGTGATTCCTGGTACAGTGTTTAAGAGTTTTCACTTGTATATGTCTGGGAAAACTTGAAACAGATGAAGCTGCATCTAATCTATAGTAAATGATTTTTGATTCTTTGTTTGCTCTTTTAAGCATCTTCAAACAGCCACTGAGGCTCAAGAATCAAGTATAAGGAAAAACAGAGGCATATATGAGGAGAAGTTCAAGCTAAATTGAGAAATAGCACAACACATTTGCAAGGCGCCCCAGAATGCCTTAGCTTTAATATCAGCATGGAATGTATATCCAGAGGGAGGTGGGGCTTTATGAGAAATTAATTCATAGGTGTAACATTAAAGTGATGGTTTAGCAAAGTACAAAATAGAAGGCTAGGTGATTTCAATAGAATTTGAAAAATAAATCTTAGGAAGTAGGTTAAATGACTGAATCTATTTTACAGATAAGTGCAGTTAATTGGTGGATGTTTTCAAAGGATTTGCTGTTGCTGCATCTTTCAGACACAGAGGTGACAAAAGAGGGAAAAGGTAAGGTTTTAAGAACAAGCTAGGATAAAGGTAACCAGGGTGGCATGGCTTGAAAGGAGGATAATATTTAGAAACCTGTGAAAAATATAAAGTGACATAGAAGATAATGTAATTAGATTGGAGTGTAAAGAAAATACAAATCATGTGGGGTAATATCTGCCTTCAAAAAGCAGCCAAATGCCTGTTAGGGACATATAAATAAAACCTCCTGCTGAAGAGTTGCATTCTCAAATACAGGAGTTTAAATATCTCAGAATGGAACTAGAAGCTGGCAACATCTGTCACTATAATTATTGCTTATTACCTGTATCACAATAGTGCCTGAGGCCCCAGTTAAAGTTCATTCCCCATTATGACAAATACCTACAAAAACATGATAAAAATAAGAATCCAAAGGCTATTGAAGGAAGTAGATGAATGGAAGAAAAACTGAGATCTCTCTTGTATGCTTAAGAATTGAAGAAGCAGAGGTTAACTGCTTACTCTGTGTTGTAAAGCAGGATTTAGATGCCTAAATTACTGAGGTGCTTAAAAAAACTTTACCTGTGATTGCAAATGAGGAAACATCAAAATATAGTGGAAAAAATTATTTACTGTGATTTATTTCCTAGCTGTTGAGGCTGCTTTAATATAGAGGTTGGATTTTTCTCTTTCAGTTAAGAAAGCAAGATTACTAAGTATTTCCTTACTGATTGTGAACTGTTTCACAGAAGGAAGAAGGGGTCAGGTTTAAGACAGCCCTTTGCATAGAGGGTGGAAATAAGGATATTACCCTTGAGTTTAACAAGAATTCCAGGTGCACAAGAGGCAAGATTACAATAAGACTTTTAGGGACCCTCTAAAAATTTGAGGAAAATTGTAATTTAATGACAAGTAAATATAGCTATAAAAGAGGTCTTTGTGAAGGCCAGGTTGGATAAATTCCAGAAGCCAAGAGAATAAATTTAGTCTTTACTTCCTGCCTATCACAACAAATTATTATGCAGAGTAACAGATGATGTAGAAGAGCCTCATCAAGTCAGATAGCACTAGAAATTATCTAGAATTTATCCAAAACATTGTTATTGCTTGAAGTCAATTGTTGACAGAAACATTTTTTAAAGAAACATCCCATCAATTCCTACAGGGGGAGACCTTTTTAGAAGTAGAAATAAGGAAGAGTTTATTTAGGAGAAAAATGATGTTTATATTTTCTAAAACAATAATTTTAATTTTTGGAAGTGTCTAAGTGCTTTTAAAATGCCAAGGCTCTTTGTTCAGGAAAAATGCATTGATAATTAGAAGCCTAAAATCTCTTTTAAATGAGGACTGAGTTCCCAACACACGGACTGCTGAAGATCACTGGACGCTAACTGAGATTTTTGATGCTTCCTAATTTGATCAGGGGCAGTTATGGCTTGAATATAAACATATTAATTCCTCTCTGCACTTCTAAGAGGCCAAGGCAGATATCTCAGATCCATTAAAGGAACAATATGAATTGAATATGAGTCTTTTTTTATTCTTCCAGTGAAATGAGTTCATGAACCAGAGCTGAATGCCTCAGTACAATGTAATATGAAGGGAGGCATTGGTCCCCAGTGGTAGAATTCACAGTGATCAGCTTCCATAACAGTGAAATGCATAGGTTAGCCAACAAAAAAATTCATGGATAGAAATGATCTGCAATGCTGCCTCCCAATTCTAAGTGCCTAAGTGCAGCCAAATTATCTGCTCATGTGAAAGTGGGATTCACAACCTGGAATCCCACCTGCACCTAAACTCCTTTGATTATGGAAAATTGGTTCACTCTTTTCACTTAAAACCTGTCTGTCAAAGGAGAAGGAGGAGAAACGAATGTTAAAATAGACTAGAGATTACAGCAGTTTCTGAGGAAACCAAAGTCAATGCCCTCCTCATGCAAAATGAGCTGAAATTCATACCTCTCACCTCCCACAGGAGTGCCCCCTCCACTGCTCACCTAGGGCTAGGCCTTGGGCTAAGACACACATCAAATACAACACGTACAAAGCAGATGCTGTATGGTAAATGTCCAGGTACATACCCTCTAATCCCATTATAAAATCCTTTGAGAGTATAATCCTATAGTTCTGAGGTAATCATTTGATAAAAAGCTATATCTGCTACTGTTGTAGCACTCATTTTCAAATTAAAGAAAAGATTAAGGAAAGGCTAACACCACATGGAAATTGATCAAACAGCAGGGAAAAAGTGGGAATGCTGCACAACCTTAATAAAATCACTTCAGTAGCGTGGAAGCAGTAAGTGCAATGCTATTCTTAGAAGATAATGCAGATTAAAAAATGAAAAAAAAAAACCAAACAAGAAAAGTTCAAGAAAACAGAACCATGACAAATAGGAATATTTTTTTTTGCCAGAAACAAATGTACAGATATTTGTGAGCCTCTTTTAGAATAAGAATATATGCTGATTGAGTTATTTATTGATTAATCAATACTGAAGGAACTGAAGCTAGAACAATGCTGGAAAACTTTACAAACTGTAGGCATACTACACATTCTTGTATCAGAAAACTGTGTATTTAATATGGAAAATCAGTTTTAAAAATAGCTGAAATGAACAGAACTACTTTTAAAGCAACATTTCTGTTGCACATACCCTGGGTAAGTTTGATCAAAATATTAAATTTTACAGCAGAAGCAGAAGTACAGATGCCCAAGTTAAGCCATGCAAAACAAGAACAGATGTTCCAAGATGCTGGGCATACAAAGAAATATAAAGCTGAGAGGGGAACTGTGAGGGTGCAGAAAGTAACAAAATCTGGAATAGAAATAAAATAAAGCAAAGTGTGAGACCAATACGGAATATGGGGGAAAACTGTGGAAAGTGAATCCTAAATATTACATCTGATGATAACTAACGGGCCTCTGTTATTGAAGGCAAATGCCACATCCCTACAAGTATTATTAGCTCTGCATTAATAATTGCTGTTCCCAAAATGCAGGCAAATGCTAAAATACTAACACCTAAAATACATATAGCAAAACTTAAAGGTTTCAGCCTGAATTAAACTTAGATGAGTTCTAGGATCTTGAGGGAAGAGATGGAGACTGGGCCTGAGGAACACACTCAGTCTCCATCCATTGACCCAGAATGAGAGTTGCACATCTGTACCAGACTGCAGCAAGTGCTGGTTTTATTTCCCAGGCATGGAATGTTTCTGTGTTTAACATGGAACCCAGTAGCTGAAACAGAATTTGCTGCAAGACAGGATTGCTTAGACATAAGTAATGTCACCACTTCTGTAGCAGTCACTAGGTTTAGACTAGAACCTACTGAAATTCACTGGACTTCTTTGTTTTACATGTCTTTTATGCTATTTACTGCAGAATGCTAGCCCCAGGCCTATTCTGTTATTGCCTCAGAAATTTTCTTACATTCCTTGGAAAGCAACCTACTTCCTTAAAAAGACAGCTTATCAGGACGCGTCTCTTTAATGATGAGGCACTTACATACAAAACTACCAGGGACTGTAAATAGCGCCTGCCAGTCACTGAGAGATAAGATGCTGCATAAAAAGCAAATTAAAGTTCAATGAGAATATGTTCTGAGAGTCAGGAAATACATTTTTTAGTAAAAGAGAAGCATCATTTTCTTTTCTCCTAGTATTTGGCACCAGATCTGCATTTTCTTCGAATGTGTTGAAGTATGACAAACTGCCTTATGGAAACAGCCACACACAAAAGACATTCAGTAATTACAACCTGCAAAATGTGCCTAGAAACTTCTGATTAATAATCACATTTTGTTTTCAAAGCTAATTTGGCAGCATTGTTGCAGTACTTACTGTCCATTGTTGAATGCTGGTTGCTGGGTTAACCCATATCATGTTAACCTGACATCTGAAACACCCTGACAGTGCCTGCACTGATACCCATTAGCCACTTTGAGTCTGCAGTGTTCTGTAATAACCAAAAAGACTCAATTCAAGGTCATTGCTATTACAGCTACAAAAACCAGAGAGAAGTAATAAAAAATAATGTTTCCAAAGCAAAGAAAGATTCTATGAATAGTATAGTGAAATATAAGTAGAGGTTCACTCTAATAATACACAAGGGTAGGTAATATTGTTAAATACTGTACTTAGCTTAATAAATTAGCAAATCTCTCCTTTATTATCCACTGTGGGTGCCTGAGTTGTTGTTGTGAGTTGTCTGAGTGTTTAGTTTGGCATCTCTAACATTAAGGCAGCCTAGAGGTGGAAGCTGATACTTCTAACAAAGAAGCACGTAGGTGTACGAGATCTGCATGAGTGTATTTGCTCATACAAACGTAGCAAGGGAGAAGTGATCTCCACCTCCACTCTCAGCATGCAAGGCATGAGGCATAATCAGGCTGTGCCAAGCATTATCTGGTATCCTGCCAGTTTGTGTCCTGGCTGTTTGAATCCTTGCTTCAAAGTGGACCAGAGCCCCCCTTGCTTCTAGCAGCACAAGCATTCCCCTGGGGACACTGAGATCCTTCCTCATCTGACTCAAAATGAATGGCTATTTTCTGGTGTGCTTAGAAATATGTAGTAACCCAAATGTTACACAGCCTTGTTTGCAGCAAAAAACTACAAGAAGCTATTCTTCAAATATAAATATTCATTGTAACCAGGCAGATCTCTCTAGCTCTTTATCTCATTGTCTCCATCCTCACTTATTTTATGTGCTTTAAATTTATTTAATAATAGCAATAGATAAGAAATCATTAAAGCAGAAGAAAGATCATTTATTTTAATATGTTTATTTATAAGCTTCTTGAAGTGATATGAATGGTATAATACTTGCAAGATGGATTCTATTCTGTTTGAGGGCGTTTTGAAGTTATTCCTCATGTTCAATTTCATTTACAATTATTGTAATTTCTATGAACTATTTAGATACGAAAATAATTGTTTTGCCCTTTTTAGGTCTTATTATGAAATATTGCTGAAGAACAAATAATCGATGGGTCTAGTAAAAGATCAAAATAAAGCAGCAAATCATACACTGAATGTGCAAGTTTAAAGTAGTCATTTCTTAAAAATGCTAAAGTTGCTGATGAAGCTTCTAAGGTCACAGTAACGAACACATACTGAGAAACTCCATCTGTTTCGAAATGTTATTCATTACTGTGCAGTATAGAGACCAAGATCTAATTGAATAACTACCCGAAAAAAAAAAAAAGACAGAGCTTGTAAAGACAAAAATAAATTTAAAAATTGCAAAATCCTTGGAAAACAACAAGACATTAACAGAAGTCTTTAGTTTCCAAGAAGAAACACAAAAAATATTTAAAAGATTTCATTGAAAGCTGGCTAAGATGTTATCATCCAAACTTTAGTTGGATGTTTTTAGTTGGAAGTTTAGTTGGATGGATTTTGCTAAGAATGATTAATCATTCTTAGCAAAACCTTTTTCAAGAAGAATTAATTTTTTAAAAATAAAAAACCTTATCAAAAAAAGTTTTCAAGTTTACAATAGAGAATTTCCACAAAAAGTTCAGCAATCCAAACTCTTGGATTGCCAGTCATGCTTTTCAACTAGAATATTTGAGACCTAATGTGCATGGAGCCCAAAAAGTATTTACATCTACCCCTACCACCCACAGGTAAAAGTTTTGAAACCAAAACAGTTATTTTGGAGAGAGCTATTTTTCTGACAAAATATTTCTAAGGATTTGTCCAAGTGAGGAGGACAAGAAAAAAAATCTCAAAGAAATTTTATTGATGTGCAAAGCAGCTTTTATGCAATACTAATTGCAACAATAGACACTTTCATTTGGCTTCTTGAGTTCTTTTTTTTCCCCAGATATTTAAGAGTTATATCTGTTCTGTTGAACAGAAACATGCTATTTTTTTTTTAAATCTCATTTCCGTCAGATGGAATTTAAAAACAACCTCCTCCTATTATGTTGCCCAGTTTCTACTTGATGCAGCATTTTCTGAATAAAACATTTTTAACAAAAAAGTCACAAAAATGTCTGGAGTGCTGCCTATGAAATGCTAATACTTCCTCCCTCTAACTATTCCAGCTTTTTATCCTATGAAATTATTTTGCTTACGTTGCACGTAAGTTCTATAGAGTAGAGCTTTGCTTTGCAAAAAAGAAATATCCAGAGGTACTTGGTTTTCTTAGGCAGTTGAAAAGTCAGAATCCTGAAGTACACACCTGCCCTTACACACTGCTTCTAAAGCATGCTCTGTGCTCTCTCTCCACCTTTTTACCTTCCCTAGTGTTGGATAGATGAGGGGTCCTGTAAAAGTGATGGCTTAGCCTGCTTCTGAAAGCTGTTGCAGTGGTACCTTAGAGATTTATGTCCTGAAAGATCTGCATAGCAGCTTCCCATCCCACTTTGACAGGACAAAGCATAGTAAGTTTTCTGCAGCCTTCCTGACCTTCTCTGTCCATTCCTTCTGTGTAAACAATTCATCTTCTTCAGTCTGCAAGCAAAACTCCATCGAGCCAGAAGAGTCATGTCAGGGATTTCCCTGGCTGTCTATCCCTTTGCTCTTTCCTCTGTGCTGTCACAGCAGAGAAATGACTCTGTGGCAAGCTAAAGATGATTTTTTCTGTGAAGAAAGGTACAAACTGTGTAGGAATGAAAAAAAAAAGAAGGTAGTGTGTTTGTGTGTAGATTTGAGGAGGGGGAAACCCTGCCTGCAACATATAAAAGGTCAATATATGCTCTCATTTCTGTGTTGTGCAAATTAAATGTTCTGCTATACCCCAAACTATTTTATAGAACGGATTAACACAATCTTTAAAATAATTTTATAAACTTGTAGGTCTTGCCAGTTTTTAAAAGGATTATAAAACCTTTTCTTTCAAAAAAGCTCTATTACCTTATTTGTGCAGTATGTCATTATAGGTTGTGATGCAATGTCCTGCACATAACAAAGACAGAAGATCTTTAGGGAAAGTGTATTAGTTACATCAGATGTCAAAGGTTTTAGAATCTGAGACCAAATCAACTCTCAGTGTAAAGTGGAATAGACTGAAAGAGTCATGCCACTACTGTTAGGGCTCAATACTGCTCCCCGTATTTCCTTGTATCACTGTTCACCCTGCTGTACACAGGGTGACAAGTACAGGTTGCAAGGAGTGCAGGAGCTGAGGAGGGATCAGCATGGCAAAGCTGCAGCCAACAGCACGGATCCAAAGGACAGTGTAATACAGTAACAGGCTGGCAACAGTCAGATGCAGTATCCCATCAGTCAGCATCAGACTGGATGAAGCGTCACCACAGCAAGGCCCCAGACAGTACAAGACAGGAAGAAGCAGCTTTCAGCACTTGCTAAATTCAGGAACAGTGGATTAATTAAAATTACTAAGGAATGAATCACTATCCATTAAATCCTCCTGGTGATGTTTAAGATTGGAAAAGCAAAACAACAACAATGAGCACCCACATTAATTCAGAATCTTAACCATTGACATTTTGCAGACAAGTCAAAGCAGTTTTCAAGCTGATGCAAAATCTAAATAATTATTTCCCCCATGTAATTCACATTTATAGGGAGATTTATAAGATCCTATCTGTTTTTTTAATGATACATTCAAATTAGGTAAAGATAAAAAAAGTAGTTTTTTAAACAGAGCATCAAAAAAAAGAGAAAATACTGGACAGTCAAAAGGATAAACATAAACGTGGCTGGAAACCAAGGATAAATGCTAAGAGATAAATGTTAAAAAAAATTTATATGAGTAGAATTGTAAATAAACTTTGAGAGACAGACATCAGCAATTCCTCATTTCATGACCATAACCACTGGGGCAGGTACATGTTTTCTTCAGAGGAATTACATGAAGGTGTCTCTGCCAACACTCCATCACTTCTCTCTGATCTCCCGAGTGCCGCTCACAGAGCCTTCCCAGGACAGCAGCTTGTAGAGCACTCTTCAAATACAGTAAGTGAAACAATTTTGTGGAACTTACAGACACACAAATATACAACCAAAACCATATTGTTGTAGATTAACTTGGTTCATTTCAGTGATCTGATTTGCAGCACAGTCTTACAAACAGTTACATGCAGAAAAAACAGAAGGATGACTAACAGTAGATATGCCAGGAAAGACTAGTCCTGAGTCTATGTCAGGGTAAGGATTTTTTTTTTTTTGAGAATTTTTTAACGCAAGTCTAACACCAAAGAAAATATAGTGTATAATGACATTTTGGGAATGAATGCTTTTAATCATATAACTATCAGTTATACTAGTGGAAAAATTCACCTGCTCTATCAGCCCCGGAAGTGCAACATTCAAACAGGTGTTTGAAATGAGGACTAATGGATTCAAAGAACTCCTTTCCTTTCTCTATCTTACACTCTATTTAGTGACTTCTGCAGCTAGAAGTGCATTATTGTTATATTTTGAAATATTTTCAACACTGAATCTTAAAATGCTTAAACACTTGTTTAACATTATGTGCTGTGAAAAAAGCTCAGTTAATACTTATGTAGACAGAGGCTAAAATACAATTGGAAGAGAATCTCTCTGTTAAAGCCTTTCTAAACACACGATCAATCTGTGGGATGAGGCCTCAACCCTGGGCAGCTGACTTTGATCAAAGGACCAGGTGAATGTGCAGTTTTCTGCTGTAAGTTAAGGAAGACGCCCTGATAAAGGAATTGTATATTCAGCTGAAGGGCTTCTCTGTAAATTGTTACGCAGCTCATGTGTACTGTGGGTGGTCCTGTGTCACATAACACTAAAAAGGTACAAGGCTCTGTCAATTCACCAGCTCAGCCTAAAGGCAACGGTGCAGTTCAGACTGCCTTTCTGGACCATCTATGTCATACTTCTGCCCCCAAGCTGCAGTCCCCATTCACTAGTATTAAAAGGCAACAAAAATATTTTAATTCCTATATATTTGAAGCATTTATGCAGAAAATGGGAAATAAAGGCAAAGTGAATGTGTAATCCCATTTAAAATAAATGGGAATCGATCTTCAAACACATTCATTTACATATCAGTCAGATCTTTATTACTAGCTCCAGCTGCCTGACCTAGCCCTGGTAATCACCCGACTACAGAAATAGCAGGTTTCATCTTATGTCATTCACCAGATATAAACCACCTAACACTGTTAGTGTCCTGGCCTAGCTGTACCAAGAAGTGTGGCCAAGCTGAAACACTGGTTTATAAATTACTAAAACTTAATAATTGCAAGACTTCATGGATATATTAAATATCCACTGAATCTTGAAAGTGTTAAGAATCACTTCAGTTATTCACCGTTTTCTTTAAACATAATGGCACGTAATAATCCTAGGTTGCTTTGTTTCTTTCTTTTTTCTTTTTTCTTTTCTTTTTTTTCCAGTTGTATACTACTGTTAGAGTATAAATTATTAAAGACACATACATTTTCTTTCATAAGCCTTTAACATGTTCATGAGGGGAAATGAGGGGGACAGGTACCTATCCTTTCACTCTCTTGACCAGTGAGAGGACTCAGGGGAATGTCATGGAGTTGTGTCAGGGGAGGTTTAGGTTCAATATAAAGAAAAGGTGCTTTACCTAGAGGGTAACTGAGCACTAGAAAGGCTCCCAAGGGAAGGGGTCACAGCACCAAGCCTGTCAGAGTTCAAGAAACATTTGGAAAATGCTCTCAGGCACATGGTGTAACTCTTGGGGTGTCTGTGTGGGGCCAGGACTTGGACTAGATGGTCCTGATGGGTCCCTTCCAACTCTGCTTTCTCTGTGATTCTGTTCTATAAGTGGACTATCATTATCTTGGAACTTTGACACCATAAAATATTTTTAATTGATCAAACATTTTTATTCTTCATATGTGCTACTACAAGCCTTTTATGTGGTTTACTAAGGTAATCCATCTGGAAGTAAGACATTCAGTGAATGATTATAATTGCATCCCTTGTTTGAAATGCATTTGTTTTCTTTGTGTAAATATTAGCATGAGATGTTTGCTGTATCACCATCCTCAATTACAACAAAGGTATTTGGGATATAAGTTAAGTGAAAGAAGCGTATCTACCAGCTATGCTTTAGGAAGAATGTGTAAATGTATGTGTCTCTCTTAATAGGGCAAGTGGATAATTTATAGATAATCCATTAGAAAACAGAAAGGAAAAGAGTACAAAACAGAGTGAGAAAGAACCTATTAAATGCCCATTTCTGACAGGAAATTCTTAACATGACCAGTTTTCATTTTAAGGTTGTAATTTCTCAATATAGTCACTTTCAACATTTCTGGTCTTTAATATACATATTGGAGGATAGTATAAATATTTTTTCCAAATAAATGAATACATAATAAATGATACTTATACTGCATTTAATTATGTTTGCAATAGTAAAGTACATGCCTCCTTACATTTAAAAATCAATAGAAATAAGCATTTTGTCAGCTGTTTAACATGTATCATGAATCAATTCTTTTCAAAAGAAAAATGTTATAGTCTCATGTCATTTCTTTTTTCCTTGAAAGACGCATAATGCATTTGTGGAGTAGTTGGTGTGTAAATACAATATCTAATTTTGTGTTATTCTCTGTAAAGCTACTTACATTCTAATTCCAGAGAAAAATGGAAGAAACTTTTTTTATCTCTTTGTCTTTTCACTTCCTGTCCATCTTCAGAACTAGATCTAATGCAACTGCCTGTCATAGTAGAGGATAATGAGAAACTCACAATCAGATTTCGATTTCTTAAATATTCCAAAAGATACCAGGCTCTCAAACATTCAGTGAAGTTCTGCCCACTTTTAATGACCCACACCTTCCCGGAGCAAGACTAGATGTTTCAAGAAAAAGAACAAAACCTTTTCCATGTAAGTTGGTCATTGTCCCTTAAATTTTTCTTGTACTTTTCTCATCCTTTTTTTTTTTTTCTTTACTCTTTAATTCAGCCTGCACTGACCTGCCTTTAAAATTGTATTAACCCAAATACAGTTTCTAACTTGATAATCAGCATTTCTTCTTAAAATAGGAGTTATGGGATTGTTCCCATATAAAGTGAGGTTAGTAGACTAAACATTTTGAATTGTTGTAAGAACACAGCCTTGATGTAATGATGACATTTGACTGCATATTTTGAATATAAACCAGACCTCAGTCCATCAAGTCCTTAGGCATGCATTTAGGCACCTTCTCTAATCCCACTGCTTGCTCTCCAGTTAAATATGTGATTAAGTAGTTCACTAGCTATAGCCAAGTGTGGCAGCTGGAAGGTCAAAAATAACTCAGATTCACAAATGAAACCAAGACTGTTGCAGCCAATTCATTTCTGCTTCTGACTGCTTCACCGAGTAACTTCAGTTGCATTACAATGTATAGGACACATCATTTTGGGCTTTACTCACTAAATGAAGATGCTTTGGACAGAAAACAGCAGGAAAAGCCATGAAAGTAAGAATGCCACTTTAAGTTAACAACAATATTTTTCAAAATCTTTTTCAGGTTCAATACAACTTCCACTAGCCTTCATGTGAAAGCTCAAAAATTATTCAAAAGATATCACTGATTTTTTTTTTTTCTGTTAGGTTAAGCAAGTTTAGCATATCAGAAGAGTCATATGCTCATATCTCATAAAAGATATGACTGGAAAGATAGAACCATTTTTCATTCATAACTTTAGTCCTATCAGTATTAAAATATATTGATACATTGGTTTCTCTAACAGTCTTTTGGATGCAAAGAAGATTCTGAAAATATAGAAACAAATCAATTGCATGTTTTGGAGCCAGAAAAAATTAGAGTATTTATATAATTTCTGCTTTAAATTCATAGCAAACTATTTTAATAATAATGAAAAAATTAAGATAAGAAAAACAATGCATTTTGGTTGATTAATATTGTATTTTTCCACATGACATAAAATACAGAAATCTTAATGGCTTTTGCCCTTATTTAAAGCAAAGACAGGTTCTGAAATCTCTAAATTTTTACTTTATTTAAATTTTATTGAAATACTTTTCAAAGGTGCCAAATTCAATTTATCAAGATGCTTCATCACTCTCTTTTCATGTTGGGGGCGGGTTTGTTTGCTTTGTTTTTTTTGTTGGGGTTTTTTTGGAAATCTTTACAAGTTGTGGAAACTTTTACAAGTTGTAGAAATTTTCTTCTTTTTCAAGGTGCCGCATTACCTGAAGACTTTCTGATATTCCAAGAGATGACTTGCCAGGCAACTTCTTTGTAAACATTTTTCAAAGTTCCTTATATAAGTTTTCACAGCTCCTGAAACATGTTATAAATTATTAAAGAGTGTAAGAATTTGTATGCTCTGCTTGAGAAAAAATAATTAAACCAGCTCCAGTAAAAATGAGAATTACCTGAACTTGATGGGAGTTTCTTTGATGCTTCAAAAAGCTGGGGTCATTTTTTGCTTTTTTCTTTTACATGAGATTTAATTTGTATTTTCCTCTATAATTTCAGATCCAAGTGGAATAGAAATATCAAATACAATGATAAAGCGTTACAGTGGTATCTCTGACCTCTGAGAAGAAAAGCCCCAGAAATTTCATTAACCTCTCTGTTCTTGTGAGATTTAAATTCCACATCAAGAGGTGTAGATAGTTTGAATTGGATAATCATCTTGTTCTCAAGGTGATATTTGTACTGAAATTCCTACCATTTTGAAGATTACTTTTCACAATGTGCAACATGAGAAGATATTTCTCATGCTGCAAAATAAATCAAAATTAGAGTTAATTTGAGATCTAAGTGACCAAGTATGCAAGCTCTTTGTTATTTACACATTTTTCTACATTTCTTTATCCTTTGAGGAAACAATACATTTTTATGGCACTGCAAAAACAGGTTCACGAGCAAACAAGTTCAAGTTCAAAAGCTAGAAGAAAAACAGTATGGGATAGCTGACCAAAGCTGTACTGAAGATGTATGCAGACCCCATATCTTGTAACATCTCTGTTTATCAATCAGAGGATTTCTTGGGAGTTTGCAAGGGAAAAAAGCGGGAGTGATTTCTTTTGTTGTTGTTGTTATTGTTTTTGTTGTTTTCCAGCAAGTCTGTTTTAATCTTTGGGGGAAAAAACCTAAGGAAAAAAAGGAAGCAATTGCAATGTCTTAGCTCTTCTTGAAAACTGCAGTTTGCAAAACCAAGCTACCTTTTAAATTGTCCTCTAGATTCTATTTTAACGTGCATAACCCTTTTATTTTACAAGTGAAATCAGCAGTCTGTCCTTCAGAATATTTCCCATGTTCAAACCAATAACCTTCACTTATTCATATAGGAATATTCACATAGGAAATTAACTAATTGTAAAGATATTATTTTTATAACCTCTATGTAATACTTGGTTCATAATACTGCAATAACTGCTACATGGATGTAGCTGTAAACTGGATCAGGATCTTACTTTACAATATTCTTCCAAATGTTCTGCTTTCAAGAACAGGAGGCAGCATAAGCTCTATTCTTAAAAAAAAAACCCAAAACAACCAGGCAACATAAAGTACCATCTTATGTTAACATGGTAACATGCATGTTGCAAAGAGAAGGGAGTTTCCTTCGTTTGCTCTTTTCTTCTTCAACACATGGAATGCCAGCTTTGCAAAAGATACAGTAAATAAATACAGTGTATTTACCAAAAGCAAGGCATATCCAGTATTGATTGTTGAGTTGGACATGTACTCTCTCAAGAAATCTGTTCAGTTTCTTTATACCAGAAACTTAGGGAATAAGGAAGAGAACACTTTTTATGGGTTCCTGTAATGCTCTGTGTCTGATTCAGCTCACAGCTGCACAAATTTGATTTGCATTGGATTAAAGCCATATGAATTTTTAAATTGGTATGAAATTATTTAAAACTCATGAAATCTGCATGAGAACCCTGTTACCTTTTTCTATCTTATTTAATTTTCTTTGTTTTCATTTGGGTTTTTTAAAATTTTTTTCTTCTCTGTTCCTACCCTGCCAAACATCAGAATGCTAGATTTTCACTCCTTGGTTTCAGTGCTCTAGAGACCAATAGGCCTTTCCATCTTCAGCATGAACCAAACTGTAAGAATTTCTAATTTGTTTCCCAGGAAATTCAAAAGTCTCATTTCATTATGGAGTCCCAAGGAGATTAAATTCCCAATATAGTAGTCTTGCACAAGCAAGGAGAATTTTAACTACCTTCAATGAAATCCTACACACTTTAGAGCTCACCTTAAGGAGAATAACCTGTCTCTTCCTTTGACTAGTTAGAACTGATCTGAAAATATTTCTAGAATATACCAAAAGCCTGAAATTAACCTTAATAATATCATGATGTCTAATAGGAAATTAAGGATTTCTAATTTAGGAATTTATTTTCCAAATATCTGGATATTGAAGGAAAATACTCTACTTGATAACCTAGTGGAAGTGCAAGCGATTCCTTTTATACATATTTTTAAAAAAATTAAGATGCAACAGAAGTTTTTAATGCTTTTAAACTAAGTGTTAATTTCTGCCCTGGAAAAAGTGGAAAACAAAGAAGCTGATGCTTTAGTTGCTTCAGAGAAGAGCCAAGATAGTGGTAGCTAGCCAAGTAGAGACTGTCTACCAAGCAGTACACGGACTAGAGAAGTGTTTTCCAGTCCAGGTGATGTCATAGGAAGACAATAGAATGGTTTATTCTCTCCTCTGTCCCTACAGTGAATGAAAGATTATAATTATTCCTTGCATCTTTCTGATACTGTGCAAAAACTGAGTTTTAGTTCTACTTGCAGCATTTAAGTTGTTGATCCATGCTTCCTGGCTGCAGGCATGCTACTGCCCTCATCACTACCCTGTTTTATAAAACTCCGGGTAAACACCAAGTATATTTGGCAATACCAAAGTCATAAAAAGCCAAGCTATAATAGATTCAGTGCCATGTCACTTTTAGAATGTATATTAAGTCAGCTTCGACCCAAAACTATGAAGTAGACAGACTTGTGAAAGGAATCAAACAAATATGAACTTAGTTCATACAATTAACTACTACTTCATTTAGACTAGGCTGCTCAGTCTCATTTATGTTAACAGGATACATACTGGGATTTCCTTACGCAGTGTATAGTATCTCTTTGTTTTGAGCATACAACAAATGAGACAAAAATCTTTTAATTCAATAAGTTTTCTCTATATGAGGCTTGGTTAGTGTATAATTAATCCTCTAGGCAGACATAAAATTAGAGAATTGCACTGCTTCACTATAGCACAAAATCATAATCTATTTTATTTTATGAAAACTTGTCAAACAAACTGTATATTTTGGAGTTTAATGGGGCTACTATTTGCCCTTTTGGCCACTTTTTCTGAATTGTTAAGAGCCAGAGCCTAGAGAACGGTGACAGAACTTTGCAGAGGGATGAGAAATGTATGTAAATCATGGAGAAGAACAGAAAAACAAATACATTAATTTTTTAGAACTTGCAGATGAGAATTTGCAGATCTCTGATGTGATGTACTTAAAATCAATTAATAAACCTACAACATAGATGAAAGACACCTGAGACAGAGCTGCAAAAAACAGTTGTGAAACCATAGCTGGCAATGGTGCAAAATATCTGAATGAGTGACACCCATGCTGTGTGATACAGAAGAATTCTCTCCTAGTGCTGAAATGGAAAATAAACCAAACCAAAACAAAATAAACCCCACAGCAGCAGTTAACAGAAGAATAAGCTGATGTTCATTGTTTTAAATTATTATTTTAATATTCTTGTGCATGGGGAATTTAAAATATTGTAAAAGAAAGTGAGAAGAAGCAATCTCAATCTACACAAATTTGGAAATGGTCAGATTTATGACTGACACTTGCTAAATGATTACTTTAAAATTTGGAATGTTATGCTAAAGGTAATTACCTGTAACGATAATTTTACCCAAACAGAATTGTATTTTAATGGTTGTTTACGTGAAGATTAAATTAAAAACACTGCATCACCAAAATGAAAAGAAACTGAAATCCAGTCTAATTCTTATCTACTTGGAACCAACTGTTCAGAACAGATGGAAGCAAGCCTTATATAAGGGATGTTCTGAAATGGGGAATGAGGAAAAAACTTTAAAGTTTTTCTGTAGCAAAATATTCTACCTAGAATTAACCAAATATTCCATGTAAAAATTGTACACAACATTTTTATTAATGATTAATAGATATCTGGCCAAGACAAAACAGCATTGTTAATTCCCGTAAATGTGGCAATCGTAGGAAATGGATTTGCAGGACTGGAATTGAAAAGCTTTCTTTAGGATGCCAGACAAGTCCTCAGGTTTCTATTTTTTTCATGAATTTCTGCCTGAAACATGATAGTTTTTGTGAATGCCTGTCTCTCAGTATAATGTAACTCATTCTTTAACTGAGGTGGGCGTGAATGGTTCACTGTCGCTCACATGACTTGGTGAACAAGCACAACCATGATTGTTTGGTTTTGGTGCCATGGGTGTCATTCTGGTTTTCCAATGCTCGAGTCCCTGTGGATAAAACTAATAACCCATTCCCCGTATCTTAAAACAAAGTTAAATACACCATGGAAACATTCTTCTCTAGTGCAAGCCCTATCCTCTTGGTGACCTCACCCACATAATCCTACTTCCTTTCTCAGACTGGGAACAGATGAACGAACAGTGGAAATAGAACATAAAATCAGAAAATTATTCACCATACTTTCCTTACTATCTTCCTAATTTTTAAGCTATATACTCTGACACAACTCTTTGCGCTAGGAATAACGTGTAATAGTGTTATAATGTTAGGAAGAAAAACAAACAAACAAACCAAACCAACAAACCAACCAAAAAAAAACCCACAAAGAACTCAACAAAGAAACAAACAAAAAACCGCAACAAAACAAACAAAGAAAAAATTTTATAGGAAATTTTGTAATTCTGATGTTGGAAGTACAATATAGCTGTTTTTTCTTCTAGATCAGGCAGAACCTAAAAAGTCAAAGCAATATTGTATACTAAATTAAAATTGATGGAAAAAAAGCCCACCAGTCAAAAATCTGTTTGAAGTCCCTTAAAAAACACATCCTAAAGTTAGTATATTAAATCTTATATTCAAAAGTCCTTATCTTCAAAAATTTTTTTTTGGCAGAAAATATTAACAATTGAAAATGTTGCCTCAGAAAAGCAATTTATTTTGACCAACCAACCTTTTTGCTATGATTCAAAAGGTTTTGGTTTTCATGTCTGACTTGTAGTAGATAAAGAGGTAATTACAACAGAGCCATTTACTGCTGTTTTAATTTTTTAATTGCCATTTCCTTTTCATTTTTTATTCTTTTTTCTATTGTCACAAATCTTGTTTCTATTACACTAAATTTCTAGCTATAACAGCTACACCATGTCATCACTGGGTTTTCCTTGGTCATTACAGCTTACTACTAATAAAAAAAGGTTAAGTAGAACCTCTGACATCATAAAGGGTTTAAAATCTGGAAATAATTATAGGCATGATCATTGCAAGACTTCTTAAGGGAAATTGTGAATTGTCAAGAAGCATATATATACAAGGAAGTTTGATTTATTTATTAATTGGTCAACTCCTTTGGAAGCCAAGTCATTATTGGTTAGTTTGATAATTAATTAGCTAACCATTAGTATACCGTCTATAAAAAGTCTTATCTGTACGTCTTTTCTATAAACAGTCTTATCTGTATGTCTCTTTCTGCTAACACCGTTATCTTAGACACAGCTTACAACTTCCATAAACATTATTTTGATTTATGTGGAAAACAGAATCTCACAGTTGGTTTTATTTTCCACCAGCATGGCTCTCAAAACACTTTACTTACAATTTACCAAGTTTTGAAAAGTAGCTACTTCACCACTATGGGACAGACTTCAAAAGCCAAGCAATAATTTCGAGCTACCCTGTTATCTACAACAATAAAAATCTACTAAGGCCTTAAAGTATAGGAAAGCTATGATGTGGTAATGTTTCTAATGGTATTTCTATTATGTATTTATTTATACTTAAAAAAAAACCAGCTTACAAATGCCAAACTATCTGTTTATCTCTGCCTGTGAATGTATTAATCAAGTGTTAAGATGCACACATGAATACACACAAAGGTACAGTATATGCACTGCTGAAATAGTTGATTGAAAAAAAAGGCAACAGACCAGAAAGCTTTCTACAGTTGTTGAGTAGTATCAATTTTTCATTTATCAGTGCAAATACAATTTTCTGAAAGTGAACGTTTCGTAACTGTTCAAGATTGATCTCAATTGCTGTATAGTGGGGTTTGGGCAGCTAAAAATACAAAATTATATCATTAAAAACTGCACCCCTCTTTTTGCTCTGTTGAATAAATTATACAGCTGTTAGAAAATGTGCAAGTTTCACAAAGAATAGTTCATGAAATTCATATAAATTGTCAATGCGCATCTAATAACAAATAATTCACAGCACATTTCATTCTTAATACATGGATTTCTGTTCACAAATATTAAAATGCACATAGTAACAATATAATCTACAAATAGGGTATCAGTGTGGGTAGTCATATATATTGGCCATCTTTGTCCAATTTATATTGTTCTTCTTTTGAATTCTGTCTGTAAATTAGCCAGTTTAATGAAGCTATCTTTCCAACATCAAGGCAAATAATTCCCTCTCTTCCCTGTTTGTGACTTTCATAGCTGACTGGTAATAAATAGCAGACCTCTCTTAATAATCTCTAAATTATTTTATCATATAGATAAAATTTGCTTTATTGGCTTGCTGCCTCTATCCCACTGGAAAACACACACAAAGTTCTGATACTACCCTTTCTGTCATATATAATTGGCACAAGAAATAGATACTTCAGTTGATAGTTTTTTAATACATAAATCTAGGAAAAAATATAATTTTCAAAAATGAAGAGAGTAGTAGGATGCAAAGTGTTGAATGATTTCACATAAGACACTGAAACAAGAAGAAAAGAAGAAATTACAAAGTCTCTTTTGCACAGTTTTGCGTTATCAGTTATCAAAGCTGACTATCAAGAACTGTAAAGGTTATCTATCCTGAATGACTGAGAAATCAAACCACAAAAAAAAATTCAGGGAAGATAAAGGTTTTAACACATAAGAGAAAAGAAAAATCACCTGGCAATATGTGACTGTAGTTGGTTCCTGACTAGAGATCATAATCAGATCTCTGGAAACAGGTTAAAAAATTTAAGTGAGATGTAAGAATTTAGCAGGAAAAATAAGGAAACGATGGGATACCCTTGTGTAGAGCACTAATATGCCTTTTTTTTAAATACTACTAATAAGTTATTACTACTGTATGAGAACGAAGCAAACAGAAATGGAAAAAGAACTAGAGAAAGGGCAAAAAGGGTGGCCTAAAATATGGAACAAATGCATATGAGGAAAGAGTAAATACACTGAAGGTTTTTTAGAAAATACATAGGAAAAGGAATGACATAGGTCTTCCAAATTATGCACGAATGGGAGAATGCATATAGGAGAAGACATTTGAATAATTCTAACCTAAGTGTATTAGAAGAGACAGTAAAACAAGCAAACAAACTTGCTTACCATCTCATCAACATTTATTTTCATAGTTATTTACAGTATGGCTTCTTTCCAACCCCCTGAAATTCAGACAGGAGTGTCTCAGCCTACTTTGTCCTAACTTATTTTGAAAATAATCCTTATCTTCAAGTATCTTCTTATCTTTGAGCTCTGAATCTTTCATTTTTAAAATGCTTTCATTTTGAAGGGTTTTGAAGAGTTTTTTTGGTTTATTTGGTTTTTTGTTTGGTTCATCCTAGAGAATTGTGGAGGTTTTCTTGGTTGTTGTTTTGGTTTGGGTTGGTTTGTTTGGGTTTTTTTCTGGTTTTTTTTTTTCCTTCCTGGGGTATTTTTGGTCATGGGTTTGTTAGGGTTTATTTTTTCCAGATAGGGAATAAACGAGAATTACCAAAAATATTCAAGATATGAGCAAATAATACTGGGTTCTGTTTTGCTTTCTGTCAGTACATTAATAATTCCTAAAATGCTCTATTTGTTCACTTTCTTGTACTCTTTTCTCAAGCATCTTCCAGTGAGCAGGAAAGCACTCCATCTAACTGATCGAGAGAGGGTACAGAGCAGGATGAGCCTTTGATCTGGTGCAGCATATTATGCACACTGAGACAGTGAAAATATAAATTATTACTAGCTATTTAAAATAGCTAAGATCACTGAGAAACAGTGGCACAGATAAATCCTGTGAGACTATAAAAAATCCTTCACCTCAATTACAACATTGACAAAGCGGAAATAAGCATCTACATGGAGCAGTTTTACTCCAGAAAAAACCTGTTAATTGTGCTGAATATTTAAAAATTGGTGCAATAAACTTGTAAACAGAGAAAACTTTCATATTATTTTACAGTTTTATCAATGGAAACATGGGTCATCAATAGTTTGCTTGAAACAAGACAAGGAGGTTTTTTGCTCTAATAATTAAGCCTATGATACAAAGAATTCCCCAAACTAAGACCTTATAAATTGATGCAAAAAATAAATAGTAAAAAAAAAAAAAGAAAATTAAAAGAATCAGCCATCTTCTGTGCATATTGAATTCTTACCTCTATTCCTTCTTATAATTATGGGAAGGAGTTGGAGGGAGAAGATAGGTGAGGTGAAGAGTGGTAAGTGAAACCTTAAATATGGAAAACACGTTTTGGTTTTAAATCACCACTAAGAATAAAAAACTTGCTTTATTCCTTTCTGAGATGAACAGAAACTCAGGATACACATAATTCATGTGTTCATAGAAATCATGGGCAGATACCTATTTGGCATAGAATATGCCATTCTAAGAACCACATCTTAAAACAGAGAACATTATTTCCATATCAATAGTTGAGTTATAATGGGATAGAACACCACTCCCCTATAAACAAATTACATTATCAGATTTAAGATTTCAGGTAACTGAATTTTGTCAATGTTATAAGTCAGTTTGTCAAGATCTACAATTTTGGCTCTGGATAATACTTAAATCTGCACTGCCTTAAAGGCAATACTCTTTTGCACTCTATTGCCAAGTTATCAATAACCAGTCAGTAATGCTGTCCTATTAAGATGCCACATCAATTTAAGAAAAGTTTCCATGATCAGACACCCTAAGACATAGAAACATTGCATAAGAACATTTAACTTTCATCTACAAAATTATTTCTGGGGTTTTTTTTCAAATGTTAAGTGTTCTGTACTTGGACCACTGTTAATCTTGCAAACAGCCTTGTTGAGGTCGTATGTCCTAAAGACCGGAGGTCCTCATAACTGGAGGACCTGGTTTGACACGTAAAGTAAGCTGATTTACAAAACCATTAAACACATGCTAGTTCCTAACTTGGTTGTGGGTTTCTTTATACTTATCTATACAAATATTTGGAGAATGTTAGTAGACACCTGAAAGGAGGTGTAAGAAAACAAGAATGTTTCAAGGCCTCTCACTACTGAATAATCATTAGTTGTGATTTCAGAAGGACCACAAGAAATTAGATTTTAAAGGTGAAATATGATATTTTTCTATCTATTAACTTTGACAACACATAATTTGTCAAGCATCCTGTTTAAGGGACAGGCAATGAACTTCCTACTGCAAAAACTTTCATTTTATTCATAGAAGAGATAGGAAAAGACCATCATTGAGTCCAACCATAAACCCAGCACTGCCAATTACACCACTAAACCATGTCCCTAAATGCCACATCTGCATGTCTTTTAAATACTGCTAGGGATGGTGACTCTACCACTACTTTGAGTAGCTAGTTCTGTTGCTTGACAACCCTTTCCACAAAAAAATTTTTTCCTATTTTTTCCTAATCTAAACCTCCCCTAGTGCAATTTATGGCCGTTTCCTCTCATCCTGTCACTTGCTACTTGTGAGAAGAGACCTACCATTTCAGTCAGCTGTAGAGAGTGATAAGGTCATCCTTGAGCCTTCCTTTCTCCAGGCTAAACACCCCCAGCTCCCTCAGACACTTCTCATCAGACTTGTGCTCCAGACCCCTCACCAGCTCTGTTGTCCTTCTCTGGACAGGCTCCAGCCCCTCAATGTCCTTCTTGCTGTGAGGGGCCCAGAACTGGGCACAGGATTCCTGGTGCTGCCTCACCAGTGCTGGGTACAGGGGGACAATCCCTGCCCTGCTGCTGCTGGCCCCACCACTGCAGATGCAAGCCAGGATGCCCTTGGCCTTCTAGGCACAGATCTGGCTCATGTTCTACCAGCACCAAAATTGCAATGTACTGAAGTAATACATTTTTTGCCTTCTATTTTGTGTTCACATCAAGGATCATAATTTCCTAAGACAATCTATCATAATGCACTTAAGGATACCACATCCCTTTTGAAAACAATTTTTCTCTCCTTCATCCTGTTGTCCTTTTCTTAGGCACGATGTCTGTAACAGTGTAGGAATTTTCACTGTTTGTCTGTGACCTCCAAGAAATAATCTGGGATTTGTGAAGATAAAAGCAGGCTAGTTTTTTGAGCAAGATTTCTCTGCAGATTTACAATTCCACCATTTTTTCTCATCTGTAGCTTTTACTGACAATCATTTTATTTATACTTCCAAACTATTAACAAAAATAACATGCTGAAAATGGATTTATGATTAGCCTACCAGGATGCTCTAGTTGAATGATGATTCCCTATTCCCATGCTTCTATTTTCAGTTCTATTTATTAGATTAAAAAATAGCTATTAAACATATATATCATTTTATGGTGATTATGCTCATTGTTTTTAATCAGAATGTTGCATAGTGTTTATCTAAATACTTCATAAGCCAAGAAAAGTACATAGAAACACCGAAGAAAAGAAATTGCAATTCAGTGAAGCAAAACATCAAATTTGTCCTCTATGCTTAAAAATGTGGTGACTGACATTGTGGAATATTATTTTTTAATTCCCTCTGAAAATCAAGTTATATTGGTTTTTCATTGCCTCAATATCACGCACACAGATTCCAGTTAAGTTAAATTATACTATTAATTGTTTCCCTGGCATTTTGCAGCTCATTGGATTCATGTCTCAATCCCTACATTCGTAAAAAATAATCTTTACCTGATTTTAATATCTGTGGACGAGGAACATTTATTTTAACTATTATAGTAAAAGTCCATTGCAAGGAAGATGAGCTTCTGATGTTTAGGGGAAAGATTTAATATTTATTGGACTATGTAGTTATTATTACTATGTACGCATAATTACTTTTACAAGTCTTTCCTGAAGGGTGCTGAATATGAAGCTAATTCATCTGGTTCGCTGCTCACCAATGTTTGTATGGAAATACAGATATATATGATTCAAGGTACTTCATGTACATTTCAGCTCTTGCATCCGGTGCTGTGCTAAGCCTCTAGAAATCAGCTGTCTACCCTTTTCTATGGAAATCTGTCTTCCAACAGGCTGAACAGGCGCTCCCTGACGGAAGCCGTGTGCTAATCAGCTTGTCGTTACAAAGGCCACAGAGGTTACAGCGCAGTTCTCTGCCAGAGTTAACATGAGGGAGCGCTGCTGGGAAAGGCAGCTGTCCCAAGCAGTCACAGTGGAGTGCCTGTTAGGAAAAGGCACAGCAGTTTAAGAGGCTGGACAGAAGAAGATCACACCGATACAGACATTTAACATAAAAAGAGAACTGGATGGAAAATGACTGACTGGACAGACTCCTTTTCAGATGGAAAGCAGAGAATGTTCAAACATCTCACCAACATCACTGAAAATATTGTAAGGGTCCTTCTGGCAGCTGCTGGAGCAACCATAGAAACTGGAATTATCTCTACAAGCTCTTGTCAGTGAGAAGTTAGGGGCCTGTATGGATGTTACAAATTAGCTGAGCACACAGAAATATGTTCAGTTTCTTTAGTCCTTTTTTAGGAAATTGGGAAACAAAGGGGAATGCATAGATCAAAACATAGGAATGTATTGAAAAATAGGTTAGCTACTACCTCTGAATTGAACACCACATATTTTATTTATAACCTTGGTCTTTTTATGCTACTAAATATTTTAATGTGTTCTTAGTAAGCCTTCATATTTGTGATATTTTGGGGTGGTTGAAGTAGTTAAAACAATGGGCTATTTTCATTATTTTATCAGTCACCAGGAGTCAAGCCTTGTTTTTAATTTCTATAATCCTACCATAGCATCTACAAATTACTCCTTGATGCAGAGGTTTACCTTTTCCCACAGTGAAATTCAGGTGTTCTGCTTCTTTCACGTGGTCCTGTTTCGACAATAAAAGGAAGAAAAACATTAACAGGAAACAAGAAGTTGTTTGGTTGTTTTTTTTTTTTAACTGTTAATTGACATAGTTTTCTGTAAGGCAGTCCATTAGGAGACTTCTTTTTTGTGGTTTTTAGTAAAGCATAGGTTGAAATGTGTCTTGATAGGCAATTCTAAACTTGGCTAATGGCAGATGATTCCTTTGCCTGTTTAGACTTTCACAGGTTCATTAGCTGTGGAAGTTAGCATTGGTCAAGGTTCTACTTTTTCTCAGTTAGACCTCCAGAGGAATAAATCTTCAAGAAAAATTATATCTGTCAGCATAGGGAATGCTCTAATCTCGCACATAAAATGAGTTATTGTTTTAAATCACTTCTGAAATTTTGTATATAAAAACTGTTTTTCAGCTTTGTTTTAGCTAGTGTGTGTTTGCATGTGCTTATGCAGTTATTGAAGAAGTACACATTTACTTGGAGAATCTGTGGTCATTGGAAATAAATGGGTATGTAGAGTGAGTGAGAACAAAAATGGGTGTAGTTATTTTTAGTATGAATTATTAAAAGAATTTGGAGCTTTTCTTTGGTGAAAAGGGAGACATATTTCCAATTTCCTCCTATTGCATTACTAGTTGGGTAGAGCTGGGAACTAAAATTGGGCAGCAGAAGTGATGGGGACATGGCAGGGTTTTCCTTTCATTTGATCTCTGAGAGAGAACAGAGACAACCAGGGTTTCAGTTTTGTTTGTTTTCTTGCTTTATATACTTTAGAAGCAAAAAAAACCATAATAACTTTTTGATGCTAAGGACCAAATTTGAAATCACAAAAAAAAAAATTACTGATTAGGACTTCACATAGCCAAGTGAATATATTGCTTCAAGCATAGCTATGAGTGAACAATTATATGTCTGTTACCATTATTTTCATTTGGAATTTCATGTACCACTCTCTGAGAAATGATTAGAAACAAAGAGGAATGTAGCGCTACTTGGCATATAAACCATGAATACATACTCTAATATAACACTTCATTTCCTGTGCCAAAGGAAAAAGAAAAATTATTCCTCTTTTGTACATTACACGCATTAGAGATGGCAATATAGCTGATAAAATATTCCAGCTTTAACAACAGCATACAAATCCAAACTCTGTCATCCAGGGGCTGGAAGTGCTTTAGAAAGATAGACAAGCATTTTATTTCCATTTTGAACACAAGCGAGCAAAGACCAAATGTATTAAGCAGTTCATGTAACGTCACATGAATCAGTCACAGAGTCTGGGTTTGTGACTTCTAAACATACGCTGATTCATTAGCTCATGGATTTCTTGTCAGTGTCTTGAGCTTCTAAAGTATTCATCCTTTCCCTACCACTCTACACCTCTGATTTTTATGCTGTAATCCTATCAATTATTTTTATCCAACAGTGTGGCATGTCAACTTTCAGATTAAAAATCTTTTAACATAGGATTATGAAGTGGTTCTTGCTGATTTAGCTCTTTTCTCCTCTTATTAGGCCAGAGGTTTTTTATAAATATAGGCTTGCAATAAACCTTTTTTCTTTTTCTTGTTCTTTACATTTTGTCCTAATCTGTGCTGGGTTGCTGCTGAGTTACCTTCTTTCAGAGGTGACTGTTTCTCAAATGCTGACCCCACATTTATGTAAACTTTAGAAATCTTTCAATATGCAACTTTTTATAAGTTACATCTGAGAGGGGTATTATTTCTCAAAGGTAGCATTTCAGCAGAGAATTTTAAAAACTCAGGTGTCCCTTGTTGTTCATTCTTTATTTTATTCTTTATTCCAAATGAATGTTACCTTTCTCATGTCTTAAAGTCCAAGAACAACCAAAAACTTGAAAGACCCCAAAATTTTTAATTATAATTTTCATCAAATACTAAATACGAAAAACGGTTGGTATGAATAAAATGTCTGTTTGTGAAGCTGTACATGTTTTCAGAAGAGTAAAAAGGGGTAGCAGTTAGCAGAGAGTGTTTTTTAAACAGAAAGGAGATAAAGACCACAGGAAGGCAAAGAAAAAAAAATATTTTTTATTAAAAACCCAATGAATTACATTAAATGTAACTAAGTTTATATTTTTAAATTAAACTTATGATAATTTTTTTTGTCAAGAAAAATATCAGTAAAATGAAATAGCTTTTTCAGTGCATTTTTAAAAATGAATCTAAATATTATGAATCAGTATATTAATTATGACTGGAACAGAAAAACTGTTTAAAAATAAAGATATTAGCAGCCATTACAAGGAGATTCACTACATTACTATTTTTTAATAATTAGAAAATATATGACATTGCCTGTCTATAGGGCTTTTAATGAAATGCTTAGCTCACCTTTTGGTATTATGGATACGTTGAAGCAGCAATGTTTACAATATAGGGTCAGATGCATAACTGATCATGCTGACAACTGTTAATCATGACAACTCCTGCACTTTCAGAACCATTTAGAAAGAAATTAAAATGTAATCAATAAACCAACATAGAATGGAGGGTCTAGTGTTCTTTCAAATAATTGCTAAACCATTGACAGCTTCTATAACACTTCTAATGTGAAGCAGCAGCTGAACAGGATACAAACTTTGAAAATATGGAATGGAATCCTTAATGGAATACATCCTTGAGAAGTGATCCTAAATTCCATAGTAATTGTCAATAAAGTGGGCCAGCATTCAGTAACTAATTGTAGTGTCTTTTGATAGTTCTACATTTGTATCTACTGACCTTTATTCTTTGTTACGTGGAAAATTTAGGAATTTTTTTAAAACCTGCTGTGTATTTAAAACAAATAAACTCTGAAAAAAGAAAGGGTTATACACTGACAAGCAGAAATTAATGTTGCAAATTAGGATGTAGGTATGATCATTATTCTTACTAGTGGAGAAAGGATGCAGAATTTCACTGCATTGATTCAATTTAGTAATTGATAATTTTTAAGATGCATTCCTTAATGTGTATAACTTACATACATATTCCTTCAGAAACAGTCTTAGCTATAAGTCTTCATAGTATTGAAATGCTCTCTATGCCCACATATTCTAAGTGCCCTGGGAAGGTAGATATTGAGATTTAACACATCATATCTCAAAACAGGACCACAACTGAAGGAAATTTTCAAGGAAGAGTCTGGAGAGACACCTGGATGACTGTGAAAAAGCAGAGCAATGATTACTTCATTCCTTTGCATAATGCAAAATCATTAATTGAATAAAACCAGGGAATTACTAGCTGCCGATATTACTGACTAATGCCTCTTACTGTAATGTATAATGAAGATCCATTAGGGTTAATGATCTCTACAGAACTCACATATTGGAGTTTAGAGAATTTCTCCTTAGAAAACATTACCTATTGACAACTACAGAGTCACCCTGGATTACTGAAGGACAAAGACAAGGATGTGACCCATTTACATGCCCCCATTGGTCCTTCCTGTCTGACATGTCCCTGAAGGAGGTTTCATTTTCCATTTTTCAAGCCTCTGTTTTCCTGAATGGGCTCTAACTAACCTATGGTTTCTGCCAGAATGAGACGTAGGGTCACTGAGCAGACAATGAGCCCAAGGAAGGATTAGTCTGTCTGTTACAGAACACCCTGTGAGAATGCAGGAGTGGAGAGTAGAAACCAGCATCATATGCAGTACGGAAAATTTGGTACCATCTTTGCTTCAATATATTGAAGCAAAAAGCTCAAGTTAGTTTTCAAACTTGTACTAAGAACAAAATTATTTTTGTAACCAAGTGTTCAACTAAGTAGGAGGTTATTGTTCACAATGTCACATATATATCTCTGTATACACACACAGGTATCTACAAAGGATTTGAGCAGAAATCTCAGAAATCTGCTGTTTCACCTTTTTCAAATTTCTTTACACTATGGGTTGATATAAAACATTCAGACTGGTTTCTTGAACTATCTACAAGTTCCAAATTTTGCTGTTAAGAATACCACCTTGCTTTTACCATGAACCTTCAGAAAATCACCTTCGACTATGAACTGCACACACAAAGAAACCCATTGAATAGTGAATCTCCATTCCAAANACACTGCTAAAAAGATGGATGGAAGGAAAAGCCTTTTTGCAAAAAAACATTAAAACAAGGTCCCTTGACCAAGTACCAGACAGTAAAGAGATAATGCAGGACTTTGAAAACACATGGCAGTACTTAATCTTGAAATAAAATATTGAATTTTACTATATTTAGGGCTACAGAGATTTTGAAAATATTTAATGCCTCATTTGCTTTGAGAGTTATTTAGTCTCAATGAAGTATCAAGGATGAAATCATAATGATTTTATGGCAAATTGCCAGAATAATTTTATTTAACTACTTTGCATCTGGTTATTTGTCCTTTTTGGTTGATTACCTTTGTAATGACTAGCCAGCCAGGTCTGGAGCTGGAGGTATTTCAGTAACAGCATACTCTGATTAAAACAACCTTTCTGCTTTGCTGGTGAAAAAAGAAAAGTAAAAAAAGAAGAAAAACAAACAAAATAAAAACCCACCAAACCCATAACTGACCACCACCAATTACCAAAAGAAAAAAAAAAANTATTGAAGCAAAAAGCTCAAGTTAGTTTTCAAACTTGTACTAAGAACAAAATTATTTTTGTAACCAAGTGTTCAACTAAGTAGGAGGTTATTGTTCACAATGTCACATATATATCTCTGTATACACACACAGGTATCTACAAAGGATTTGAGCAGAAATCTCAGAAATCTGCTGTTTCACCTTTTTCAAATTTCTTTACACTATGGGTTGATATAAAACATTCAGACTGGTTTCTTGAACTATCTACAAGTTCCAAATTTTGCTGTTAAGAATACCACCTTGCTTTTACCATGAACCTTCAGAAAATCACCTTCGACTATGAACTGCACACACAAAGAAACCCATTGAATAGTGAATCTCCATTCCAAAAGGACTCTGAGAAGCTGCACAGATTTACCTTTTTATGCAGCATAAAGTATTAATATAAATAAATTATAAACAGCTGCAAATTCTAAATGCTTGCAGTACATAGGTTCAAGTCTTCTCTGACTTGAAAGATGCTTCTGAAGACCACACTTGATAACTTCAGATAGAGAAGGGCTTGGACTCAGGAGGAAATAGAAAAAGGAGTTAGGGTAGGAAGATTAATTTGCTGCGAGGTCAGTCACTCATTTCAGCTTTACCTTATATATTAAAATTATTTCCTATTAAATCTAAATAACCTACTATAGAAAGTATGGGAAAATTTTAAAAACATGGGTTGATGAATGCGGACACAGTGTGTCTTGGGGACACGTACTACAAACCTANAAAACCCACCAAACCCATAACTGACCCCCACCAATTACCAAAAGAAAAAAAAAAAATAATAAAACTTCCCAGAATGAATTTTCAGATGTGCCAAATTCACAGCCCTGTGTCAGATGATCGCCTCAGAAGAATTAACCTAGCTGTGATAGATGAGTTTGTTCAAATTTAGGTATTCAAACTGAAGAATATATGCATTAAATTCCTCATGAAACTGGACTTCCTAAACTATTAGGTTCAGTCATTTTATTCCATAGATTCTTGAAGATGCAAGAAATGCAAAGTTGCACTTTAGAAAGGTCCAACTTTGATGTAAGGCCTGAGAGCATAAATAAACCTTGCAGGTGAGTGTAGGGAGACAATAGTATGTTCTACATCAATTGTTTAAATCGTAACCCAAAAAAATACTTCAGTTCATCAAATACTGGGCAACATTTTTGGAAATATCTGTCTTGTGAAATTACATGAGCTCTCTCTTTTACTTTATTTTATTTTATTTTTCACTTTAATGGCTGTACATACCCTTATTTCCTTTTTTGCTAAGAAAAACTGAACTAAAATTAATACATATATAAAAAAGAAATTAATATAGACTTAACAAAATGAAGCACAGAGTTTTTTAGAGGGTAATTTTTGAAAGGCTACCAAAAATAATGTAATTTCTGCTATCCTAGCACAATTAACATGCTTTTTGAGTTTATATCACCTTCCACTTTTAAAAAGTAGATGATGTCTTAATTCTATTGATTTGAAGTCTAGAGGCTGCCCTGTTTAAGCTATGTAAATTAACGACCTAAAACAATTGCTATATCATATTATCATCTCATCATTAATTCTCTACAGGTTAAACAAATTTGGATTAATATTTGCAACTTCCACACTGCATCAGCAGCTCCTCCAGCATATTATGTTAAGACAAATTAAGACAAACTAATATTATAGTTATGCATTTTTGAGAAGAAAAAGAGATTCTGATATTGCTACTGAGTTATAATATAATACTAAAGGTAGTAATGTATTTCTCAAATGTTTCAAGTCATTATATTTAGGCTGATAACATCCATATTAGTAATATAGATTACGAAACATCCAGAGCCATATGATTGCATCAGGAATGTCTCCTTGACTTACACACTCCTAGCTTTTGCATACTTATTTAAATTTTCTGTCCATGTATCACCTAATATATAAAAGCATTGACATGCACCATGTTTGTTAAATTTCAGTCTACTTGTTTGAAATGCTGACCATGTGTATCACAAGAAAAATATACACAGGTAGAAATGAGGTCTAAAATGTTGAAAGAAGAGAATGGAGACTAAGATTGCAGTGAGAACAGGATCTTTTGGCTAACGGTCTGGCAGAGTATCTCTTCTCTTGGCTCACCCATAGCAGCTACATGTCACTCTATTTATTCATGTTCTCTTCACCTCTTCAGATCTATCTTCCAAAGAGTCTGGATGCTGTTTAGCTTAAAAAAAAAAAAAAAAAAGACAAAAGCAAGAAACTAGATCACACAGTCTGTGATAGTTCATTTTGACTAAATGGGGTTGGAGAAAGCTGTAACTTTTGACAGAGAAACAGTGACAAGCCATGCCAGGTAGGGTGAACTCCATGATATTCCAGCTGATAATGTGGCTGCCTGAAGAAGGCATTGAACCAAAATTTAGGAGCACGTGAGCTTCAGAGCAGAAGGAGCTACCTGGGTAGCAATTGATGGACAAGAGGAAAATGCCACAGCCTTGCCTCACTCTCTAATACTGCAGTGCAGCCCAGAGATGAGCACCATTCAAGTACAAAACACTGGAAGAGTGATGGACTGAAGAATGTGAGTTTACTTCCTATCCTACTCATGCTCTTCTTAAAATGGGAATAAATTAATTGTAAAATAGAGCTACTTGGATAACTTGTACCACACTGTGCTATATCTATCTGTATTCTTTCCCGTCCTCTCTCTTGAAAAACAGATTATGCATTTTAATTTGCAAATTATCTTTGACAAAAATTGTACTGGACTGTTTTTTAACTTTTGTGGCTTTTTATATTTCTCATGTACTCCATCATCACCCATTCTATCTGCAATTGTGCTTCTAAGATTTTATTTAAAATCGGATTTTATACTAACATTTTCACAGATAAAAGACCTTTCTAAATTTCTAATAAGTAACATTGGCTTTGCTAAACTGAGTTCATAAGAATACAATTTCTCAATATAATGAGAAGCTTTAGAGAAAATACATGACATTTCAAAAGACAGATCTTTTACAGAATGTGTTTGTGCTAGAGACACCTCTTTTGGTAACCAGAGCTGCCCTGGTTTAGGACATTCCAGTTTCTCAAAAAATTTTTTTTTATCCTCATGTCAAGCAAAACAGCAATTCCACAGACAGAAACCAGTTCATTCCCTACATTCTTTCTACCTACATATGACATTTTCCAGGCTCCTAATTGGAAGCAGAAAATATATCTTTTATGTCACAGTGTAAAAATAAACTAAAAGAGATGTCAGGAATCCTCAGAAGTCCACTTAATTCCTAGATAGATGCAAAAAGTGGCTTGTTGAGTTAGATGCTGCTTCTGAGATGAGAAAATGAAGGAATCTTTTAGTTATCTTAGGGAATCACCAAAACAAAACATAGAAATTCCTAATGTTAATCTGAAATGCCACTGAGTGCTCACTTCATTTTGGTAGCATGATATTTTATATTAATTTTTATCCTCTGTCACACACAATTTATAACATTTCACATTGTAAAACGTAATTTAAAGGTGCAGCAGCAATTTGACACATTAAAAAAAATCCACTTCCTTAACTATGGATCACTTCACATAGTTAAGTCATCATTACAGAAACATTGTAGACAGCAAGGTTCTTCCAGACATGCTGATCCACTGAACAATAAAAGGCAAAATAGAACAATCAGAGACCCTTATGACGGTGTAGTCTCATAATATCAGAATGCCCCTTCCCCAAAAAGGAAAAGGTTTAAATATATACGTAGAATTAGAACAGGAGATGATGTTGTCTCCTCACTCCCTTTCCTTTTTAATCCTATTTTTGACATTATATAGACTGCAAGGTTGGAGACAGAAAGACAAGTAATTTTGTATGCTTTCTTCTGCTAAAATGAGGAGCATTATACAATTTTATACAACCATTCATTCAAGGTGAGAATGCACTGGACATTGGACAATACGAATATAAATTTAAAACTTTCAGATGTTGTAAGGCATATATTCAGTCACTTTACCACTTCAACTCTTTTAAAACTACTTAAATGACATGTTTCAGTATGATGCATGTAAGCTGTTTTGAAGTTTGCATGCCATATAATCCTTCAAATATTCTTCAAGTTGACCCAACAAAGATTCATTTAGAGATGAAGCTTTATTTGTGCTTCCTTTAGTACTTGTTTACATCCCAGATTTTTGAAAAATCCTAGACTGGAGTCTGATCTTAGTCAACACAGAGCAAATTTAGCAGCACCAGTGACACAATTAAAAAAAAATTGTAACAAAAATGTAAACCAGCTTATTTCAATTGTGACAGAGTCAAGACCTTTAATTCAATTAACATCTAAATAAGGCTTTGAGATTAGAATGAATCTTTTGTAATTTAAATTTGGTCACTTACATCCCCAGAAAAGGACATCAGACTTTGCAAGATCAGCAATACCTTATAGTAACTCCCTGCATTTAATTTCAAATTTTTACACGGACTGTAAAATGGAAACATTTCTTATTCATACTTTCAATTCAAAAATAGAACTTGTCCCAGGGCAATAAGCAAATTTTGCAAGTTCTTCAGATAAAGTTAACATCCCATTGCATATAGAAAGTAAATGTACAAATAACTATCAGAAAGCTGTTTAAAAGGAATACATTCAATGTTTCTATAGAGCATTACCATTTTATTCCATGACAAACTTGAGGTACAATCAAAGTGACAGCACAAGTATTTTACCAAGTTTCTGATCTTTTGAGATTTTTTGGCTCACAGAACTGCGCATATGATGCCATGGCTTTTTAAACAGCATTTTAACTGGATTAGGTATGGATTTCAGATAATAAGTTAGCAACAACATACGTTTCTAGAAATCTCTTTAGATATGTTTTCAGACATAGAACAGGCATACAAGACTTATGACACTGTAAATACATGATTGTTTACCATCCAGTTGTATATCTTGTGCAGAAAGTAACCCTAACAATGAAGCAAAAACCCCTTTTTATTTCTGCTTCTTCTCTTAGTTAATTCCACAATTGGCGATATAAGAAATGTACCTACCTTAATTGGGGAGCTAATGTCAAAAGTGCAATCAAATTAAAAAATAGAACGCAGGTGGAACATAAAAACTCTCTTCAACCACCCACTGATCAAATAATTACTAGGCAAGTGCTGTTATTATCATTGTTGGGTGGGGGGTTTTAATAAAATAAAAGCCTAAAACTTCAGGTGATTATTAAATTCTTACCTCTACAAGCCCTGTAACAGAGATTCTGATTCATCTTTTGTTATCCTTTAGGTTACAAATTTCTCTTAGTCTCTACAACTTTATAAATTGTGGTGGAGTAGTGTCTAAGATATTTAGTATTTTCCCTGGGAAAGGACATTGTTTCAAAGAAATGAATCTATCATGATTCAAATGGAAGAATAGGTTTCAAAATATTCAAATGAGAGAATTAATTAAGGAAACACAATAAATATCAAACCAGGTTGTCCTCCCATTCACTTAATTTCACAGCAGTACAATCCCATCATCTTTCATACAACTTTTCCCAATTTACTATTGTCATAAGAAGTGTGGTGAACATCAATAAGGTATTACAATTCAGGCAGAATTATAATACCAAAAGAATGGAATGCTGAATGAAACCGAAGGGATTCACAAAAGCATCACCAGTGGAGTGAAACACTGTTCTTACCATGTTCTCTGGAAATTCTCACTATCAAACACCATTGCAGTTAGGCGACAGGTACATTCAAAAAAATTGCAGCAGCACTAGCTGCTTAAAAATTAGGTTTTAAATTTAATCCCAAACCAACTCTCTGTTTGCTTTTATGCAGTCATTGTTGATATCTATAAGCAGAAGAAAATTAGTAGTAGTTTTCCTACTAACTTATTTCTAAAAGTATGATACAGTCAATAATAAATATATTGTATAGTCAATTCCTTGTATAATAGCAGGCCTTAATGACCACAGAACATGTTCTAGCACTGCTTTAGTTGACCTGAAATTGATGGAGGGTCTGAGTATAAAGAGAGTCCAAGAAATCCACCAAACTCATGACTGTGAGGAGGAAGTAAGTAGATTCCACAGTCTGTACCTGAGAAGCATTACATCTGAAACCCACATAGTTTTGGATTATTCAAGCAAAATATGAACAGACAGAGAAGCTCCTAGCTGGTTAATATTTAACACAACTCTTTTTGTTTTCTTGGAATAAAAATTGGTTGAGGGTGATTGAGCCTGTCACGATTTAAGCCCAGCCAGAAGCCAAGCACCAAACAGTTGCTCACCCAGTCCCCCACCAGTGAGACTGGGGAGAGAATCAGAAGGGTAGAAGTTAGAAAACTCATGGGATGAGATAAAGATGGAAAAAGCCACATACACAAGCAAAGCAAAACAAGGAAATTATTCAGTTTCCCAATGGCAGGCAGGTAATCAGCCGTCTTCAGGAGAGCAGGACCCCAACATGTACAAAAGTGATTTGGGAAGACAAGCACCATCACTCCAAACAGCCCCCATTTCCTCCTTCTTTCCCATACCCCCAGCTTTACATGCTTTTCTAGCATATGCACATTTTTTAGGATAAGGTCATTAATGAATTTTGCCATGTTGGTGCATATTTTTCTGTCCAGAGTATAATTAAATATGTTAATATATAAAAGAACCAGAAGGTGTTACACCTTCTGTACCAACTTCTTAGAATTAACCTATAGTGAGATTATTTCACTATGCAGTTTCTATATGAATAAAGGACCAAATAGGAAAACAATATGAAAAGCTGTGAATAGCATAGTTATTTTATGTGCCTCTTTATGCTTTCACTTTAGAAGCCACATAGGACAGGAAGCTTCACGGGCTTTGTAGGTACTTCTGAGCTGCTTATAAATAAAAGATGTGCAACTCCAACTGGAGTCCAAATCATAGTAAGGGCTATCATGAAGGTCACTGTGTACTTTCTCTAGGAATGTCTCTCATATTACAAGATCCCTACTCAGAACACATTCCCCAAAAAATAGTTTAAAAATGGTAAGAAAAACTTCCACAAATTAAGGAACTGCTACTCTCTTTTTGTGCAGAATCCCACTGTGAGATGTCTCATTTATTCTGGCTTGTCTGTCTTAGTTTCCTTACGTGCAAAACAGAGATAACATTAGCCTCCCCAGGTGCATGAGGGGAGAATATGGTGATAGATAGACAGTTAGTTAACATTCTTGAAACAGTGTCTTTGTATTAAAATATTCTAAGATAAATGGAAATAAATGGAAGTAGATGTCAATTGTCATAACAGAAAATTGTCATGGTTTTTAACCCACAGTTGAAGCTATTTGTTTACACTCTGTACTGTAGGATATACGGTAATGTTGCAACATTTGATACTGAGACCGCTCTTTTAAATTAGTGAAGTCCAGAGGAACCAAATAGTATTATGCAATTTGTCAGTACAATGCAGATTAGAATTGTGCAAGTCAAGTCACGCTGTGAAAATTTGCATGAGTCACGTACACTGTTGAGTTTTAAATTCACTCTGTCTACTCAGGCAAAAGTCTTGACAATGTCACTGCAAGTTAGCACACCAAAAACATTAATAGTGCTGAAACAGCTATAGTAGAAATATCATAAAAACGGTAAAGTGGGTGAAGAGAGGGACAGAAAATAATGGGAAATATTTCGTTGAAGAATTATTAACACTCCTCCAGATATTATTGTGTTCCATTCTACATACTTTATCTCACAGTGAAATACTGCAGAAGCTTGGAGGACTTGCAGGTCGATTTGGAAATATCTCCAGAGGTAAGTAAAAAATAATTTAGAAATTAATCTAATTAGGAGGGGCATTATAACCTGACTCAGTGCAGAGCCATATGGAAAGATTAAAGTCATTTAATGAATGTCAAAGAAAGCAGAGCCAGGCCAACTCACTATATTCATTCAGAAAACCAAGCTCAGTAAAGCATGAACAGAAAGAAATGTGAAACTTATCAATGTAAATATTTTTATAAAATGTCATTTTGAAATGCAGAGTTTTTTCTATATACTGGTCTCATTGTCTTATTACAACCTCCTTTGCTCTCTCACTCTCTTTCAGAAAAATGAAAGGACAAAAATACATTACCTATAGTGATTTTTTTTCCTCTGTAAAAATCTTCAGATGCTTTCTAAATAGGGAACCTTTAGGTACCATTCTTAGAGGTGCACTGCTCACATCTCCTTTCGAGCCCCACTTTTAAGAGGGACTGGATTGGGAGTGTGTGCTGAGAGGGCAGTAGTGAGTGAAGACCCACATTCACTCCAGGCTTACTTCCCATTGATTTCCATATAGCTATTTCCAGTGGAGTGATTACAGGCCCTACCTGCCTGGGAATACCCAAAATAAGATTGTGCAGAGCCACTGTTTAAGTAAGCATAAGGCTTGTGGCCAAACCCCACAAGAGGCAGCAACCTGGCTCCCCAGACCCCAGGAATCTCTGTGGGGAAGCACTACTGACATCTGGTAGACACGAGCAGCTATGACTAATGACACTATGGGAAAGGGCAAAACCACGACAAATTGTGTGTAAGGGTTTTATCATGGTTAGAAAATGTGTCACAAAGCGAAAGGAAGTATGGTTGCGGGATCCCGTAAAAGGCTGTGTTGCTATGAAAAGCAACAGGAGTGAGTCCAAAGTAAACAGCCACCTAAAGAAAAGGAAATTGATTGCAGCCCCATGGTTTGAGATTTATTTAGAGGTTTGGAGGCAATTTTAAAAAGTAAAAAAAAAAAAAAAAAAAAGATTGTTTTAAAACATATTTAATTTTTTTTCTCCTCAGTGCAAGAGGAAAATATAGTGCTTGAAAAAATCAGTGATAATATGTAGGAAGCCTGCATACTATGCATACTGTTGCTAGGAATGGAGTAAGTAAATATACCAAGGCTTTCACACAGGCCCCATAGTGATCTATAGCATTGTCAAAAGACATATAGAGCCAGAACAGGCAAGCAAAACCTCTAACAGGCAGTGCAGACCAAGAGCAGCTCACATCACAAGATGAGCAACCCAACAGAACAGGGGACAGGATTTGGGCAGCATTTGGAAAACACAACCTAGAACTGAGGTGCTGCTGCAGGAGGTGTCTGACACCCTCCTTACAAAATACAAGACGAGGATACTAGGGGAATAAATGTCATGGGGGAGTAAGGGGGTATGAGCTGTCAGTGCTGATAGATAAAGTGTTCTTTTCCTTTCCCAGAGCAGAGGAGGTGAGGGTTGTGAATAGCAGTGCTGAGGAGGATGATCTAGAGCAGATGTAATTGAACCTCTCCTGGCTGGATTTGAAGGTCCCCAGCAGGCCTTGTCTTCCTCCAGATCAAGGGCTTCCATTTCCAGGCAAGCCGCAGTCAGGGAACTGCAGTCAGGGAACTCTGCTCTTTCCATTCTGATCTATGAGCAAACTCAGGAACTCAGCCACTTTGAGTCATGCAGCTGCCCACTCATTCTGGATCTGTGTCAAATCCATCTACCATAAGGGAATTGGCTGGGGATGCCATAATCTCACAGTCAAAGAGTGGACTGGTTTTTAGCTACCAGGACAATGCCATTTTTACAGAGTGGTAACTTCAGTAATCAGCTCCAAGTGAAGCCATTGAGCCGCTTTTGTGAGTTACTGATACTTATTTTAAAGAGCTATTTTAAAAACCTCACACTCCAGCATAAGTGAAGAATACAGAAACTTAAATTACAATAAGGGAAAAGACTGCAGTAAAATGGAAAGAAAGAAAATAGTGCAATTAACCTGAACATGATGAGAGAATTTTGCCCCAGGGGAACTGCTGGAAGAAATTGAGAAGGAAAGGTGATTATTCCTTTTTCTATTTCTCTGTTAAGGGCTTTGAGAAGGGAAAGCTTTTGTCTTTAAGGCCAACACTCTCAGATTTGACAATGCTGGAACAAAGGCATATACAGGTAACTCAAGAGAGAAACATGCTCTGGGGTAAAGAAGAAATATTTTTTGGTTTATTGTGAGCTTCCCCCCCAGTTCTAATTTCACTTCCAGACTCATACTTCACTCCTCATCAAAACCAAATAAAATTAAAAATGCACATTACTGGCACTAAATTAATGACTTAAGATTGCTTTTGATAATAGAAAGTAAATAATCAGCTGAGTTAAATGAAGACAATAGATCTTCCTCAGGTACCCTAGTTCACTTTCAGAACATTTATATATAGAATATCAATAATTATTTCAAAAATAATACTTTAACCTTAAAAAGAGTCCAATTTCCCTAAGCAGTCAATATAATTTCATACAGTCCATAGTCAAATAAACTTCTACTGTCAATTAACTAAACTGAATTAGAATTATTATTATTATATTATCAGTAAATTATTATTATATTATCACTAAAATTATGCAGTTACAAGCACTAAGTTGGAGAGTTCTGCTTCCATCTTCTAGACATTATTACTGTTCAAGTGAAACAAGAATATTCATTCCTTTGAAATATAAACATTTAGAGCACAAAATAGAACAATTCTGACTTAAATTACACAATGTGAAGAACATAAAATATAGGAGACATCCTCCTCTGGCTCCTAAAAAAATTACCATTATTTTCTTCTATTCATTTTCCTGTGCTTATAGCATTACTACTCTTTTACCAATCATTTCAGTACTTCTCTCTCTAGATTTTTCACATAAAAAAATGAAAATACAGAGCTTGCACTTTAAATGTCTTAGCAATATGCTTGTCAGCTCAAAAGAAAGATCTAAGTGAACAGTTTCTTTTGATATCTGTCTCTCTTGGTATTGTGTCATATCTAGCAGTGTGAAAAATAAAATAAATACAAGCTGCATGTTAAGGAAAAAGAAAAAGAAAAAAGAAAGAAAACTTCTGCTACAGAATAAAATAAAAGATGACAGTTTTACTTAGTATTTTGAGGGGAGAAATGAATTATTAGTTTCCAAATTTACTTCCACTGAAAAATCAATCCTTTCTGGTGAGGAAAGCTTTTTTTTTTGCCCCCTAGGGAAACTAAAATGGTTTTAGGATGAGTGAAACTGAAATCAGTATGTCAGTAATCAAAAAAATTACAAAAACCCCAACACCATTCAAGAAACCTACCTTAATACAGCATTTTGGCATGGCTATGTCCAGAGTGTCTGATTTTTAACCTTTTGATATTGGAAGCAAATTGATTGTTTAAAACCGATTTTGTTCTAAAGTTGCAGATATCCCAAGATCATGTAGGACAAGCAATCTTTCTTTTTCTGTTTTCAAAACAGCTCTGCTGACAAGTCTTCAATAAGAATGTAGCTATTTTATTAAAATACTGCTTTTATATGGTGTATTTTGTGTGTTAAGTAAACAGAGTTTCAAATTTTTGGGGAAGCAACATGCAATGGCATTTTTTCACTCAAGTGAAACTGGTTTGGGTGGATTTAATCTGAATAGAAATATTGCTGTAACACTTACACAAGTTTTTAAGGTTGCCGGAGTTGGAGATTAAACATATTGAACTGCATCACTTTCTTACTTATTAAAAAGCTCCTCTCATTAAAAAAAAATCCCGCAAGAAATGACCAATCCCAATTTATTTAGAAATACTGAAAATTCTTGCAATGTCAAGAATTATTCCAGGGTTAAGGTTGCATCCATGCTTCTATTATTACCATACCTTATTGCCTACTTCATTAATTTTTTTTGCTAAAGAATTCATCTGAAGAGGAGTAACATAATTTCCTCACCTCATTCACTTCCATAATCACAATCCTGTCTAACAATTAACTTCCACATTAGAACTTAATAATGCAACTATTTTTGAATTGCCATACAGACTACCAGTTGTTCTGTCCAGCCTAGAACCTCTGAAGGAAACCATTACCAGATACTTAAGGAAAACACAATAAATATGCAGATATAGAATAATATTCCATGGTAGAACTACATTCATAAAGACTACAGAATTAGAAAAGAGAGCAATAGAAAACTATTCATTGGAAATTAGCTTGTTTTCATGAAAAGTCTTTTTGTAAACTTTTGTAAACAATCCCATCAAAAAAACTTGAACTGTTGACACGAAAGCATGGATTATTTTTTAAAAAATGAGGAAGTGCCTTATGACCTGAATAAAAAGGCAGTCTGTCTGATGACAGTGCCACTCAGATCTTAATGCTAAATTTATTGCAAGTTTACACAGATAAATAAAGCTGATTTAATTTCTGACTTTCCAAAGGTAAGCATATAACAAAAAAAGAAAAAAAAGGAGACAGACTGAAAAATTCATGGACACAAAAATCTGAATATATCTAAGAATCCAATTAAGTGCATTGACATTTGTAAACAAAACAACCCCCCAAAAAACACTGCACAATTTCTTTTTTCTGCTGAAAACTATTAATTTGGAACATTCATTGGTATGAACAGGATAAACAGAATTTGTTTCTTACTTTTAAGTCAACACAGATTTGGCATATGAACATGGTAAGTACTGTGGTGGAGGAATAATATGAGTAAAATATACTTTTCTGCTGCTGTGAGTCACTGGGAATTGCTCAAAGAAAAGGCAATTTCTAGATAGAAAATGATTATTAGGGCAGAATCTAAAGATATCACTGAACAGTACATATACTTGTTAATGCAGAGAATGTATGTCCCAGCCCACATGTATGCACCAAGTAAATTATGAATGAATATTTATCAACAAAAATAGCATTGTAGGTAAGAATGATGTGAAATATTTTTCTTCTGTCTGCCTTTGTTGTCTTCATCATTTAAGCGTTCTGTCACTTCCAGTTAAAGACCTGAAGATAAATTATAAGAAATGGAACTTGTTCTACTTTCTTTTGGCCATAATTGCTTTTAACACAGTGTTTAGAGCTAAAACTAATTAGGAAGCTCCTTTCATACCATCATTCTTTACCATCCATTGAAACTTTGAGATAGAGTTCACTAGGTCACAAAGTCATAATCTGAAAAACATTGGAAATAACACCCACACAATTCAAAATCATGTCAGCTTTTCAGAAACACATGCTTTCCTAATATAGAAATTTTTCATTTTGAAAGTTAAATGCTTTGTGAGCTTGTTTAATGAAGATGTGCAACTTTTTATATAAAATCTTTCTAAAAGTTTATAATTTGAAGTACTTTTGAAGTGGCAAATGAACTGATTGAGCGCCATGAAATACATAATTTTGATTATCTGAAAGATATGATCATTACTTTGTATGGGAAGAGTTGAATAGAAAAAAATCCATCAAAAATTACAAGTTACAATTTTGATGGATAGGCATTCTGGAAACAAACAGCCAATCCAAAATCCCACCACATACTTGGCAGGCCTTACTTGGAATGCTGTTTTACTACGTATGTAAATGGAAGAAAATATTTGATTAGATTGGTAGTATCATCTCTGATACAGAAAAAAATGAAAGATGAAGGTAGGAATTTTACTTTTGTTAATCATAATGTAACAAACATCAGTTTCTCTTTTGAAGAGCAAGAGAGAGGGAGATGGGAAATGAGTAGGAAGTAACTCTTAATGACCCACCTTCAGCTATTATACTATTACAGCTAATTTGTTCCAAACCCTTCCTCACAGCAATAAAATTCTCTGGAGCAGACATTAACTTTTCCAGTATCAGAAAATGTTTATTTGATACAGAAGTTCAGAACAGATGGGGTTGCAAGGCAGCACTCTCATTCTGTGCAGTGCAGCACCACACTACCGTGTGGTAGAAGTCAAACTGAAACATATGGAAAGACCTCAGGGAAACAACTCGGACACAGTGACCAAACAAGGTGGTAGGTGACCTGGGAAACAGCAACAACCCAAAAGTATGTGTAAGGAAGGTTCCCTCCATTTTCTTTTTCCCTCCCCAACAGTTTGTAAAGAACTTTTGAACCATCTAGTAGAACAGATGCCGGTAAAGTATGTAATTAATTCAATTTATTGAAATGAAGAATACGTTCATAAATAGGTTTAGATAATGTGACCTATTTGCATGAAATCCTGTAGTTTTAAGGTAAAAAGGTAAGATTGATTAATCAGTGCTCATATTTTTATGAAATCCAAATGAAAAATAGAATTTAAGACCAAATTAATTAAAGAGATCAAGCATATTTTGCTTGATCTCTTTAATTCCAGACTATTAAGACAATCCAAGATTCAAGATAGGAATTTGAATTGCACAATCACAGTAGGGCAGAAACAAAGAATCAGTTTATTCAAATAATTTCCAGCATTACCTTGAGCAGATAATGTAATATGAGGCACCAACTGCTCCTTATGACATACACAGGGGATACATAGCACAAAACAGAAAATTAAATCATTGACTGTCACCTCCTCCTTCTCCAGCAAGACCCTTCAAGACTTCTGTATATTTTTTGACTCCTGAAATTCTCACACTTTCCTGAATAGTGAGCTATGGAACAGGAGCAGAGCAATGACCAGTGATCTCATTAAATCCTCCTTTACCCAAGTCATGACAGATCAGCACAATATCTAAATCACTTTAATTCTCCCTACTGAGAGTCTGATAATAGAAAAGTATGCTCATCTGCAAATTTCTTATACAGATGAAGACACACTGTAATTGACCGCGTGACCTCTGAAAAATTATGCTATTTCCACCTCTTACTTGTGACCCTCCCAAGTATCTATAATTCTACAGAGCTGTGTCAGCATAAAATGCATGAAACTGTGCTTTTTAAAACTGTGACAACTTTCAGGCTTCCCTATGTGCTTTATAGCATATTTTTAAAATGAGAAGTACTCATGTAAAGACATTCCTATAGACTCAAGGTTTTGCACGTACACATAGAAAAGTACATACACATCCCCATACAAGATCCCGAAATACTTTCCTGGGAAAAGCAAAGCCATTTCCTGCCAAAGTAATTTTCCCAGGAAAGTGAATTTGTCCCAGTAAGAATGATTCCACATGAGATGTGCCAATCACTGAAAAACTCAAAGTACTTAAAGGTGGTTCAGGAATTGATCTGAAGAAAATAGAAACGTAGGTCTTTTGTTCCTAGACTTCAGCCAATCATTCAGGTTCATTATACATTTAACACTAATGCCCAAAGCAAGTTGTGAAACTGTTGGCCAGTGCTGCTCTGGAAAGCTATTAAGAAAGGGAAAAAAACCAAGAATATAAAGAACTTTGATTTTAAAAAACCCAAAACCAACCAGACAAAGAAACTTCCCAAAAAAATCCAACCAAGAAAAACCTCTAGGAAATGGCAAAAATACATCTTATTCTATCTAAATAAAGAATAGAATGAATTGTGTCAGTGAAGTCTGTAGATTCAGAAATCTATCTCTGTTTCATTATGTCCCTGGTGAAAATCTCATTCAAGGATTTTCACTGATCACTTAAATCTCATGGGAGTTGAGAGGACAAATCATTTTTGACAGACATTTTCACAACCTGCCTAGAAGATACTAGTGCTCATCAGCCTAATTCTTGGATCCAAAACTGTTAATGCAGAACTGCTTGGTGCTGGACAATATTTTTTCCTGAGCCTGAAGTGGTTTTGTGGGGCAATGGATGACTTTATGCTGAAATTACTAATATAGCAATTATTTGTGCAATAAGATTAGAATGACTCACAGAAAACAGGCCCAGCTACCAATCTTGGATAGTGTTTTATATTTAACTTGTCAAGTAGTAATAATATCAATTGAGATTTTCATGAGAAATTAAATAAAGGCATTCAACACTCCACTGGATGACAGGGGAAGAGCCCTGAGTGAGCATGGGCTCACTCAGCATATGATGTGGCTCTGATTTAAAAAAAACAAAATAAACAAAACAAAAACAAACAAACAAACAAACAAAAACCCACAAAAAAAAACCAAAAACAACCCTCCCCAAAAAAAGACCAAAACCACAAAGCACACACACAAAAAAAACCCCAAACAAACAACAAAACAAACAAACAAACAATCCCAAACCAACAACAAACAAACAAGAAACAACAACAAAAAAACCCAACCCCAAGCTTCTTCCATTTTTTTACATTTGCTTAAAATTTGGGTCAGAATATGTTTCTTAAACTGATGGGTGCAACTAGAAAGATAGAATTTAGTCCCAAAGAAGCTGACATTCATCATTCATAGGATTCATCACATGCATAAAAATGCAGTTTTGTAGAAGCACTGTGCAGTTCAACCAGAACCAACCTACTCACTATGTTGTAAGAAAATAGGTTTACTTTCTTTAAATGTAGCAATAAGAAGAGCAGACAGTGCACAGAAAATAGAGGAAAATAATAAAAAGAAAAACTCTCCCATTACACACAAAAGAAACAAGAAAAGGAAAAGGCCTGTAGGCACCTAGAGGAGCATTTTGTACAAACAAAATCGTATCTCTCCTGTTTTTAACAATTACTGTGTTCCCATTAATAGCTCAAGCGTAACTCTAGAATGAATACACCCTCAAACCTGTTAAAACCACCACTTCCATAGCTATACGTTACAAGAGCCTTGGAAGACATTCTTAATAACTGGAAGCTATAAATATATTGAAAAAATATAATTAGACTCGATTTTCATCCCTAATTTTTGTGAAAAATCTGTCATCTACCCTAGTAATGGGAAACATCTAATAAAGATATATGACTCATTACTTCCCCTACATTTTAATACTTTCAAGAATTTAGGAACTAAAATATTGTATGTTCTTCAATCATATATTTCAAAGTAATTAAAAAATGAAGTAAACTTTTATACATGTTTCCCTAGTACGAAATTCTTAGCCTCTCTCCAAAGGCACACCTGGATGTGACTATGGGATGTGTGAACACTGATATTTTCTGGACATTTTGTGTGTCAAAACTGTTGAGCATTTCCTCCTGAAGATCAACCCAGTGAAACATTGAAGCTTAGGTAACCTGAAAAATTCTGAATCCAAGTCCTTGAATTTCTTAAGATTACAAAACATTTTTCACGTCATATGAAGGCTGTTTATGTGCATCCCTATAGATCAGAGCAGCAATGACCTTCTTATTATAATTTTAAGTTATACTTTCCAAACTGAGACAATCACTTCATTTCAAGATTGTTCTAATTTATTTGAGGAGAGTGTTTGTGTGGGGGGGGATATTTTCCCATCCAGAACTCCTCTACATAAGGAAAGATTAACCACAATCCAAAAAAGATCACAACCATCTATATTCTGAAACCATTAGGCTGTTAAATCACAAATTTCAAGATCTGTAACTAATGATTATTTATTAAACAGAAGAATGTTTGCCAGAATTTCAAATTGCAATAAATAAAGCCCTAAAGGTCACAAGTTTAATGATGTTTGCCTACGCAGCTCGCTTTTCATCGTGAGCTTTAAAGTGCCAAATAGTTTTCTGATGAATAGGAAGCCAGGCAAAAACAGCTGAACAGGGATAACAAACCCCAAAAGGCAACAAAGAAACCACAAGCCTTAGACATGATCAGAGCTGATTCAGAATGAGATTCAAGAGCTACTGAAACATGAGTTAATAAAAGCAACAGGACTAATGCACTTTGTGATGTACACAGGCTGAAATTAAGACCAGAGTGGGAGGAAGGGAATTAACTGAGCTCAAACGCGAGGCTCTTCACTTTCCCTTTGGGAAAAATATAATTTGAAAGATTAGAACAGGAGGAGAGATGAAGAGAGGAAAGCAGTAGGGAAAAACAATTTTGCAAAAGGAGTGACAAGTATGTCCCGTCTCAATAAGGATCAAGACTAGCAAAAAAAAAATTACTCTTTCTAGCTCAGTTTAGTGCCAAAACAGTGCATAAAGACAGCATTTGAATTATGAATAACGTATGAATAGCATCAATAGCCTGAAAGTGAATTTTCTTGTCTTTTCAAAAAGCCCTCAAGAGACATCACACAATCTTCTGCAATATTGCCCCAAATGGCAAAATGACTTGTGGACTCAGCAAATGTGCACAACTTGACCAGGCACATGATATCTCTGGAAAATGCAGTGGAAAGAATGGAGAAAAATAAAACAGATACAGGCATCCAAATGGACCGGCAACCATCATGGACATCAAGGACCCTAACACTTGCAAAACAAACAATGAAAAAAGTAAGAACCTTCCAGTTCAAAGCATCTTCTTTAGTGTAGCACCACATTACTTTTTTAAAATTTCAACTAAAAAAACTTAGTGTCTACACTCATGATTAAAATAATGTCACATCAAATTAGCTATCAGTCATGAAAAGCTCCTAAAATCAGAATAATTGTCAGTAACTTTTTTCTTTCGAGATGAAATACAGTGATTTAGTTCACTCTAGTCAGGTAAAGGTGAGTGTTCTGAGATTTTAACTACTTGGACCTCTGAATTAAAATTTAAAAATTAAAGTGAATCTTTAAGTAAAAATATGGAAATGAAGAGCACGCACTGACTAATCAAAGAATCTCAGAATGAGATTAGGTTAGGGTTAGGGTTGGAAGGCACTTCTGGAGATCATCTAGTCCAACCCCTCTGACATGGCAGGGTCACTTAAATGACAGATCTGGGGCAGAGCTGCCCAAAGCACGTGCAAGACCAGAAGCATAAGGAGTGCTCACAGCACCTCCAGGGCTGGACACAGCTCAGATTGTGAGTAGAATTGGAGAAGCCCATTTGCAGCTGGTGAAGCACTGGTCTGGACCAGAGAAAGTAGGTCCTCTTCCGGGCTCTCCTGATATATGGTCTTGAGCAAATAATTTGATTCCCCTATGAATTTGATTCCCTATTTATGGTGCCTCAAGCAACAGACCAAACTCTTCCAGGACCACTGCTTTATTCTGTATGCTGACAGTGTCACATGAGCACTATCTTGGTCAAAAAGTTGCAATTCAGAATTAACAATTTTGAGTACAGGACACATTCTGAGCAGAGAGAAACATGTAGCACCTAGAGGACAGTATGTGCAAGAGGTCAGGGGCCTCATGAATTTCGGCTTAGAGGGATGCAGGAAGAAAGAGAACAAAGGATTCACAAAAGAAAGACAGACCCTTAGCAGTAACACCTTGCCATTGAGTGCATACATGTACGCTCCCCAGGGAATTTAACATAGAATGCTTAACCTCCACTTTGGGAAATGAAAATACAAACCAGCACACAATGCTTGAAAATTTCCAGTGTCTGCTTGAAGTGATTTCCACAATGTAAATAAATAACACTCTTTCCCTGCTTCTTTTGATTCCAGGTTCCTTTTATTCCCCTTAAAACAAATCGAGATTTTGATTATTTAAGCAAATTACAACAGTAATTTTACACAGTTCCCTTCCATCTCCAGTGAAGCATACCATGTCCAATATTAACACAGCCTTCTGTACAATAAAACATTACAAAAATTGTGTATCTTTTTTCCCTTAGTAAAACTGCTGCCACCACCAGCAGCCTTGAATCTGCCAATTGTAATTACAACTCTAGGATTTTATTGTCAAACACATTCCCCAGATAAATCATTCTTGCCTTTTCAATGATTCTGACTGATGTGCTGAGCGTGCAGTCATCTCTTAAAAGCTCGAATGTATGGGGTAGTGCAGATTCTCCTGCGTTTTTACAGGCTATACAAAGCCTTTTTGCAAATGCATTTTTATTTTTAGTGCTTGTTTCTTATCTGTATGGCTTATTTTACATGAATGTGCACTGCTTTGCAGCAAATCAAATTCAAGTATATCATTTGTGAGCTACATACAAAGGCAGCAGTAAGAGCATTAATCTGTTCTTTTCAGCATACTAGGTCTCAAGAAGCTCCTACAATCTAGCATTAACAAGCTATTTATTTCATTTACCTACTTAATGACTGAAGAAAAAAAATTGAAAATTATGATTGCTTGTTTGTTAATGAAAGGGTGCTGTGGTTAACCACCGGAAAAATATTAAGCATCCTAAAATTGTCCTTGGAACTTGACACTTTTAATATCTCTGATGTGCCATACTAGCAATGCAATAGAAATAAAAAGATCAATAAAGGTTTCACCTAATTCCCAATTAGATGATTTAATGAATTTTGGGAAGAAAATAAAAGTTAACTTGAAAAGATAGAAATATAAATATTAAAACATTTTATTTTGAAAGGTGACATGGGCTGAGTTTTGCTATTTTATGATCATAATTTAGCTGCCTTATAAAAACATGGACCTTATTTTTTGTATGTATTATCTATATTTTTGTCCACCTGGGAAACTTGCAGATCCTTGAAGGTCCTTGTTAGATTACCAATTATCTTCACAAAAATGGAAAACAAAAGAAAGAATTTTTGATAGATTTTGATATTTTCCTTGCTCTTTGTATTGGGGGAGGCTCGCAGAAGACACTGTACTGAGAGCTGCTGACCTTGAAGAGTCCATGTCTCCTCGACTCGTACCCTGGGCTGGAGCAGGCTGTATGCAGCATGAGTAGCCACTGCAGGGGAACCTGCTGGCGTGCCCAGTGCCAGCCTGTGCTGCAACAGTAGGTGGTAGGGCACAGGGAACATCCCAGCCTGTCAGGAAACTCTGACAGCTGAACAGTTTCCCAAAATAACCTGTAACTTTTCATATGCTTGGGAACAGAAGAGTCTAAGCAGATCAAGAGGTGCAGTGAAGTGATTCTGACTGGGGGGCTGCTGTACCTCAAGGAATCAGTGATCCACATCACAGTTGACCTGAAGCCTGTGCTGTGCTGAGCCACCTGTCCAGCGTGGCTTCAGGATGTGTGCTTTTGCTCAAACACTTTGGTTGCAGGAGAAACTCAGCCAGCTCATCATGATAGAAGAGCACGGAGGCAGCTCCCCCTTGGTGCTGCAATTACACCACCTGTATGACCCCCCCTTTAACTAGAAGTGCTGTAAGAAGCCTTCATGAGAACATCCTTTGTGAATGGAGATGTTTACTTGTTAGAAAATTATATATATAGCTCAAAGGATCAGAAGAGAGGAACCTCTCTCCTTGGACAGGATCTCTGCAGCCTGCTGTGGATATCAATCGTGGTCTTTCTGATGATGCATGAACAGGAGGTTCTCAGCATTGGAAGGGACACCAGATTTATTCCAGTAGTCTTCTCTAGAGGGAAAATGAGGAAAAAGAAAATAATTAGCCCTATATTATTAAAAAGGCTATTTTATTGAATTTCTTGTTGTTGGCTCATCTCTCTCACACACTGCACCTCAGTGTCTGAGGCTTAGAACTTTGATACAGTATTTTTTGCAAGGCTGCCAGTAAAAAGAACAAGGAAAATCTCAGCATCTAAACTTTTTTTAAGAACTTTGCCAGCAGATCACTACAAGTAGGTTACATTTCTGACTATGGATGTCACTACCTTTCCCCCTGATTTCATCCTGCCCAGAAATCTTGTCTAAACTTTGACTACTCAATTCTCAGCTGGTGAGTTCTGCAATTTACATTGGAAGCTTAGTCCTGCAAAAAAAAACAAGAACTGAAGCTATAATATAAACTTACTGTCACAGCAATCTGGAACATCTGACATGGAGGTATTTGGGACCAAAGTGGGACACCCCAAGCAAGAATTAGGTTTTTGAAAAAGGAATTCAGAAGAGCACCAATGCTGGTAGGTGGCCAGATGTAACATAATTTAGCCGTAGGAAATGGTCAGGAAAGTGAGATCTCTTGAGTAACATTCCTTTCCTAGGTTTGGTCTCCATGTTTTGTAATACCTACAGACACTTCACCACATAAAAGCATCAGTGCTTGTTGGAATCCAGGGCACAGGGAATATTTCCCTGNGCTCGTTTTTCATCCCTGGCAAAGAACTCACGGAAGGGAACCTCCTCCAAGGGCCGTGGAGGTAGGTTCCCAGCAGTGTGTGGGGGAAACAACAGCAAAAAACCTCCAACAGTGCTGAACTTCTGTTTTGCAGGTAGACAAGCCTAGGGCCTGTCTTTCTGCACAGCAGACAACTAGTTTCTTCCTTTCCAGATAAAGCAACAGGAGGGTAGAGAGTAAGTGAACAAACACTTTCCCCAAAATCTTGGGTTTGTGCATGAGATTGAAGCCAAATTGCAGGACAGCATTAGGATTAAGATGCTGCAGAGAAAGAAAATTTCAATTATACATATGACAATGGGTATAAAAAAGCTTGCAGGTTTAAAGTATTTGGCACAGTTTTGAACATCCAAATTCTGGATTTAAATAAAATGAAAGTATCTAAAATTCAGTTTAAAAAAACAACTCCTGCCACAGATTTAAATATTAACATATAGAAAGAAAAGACCAGAGGTGTTGAAAGTACTTTAGTAGTTTATCAGTAAATATCAAGGCACCTATGTGTGGATTACAGATCCTAAGAAGCTCCTGTTCTCCCATCTTTTCTGTGTTATGTGTTATGCATGATTAGACTAAAAAAAGAAATCTTATGAATTCTACATGCATTGTTTCCTATAAGTAAACAGTAAGATCTATCATTATGCTCACTGATTTTTCTGAGGAAGCTGACATACTAAAAACTGCAAAGCTATTTCATGGCAATAGACATTGCAATTTACAGATGAAACAGCAACATAATTATTAATACAGGCAGATTTTTGGAATTTATGAAGTTTACACACTGCCAATCTACTGAACAGGTTTATGTTCTCTGTAAACAGTTCATTTCATGGCTCTCAATTTTTACAGGGCACTCTGGAAAAAATATCAGTACTAATATCTCAGGACACTCATGAATAGTATGCAAAAGATGAAGATGTAACCATAAAATAATTTTTGGCACTATCCATACTGTCACCCTGGCCCCTCAGTTAGGGTTTGTTAGAGGGTTTTTTTCCACCTTTGAGGTAAGAGAACATTTTTACAAGGTGTGCAAAAATAAGCAGACATCAGATCTTCCCTTTGCATTGCTTGAGTAACACTCAAGCTCTTGAAAAAGGACTGCAGGTTGTGTTATGGAGGATGCTACAGAAGTGAAAAGAAATTTTAGAAGTGATGGAGACATCATTTAGAAACCTTTGAAGCTCATTACCATTTCAAATCCAGAAACCCCTGTAAACTAGCATTCATTTTTTTCAAAATATTTGCATTGCATACATTAACTTTATTCTGGTGTAAGACTAGCTTTTAGAAGAAAGAGAAAAAATCCACTTTTTGGTGGAAAAATCTTTTATTTGCCTTATCTATTTCAGATAAAAGTTGGTTTCTAGACAGTTACATAGTTCGGCAAACATTTCAGCCTATATGCTCATGTGAATAGTGTTGGTACTGATTTTACTACCGGAAGAAACAAAAGATTGTGGGAACAGAAAAAACCCTGGGTGACTCTGGAAAGAGAGAGGCTGAACAGAAGAATGTTTAGCTCTTCCACAACGTTCTTCCTTATAGAACAGCCAGACATAAATATAGATAGAACTGAAAATTTTAATTCAGTATATAGTATTGAATTAAATTCTGGTCTCTGACTAGATTAGGATTTACATCAATCTTTATTGATATAAACAAAAAGATAACAGATACTGTGGAGACTCTGAGAGGCATTCTCTGGGTTAGGGAGACACAAGAAGCTTCCTTCAAAAGATACCCAGTTCTGTTTGACCCCGTGGGTTCCCTCCCCTTGCACCTGTGCCTCTCAGCCACGCACTCCCTATTCCCCCACTGGCCCCTCACCTTTGTACTGCCCCCCTGCCCTTGTTCAGCCCTACCTCTCCATGTACAAAACCTGGTCTCTCCCCATGAGTTGAGCTTTTTGGACCCTGAACATCTGACTGCGCGGCTGAATTAAACATCTGTGGATACTTTGCAAAGGCCCTTTTTGCTTCCTTACCCTGGACTTTATTAGCAGCCAGCTCAGCTGTAACAATATACTGGCCAGGTTTCCTATTAGTTATAAGAAAATACTAAACGTATTAAAACATACCCTGTAGAGATATTAGATACACATAAAACACATGATTTAATAGAACAACAATGTAATATAAAATAATACCCAAACAATTTAAGAAGTGTAATGTTCCTTTGATAAAATAAACAGATTAACCAATAAATACATTTCTAGTCTCCAGAAAAACCTATTCAAAATATGAAATATTATTTTCATTCTTTGCCATTTTCCGTATAAGCTGATTTTAAAAAGGGGCCTAGCATTCATTCACTCCTTGTCCAAACTAAAACAAAAGTGTATATGAATTATGGATGGCAGAAGGAGGATTGAATGATACCCAGAAATGTAACTCAGGGAAGTCACTTTTTTAACAATTCTTTATGATTTATTTTATCAATTGCACATGTTGAATGCAAAGCATCACTTAAGCATATGCATGACCATACTAGGTACGATTCTATTGGTCTCAAATCACGTTGTTAGAATTGCATCAGAAAATTCTATTACTTGTTATAACATTTATTGTTACCAATCTGTCTTAACCTTACTCTTTATTACAAACAAAAAGTAATTGTAGCTTACGATTCTACATTAACAGAAATGTCCCACCTGTAATTTAATTTCTGAACAAGGTCAGTATAACCTTTCACATTTAGTTTCTGTGTTGTAAACAATGCAATTTGTTTATACCACGCAAGCTGCCTAAGTTTTCACTGCTTACATTTCTGCACAGTTAAAACACTTGAACATAATCAGTCATTCCTTATTCTAGGCCTCAATGGATCCTAATGTTTTAAAATAGCCTCCTAAAGAGTACAAATGTTGCACCATTCATTTGCACCCGTGCCAGGACTCCAGGCAACAGTATATTTCAAACTAGTAAGAGGGTTTCTCCTCAAAAACACTTCACTGTAGGAGATAAAACATTAAGATAAAACAAAAACAACAACAGCAGCAGAGCTGATAAGGGGTGCAGCTCCATGAATTGCATCTCTCTTGGGGATTTAAAGGAGACCCACAATCTACAGCTGAGCACAATGAAAGACAAAAGATCAAAGAAACAGAAGCTTTTTTAATGGGGCTTTGCTATTTTGACAGGGCTCATGATGATGAAGTCAGGAAAGTCACAGGCAGAGTATGTGAGAGGTTGAATAGTGAGAATGAGTCATCTGGGGACAACATGATGGATCCCAACTCAAAAGCACAAGAGCAAGGAGGCAGGGTAACAGGCTGGAATAACAGAAGTGAACACCTGCAACTGGCTTTCAAAGATGTCATAGTCTTTTCTGAATTAAAATTATCTTCATTAGGTATAAAGAAAAAGCTTTAAAAACATGTGTCAAAACAGAGATTCTTTTTTTCAATGTTAATAATGATTCTATTAATTGATTGCCTAAAGAGTGAGAATGGTACCAATAGGACCACAGTGAAAATAGGACACCTCTGAAATGAAAAAGAAAAAACTGACTTAGAAAAAGCCAGTCCCATTTAACTATGGAAGCCTGACAAAATACTTTCCTAAAGATGCAGTGCTTTGTCTCACTACATACCTCCACTCCTTCATTTTGGAGACACTCTACTTTTACCCGAGAAGTTTCTCAAAAGTCAGAGAGCAGTAACAATGTTTCTAAATGCACAAAGAAGAAAACCATTAGAAGTCGTTTTGAAGGGAAGAAACAATACAATCACTGCAATAAGAAGAAACTCCATCACTATACACTTCAGAGACTTTCATCATGCTAATAGTTCCTTAATCACATGCTTAAATTCAGGTACCTTTCTGAAATGCCTTAATATTAGGTGAGAAAAGTAACAAGGATTGCCTGTTTCTAGCCTTTTAGAGATGCATGTTAGATTTCAATACTTGTGTGAGGAAAACTTTTCTGACAGGGATCTGGCTAAACTACTCTAAAGGGATTTTTATTTTTCACAGCAGTTTACAGTGTATATCAAATTAGATGTATTCAATTAACCTTTCTATGCTGCCGTTATTTCTTAAGTAATGTAATAATACAACATCCTGTCTAAAGTCAGCAAAGGGAATAATTCCTTCTACAGAACCACAGAGAAAACTGAATTCTCCTTCACAGATTTCAGCAAAAATTTGAAAATGAAAGTTTATGACAATAAGAATATTATTCTGGTTCTGAACAAGACACTTGTTTACAAATAAAAATTGTGGGGGAAAAAAAAAGTAACTGCAAATACTGCAATACCATGATAAAAAAAGAATTTCCATAAAAATCTACCACAGCTATAGCAAAGCTTAAAAAAAAGTGAAAGTAACAGACTTTTTTTTTTAACTTTTCTATTAAGTACACAGTAGATATTAAACTGATAATTCATAATAAACTTAATAGCTAGTCTCAGGAAAGTGGGAAAATAAAACAGCAGGAAATAGGAAATGCATGAAATAATATTATCTAAGCCTCCCAGTGCATCTGGATTTTATACCTGCATTGTATAGTATACTGTAGTAGATATTGTGGACCCCTGGGCAATTTGCACTGGACCTAACTATGCTTCATCAACTACCATAAAGATGTAAATTTTACCTCTTGTATATTTATTTTTTCCTAGTATTTAGCGAGGGAATAGCATTAAAGCTGAGTGTGGTGTTGCAACAGTATTGCAAAATGCCACTGAAATATTTTGTTTGTGAAACAACCAGGCTGCCTGCCAGCTTCATTGTCGCTTTACTGTCGCTGTTGTGTGTGGGAATCCAAGCACTACAGCATGCTTTGTCCAGGTGAGCTTACCTCTCCTGCACCTCCTCCATCAGGGATCCAGGTAGGGTTCAGGCTTCAACGATGGCTCGATCCTTAATTTCATACAGGAGGTGTAGAGGTGTACAGGACCTTGGCTGGCTGCCCAACACCAACTCAGCCATTTGCTCGCTCTGTCCTTCACAGGACAAGGAGGAAATGTGTTTCTTCCCAGTCATTCTCAGACCTTAATGCTTATAGGGTTGTTCCCCTTCTTCACTCTTGTCTGTGAAATGCCAGTGCTTTCAGGTACTGCAGTCTTCTTGGTTATCTGCTTAAAAGAGCACTAATGCCTCTTCTTAAATTTCATCACTCATAATCTTCCAGTCTGACTTCTCCCCTCTCCCCGCCACCACTACCCTTCTCCCCTTGCTCTCCCCCCAGTTCTAGTGCTTTCTACTTAATTCTTCACATTCAAAAGATACATGAAGTGCAAAAAGCTCACATCAAGGGATGCTGTCAATTATATATTTACATCTAGGAACAGGGTTTGGTGACTGTTGCAAAAACATGTCATTCAAGTGCAACCTCATTTCTTACATAAAAATAACCCAGTAATTTAAGTACCATTTGTTCACTTAGTCCTTTCTGTGTTTAAGGCTCTCCTTTTCAAAGAAGCCTTCAATATTTCTTGTCTACTGCTGAAAATTACTTTTTTGAAATTTGGTTCAGGTTTAGACATCAAAGGTTTACCACCTCAGATGTTATGTGTCAAAGTTTTTTGAAAGCACTTAAAAACTACTCTTTGCAAATATTTTCTCCTGGAAAAAATAAGCTTTATAAATGCCACCTCATACAGGAAATATTGGAAGATTACCACTGTTCTAATCTTTCAGTTTGTTAAGCATATTTTGCAACACTGCCAAGTATGTTCCAAGTTAATGATGTCTTTCATTTTGTCCTGTAAGCAGGACATGACAGACACAATTTAAAGCCATGGATGAGACAGTGAATTCCAGAAATCACAGTATTTGTATAGCATTGAATAATCCTGAATTTGTAAATTATACATGGGTCCCCAATGCCTCAGGATTAGAGACTGAAATCTGAAGAGAGCTATGGGGCACTCATGTGCACATTAGACATCAAGGCTAGAGAAATTACTTGTTGAATTTTCAAAAGAAGTGTGTCAAAATCAGCAGTCTTAAAACTGGAACTGATGCCTTCCCACATTAATAAAGGCCACTGTTACAAATCCTGCCCATCTACAATGACCTAGCTCTGATTATTTCTGCATTGAAGAAATTTACAAAGCCTGAAAGTTTACGAAAAGCATTACTAACTGTTCAGTGTCTCAGCATTTGGATTGCACAAATTAATTTCACTACTTTTATTTCTGGACACAATAATGTACACAAGGATGTATGGAACTAGTAAGTTTTCACTGATGAAAATATCTTTTCTTGTTTAAAAACTTATGTAGTACTTTTTAAAGCAGGAAGATAAATGTAAACAGCTATAAAACAGAAATACAAAGAAATGAACAAATTTAAGAAGCAGCTTCCATTGCTTGGCATATCTACAGATAAAGCTAAAGGGTGGATAAGGAGTGGATTACTTGAAAGCCTATCCCCTTTAAAAGGTTGGATCAGGTCCTCTGGCTCCCTGTACCTTCTCAAATCCCCTGCTATTGAATAGGCACTCCAAAAGCTTCTTTTCAGTCAACAACTTTCAGTCAATTTTACAGAGAATATTTTCTGCAGACATTTGTTAAAACTGTTCCTTTCTAGAGTATTTTTAGGCACTGCTATACTTGGGGATATTTCCTTTAAAACCTGGAAAACCAAAGAAGTAGGTACAGAATTTACCCAATACTATAACAAAGTTCTTAGTCATCTCTATATTATCATTTGGAAATAAATACAGTAGGAAGTATCAGTTACTCCACTGTTACCTGAAGAGTGGTGTTGATGGATAAGTGTCTCAAGGATTTAGCTGTCCATATGTGCTATGGCATCTCAAGGTGGCATCTCAAACTGTGATAGAAAATTATTTAATTTTTAAAGGACAGACCCCAACATCAGTTTCTTGAACAGATAATATGCAAATGAGCTGAACACTGAACTACTTACTGTCGAAAGTATAATGCAGTTGGTTTAAACTAATCAAACTGCAATGTGACAAAATGTACTTGAGGAAGAAAAAATATTTTTCCACACAAACTGTCAGAAAATACTTCAAAAATGTCTCTAGTAGACTATGCTATGATGTCTTCAAATTATTAAAATCTTTTCTTCTTCCACAAGACCAAGCCTTACTTTAGGTATCTGAAATTATCTGTAGAGGTGGGAGGGAAGGGAAGTGTGGAGGGGATCCAGACTACCTTCTGCCTGTCTACTGTGTGTAACACACAGTCCAACTTTCAACATAAAAAAATAAAATAAAATA
>VXAX01002517.1:0-12778 GCA_013399835.1 Leptocoma aspasia
GGACCGAGCGGGGACCGAGGCGGGAACGAGCGGGAACCGAGGGGGGACCCGCGGCGGAACGAGGGCGGGACCGAGGTAGGAATGAGGGGGGAACGAGGCCCTGCTCGGCTCCCTGTCCCCGGCCCGGCCCAGCTCGTCTCCCGGCCTCACTCAGCCTCGGGCCCCTCTCAGCCGCCGGCCCGGCTCGGCTCCCGGCCCCCGGCGCCCGGCCTCACTCAGCCCCCCGGCCCGGCCCGGCCCCAACAACCGGGTGCCGTGGTTGCCTGGTAACCGCGAACGCGGCCACAGCGTCTGTGGCGCTGGTGCGGCCTCAGTTGCCCGGAGAACGCGCTCCTGGCTGGTTGTTCGGAGTGAATTGTTCACAGAGCATTGGTCTCTGCGAGCGAGTCCTGCAAATTCGCAAAGCATTGGTCTTTGCGAGGGACTCCTGATCTCGCAGAACATTGGTTTCTGAGAGGGAGTCCCTCGCAAAGCGGCTGAGGACCTCCGAGTTCGCGTTTCCTGACTCCCGCAAGAGAGCCGGCCGGGAAAGGAGGGAAGTGACTGGGAGTGAGAGTGTGCACCCTCGGGAGTGTAGCTATCCCCTTTAGTCCACAGGTCCCGCACCAGGGCAAGGAGGGTACCCCAACGGGGCCGGACATGCTATACTGCCCAGAGCCCCAAAGATAGTGGGTCTGGGCAAAACCCATCAAGGATCCCTCCTGGTGGGCTTCCTTAGAGTGGGCTGGGGAATGTGATAAGTATTGAGACTTTGAGACCCAGTTCTACACATAGTTAATTAATAAATCTGTTAATTGGATAGTTACAAGGGGGAAGGCAAGTTGGAGCTTGCTGGGGAGTTAATGGGGGGGTGTTTGGGTGCGTTCGGGTGCGTTCAGGTTGTACGGGCATGCGCGGGTAGAACTATAACTGAAGATTTGACAAAGACCTTTCTAGAAAATGACATCAGTGAATAACATCATTAGCGAGCGCTGTGATTGGTAAACCATCAAAGTAATCACATGATGCCGTTAGAAAATGATTGGTCCAGGAACCTCCACTGTATAAACCAATCAGGACTCTTAAATCGGGTCGATCAGTGAACGGATTGAAAAGTGCACCAATCACCAACAGACTGTGCCTTTAAAAAGACTGCCCAGACCTCAGATGGGGTCTGTCGCAGGAGATACAGCGTCCTGACCGGGAGCACTCTTGGTCAGTACATTGTATCTAGCGCACAGCTCATCCTACCAGACTTGGGCTGCTCCTGAGTCTCAGTTCCCAGTTGCTGTCAACAAAAAAAAAACCACCCAGTCAGACCCATCTGTGAGGTTTTTGACTTCATTTTCCACTGTTTATATCAGCTGAGGGCTCATCTGGGATTGGCCACGCCCAAAGATGAATCCTGAAGAAGGATGAACCAAAGGCACCAGATTCCCCACCACTGTGGAAATTGGGCTACTTCAGGACCAGCGAAGGGAACCACTGGCCATACCTGGGAATATCTGGGGACTGGCGACTTGCAACTGGTAGACTCTCGGAGAGGGAGTGACCTCGCATACTCCAGGGCAGTAAGGTTGCAAGGGGGAACGGGGTTAGAGGGGTGAGAACGAGTGTTCGGCGACTGAGTGAGACGGGGGCTGCGTAGAGCAGACCCCTGAAGTGAGTGCGGACCCCCTTGTACTGCGTTTATGGACTCCCGCAAGGGGGCTGGCCAGGAACGGGGGAAGCGAGTGTGCTTTGTGTGAGTGTGGCACCCCCGGGGACCTAGGAGGAGGTTCAGATTTGGAAGGAGGTGCGCCCTGACAGGCCCCAGGATCAAAAGGAGATACTCTCTAATCTATTCCAGGAGAGACTCCCGTCTTCCAGTGGGTGGAGGCTCCGTGGGGATAAGGGGCTCACGAAGTGTCAGAGGGTTTCTGTTGGCAGGGAAACTTTGGTCGGCTGGGTTGAGGGGGAGGGTGCCCCCAAGATCATCCAGGGCTGGGTGACCTGTGCTTTAGTTGGGGCGGCTTTCAGAATTCATCCAGCCGACACTTTGGTTGTTTCTTATTCTTTGGTCAGGAGCCCCATAGGTGTGAGTGAGTTCTTTTGTCTCTTTTTCTGCTAAAGGGGACCTGCCTACAAGTGAAGTCGGTTTTTAGTTGCCCCCTTTTAAGTTACCTGTGGCATTATAGGGTGGTCTGGGTCAAGACCCTTGAGGGAGGGGGCGCACAAGTGGGAGAGAGTGGTGAGGGGTCCATTGTGGGCACTCGCAGAGCCGGGAAAGATGGGTTAGAAGGTCCCTAGATATAGGTGAGACCGGATCCAGCCAGCTTGGTTCTGGAGGGTAGAGGGTTCCCCCATATGGGGAGTTGCACTAGTGGGGACGCCTGCTAGGATTCCCGGTGGGAGGGGGAACTAGGACCCCAGGGCAGCAGGGCCAGGGAGGGCCCCGGGCGAGAGATTGCTGCTAGGTAACGATTCTCACTGGAGACTAGCCAAGGGTTAGCCACTGGTGGGGTTGCCACCCTCTCTAGGCAGGGGGAGAGGGAGTCGGGAACACCAGCCTAGGGGGAGATTAGGACCTCGGGCCGTGAGCCTCAGCGTGCAGGAGGTTTGGGAACCAGCTGAGGGGAGTGCCTCTCAACGCGGCGACGGGCTGGGGAAGGCAAAGGCCGCTGGTTGGGGGAAGCCCCACCGTTCACTAGGAGCAGGAGGGGAAAGTTAGATCCTGCCAGGTAGGGAGTTATAAGATTTCAGTTGTTCATAATTTCTAGGAGTTAAAAAGCATAAGTTTGAGTCTGAGACTACTCAGGCGAATTTTGTTGGTATAAGTTATTTTATTTTAATAAGTGAATATTTATTTTAGTGGGATAGAGCTTCTGTTGTGTTTTTTCTAAAAGTTTTATTAAAGTGATTGTGCGTTCGGAGGCTTGGTAGAGTGAGGTTTCTAGGTGAGGCAAACTGCCAAAAGTCCCCGAACCACTCACCAAGGAGAGACGGGACAGTGAGAGACAGTGTGTGTGTGAGTGAGCTAGAAAGTTCGTTGGGGTTGTGCGAGGCAGTGTCATTTTGTGGCAGAGAGTGAGTGAGGGCCCAGAGAAGCCATTTTGTGTTAAATGTGAGTGTGTGAGTGAGGGCTCGAAAGAGCCATCTTGTGTTTCTGCGTGTTCTAGAGATTTCTACTGCCTCGGTAGTGTGCTCAGAGGAGCCATCTTGTGTTTGAGGACTGGGGACTCACAGCGGCCATTTTGTGTTTGTGTAGAAGAGCAGGACGGGTTGTGTGGCGGGAATCACCATTTTGTGAGTTTGTAGAGGAGCGCAAAGCGCCATTTCGCTGTTCTATTTTGGTAATATTAAAGAGTGTTATTGATTTGCATGTGTGAGTTGATATTAATTAGTATTCTGTGGTCTATTGTAGTGAACTCTTTCCTTCATTTTGTCGCGTTAAACTGCTTGATTTACTGGATTATTCTGTTGACGCTATTTATTTTACTTACTTCAATTATACGGTTCCCTGTTTGGTATTTCAGGTTGTTATTTATCCCTTTCAGTATAGTCTTTTTGTCCTAACTCCTTTAGATTGTTGTCTAGTTAAGGAAAACCTAAATTTTGTCTGGTTAAGTGTTCAGTTAAAAAATTTGAATCCGGTTTTAATTAAGTTTGTTAGGAATCATACTTTGGTTGTTAGATCTAAAGGCTACCAGTCACTTGGTGAAGCCATTTTGTAGAAGTGGGCGGGACTACCCTAGCTGAGAGTGATTGACAGTAGAAATCTGGAAGAAGGCATACCACCATTTTGAAATAGTCTGGAAATAGAGTAGTGTCCATCTTGGAAGGAGCGGAAGTAAATGGAAGGCAGACATCTTTGTGGTGGGAAATTCCCATGATAACCCCTACTCTCATTACTGTTAGCAGTACTAAGTCTCCTCGAATAGAAGAAAGGTAATCTAGCCAACACAGGTGAAGAAGAAATTAAAAATGGGGCAGTGTGCAAGCAAAAGCTCAAAGGGAAAGGACAAGCGTGAGTCTAGAGAAATACCACCAGACAGTCCACTGGGTGAAATATTAGTAAAATGGAAAGAAGATGAAAATTTGAAGAAGTTAGATAAAATCAAGATGATTAATTATTGCATGGAGGTGTGGCCGAAAGAAAGTTTGCAAGGAGGGTCAATATACTGGCCCTGGTATGGATCTGAGGAAAGGTGGTTGTGTCTGGCTTTAAATAAGTAAGTTTGAAGAAGGCAGAAAATGGGGAAGAAATAGGCTACGCAACATGTTGGTTAGAAGTAATGGAGAAAGAAGACAAAGCTACAGTCTGTCTAAACTGTCTAAAAGGGTAGAGAAGAACAATGAGGAGAAGCCAGAAAAGAAATGGGATCCCCTAGAACACCTCCCACCACCTGCCCCTCCTTCATCCTCAGGTGCTCAGCCACAGTCTCCTGCACCCCCTCCTCCTAACCAGCCTACACTTCGTATTAACCAACCCCCTGATTCATCCACAGCACCACCACCCCCTCCTCCTCCCTCAGCGAGTAGTGGCAGGCGAGGCACTAGGGAACATACTGTAACTGAAACAGAAGGGGGAACAAGGTTAACAGTTCCAGGGCATAGGTATGATACAAGATACCAGGAATATAAGAAGTTGCAAGAGTGGGAAAAGACCAAAAGATTGTTTCTACTGAGGGAAATCCCTATGGGAGGGGGGCAAGGAGGTATAAGATTTGTCAATGCCCCACTAACTTCCTCAGAGGTTAGAAGTTTCAAAAAAAAGAGATCAAAAGCCTATTAGAAGATCCAGTAGACATCTCCAACCAAGTACACCAGTTTCTGGGTCCTAGTATATACACATGGGAAGAGCTAAACTCGGTAATTGGAATATTGTTTGCCCCAGAAGAAGTACAACTTATACGTGTAGCAGCTATGAAAGCATGGGAAAAGGAAAACAGAGGAGGCCCTAGGGGGGAAGAAAAGACGCCCCTGGCCCAACCTAACTGGAATCCAAATGATGAGGTGGGGAGACGTAATACGAGAGATTACCGTACCTTAATAATAAAAGGAATTAAGGAGGCTATCCTACGGTGTACTAATGCTAAATTAACTTTCGATAGCCAGCAGGAAAAAGAAAAAACCCCTAATGCGTGGCTAGCTAGACTAAAAGGAAATTTCCATCTGTATTCCAGCATGGACCCAGACAGTCCAGAAGGGCAAGCCTTGATAAAAATCCAGTTTGTCACCAAATCCTGGGGGGATATCAGGAGGAAGTTGGAAAAGATAGACGAGTGGCAAAAAAAAGGTATAAATGAATTATTAAGAGAGGCTCAGAAAGTGTACTTAAGGAGAGAAGAAGAGAAGGCGAGAACAAAAGCAAAGATTATGATGGCAGTAGCAAGGGAGAGTAGGGGTTGGGAAAGACCAGAGATGAAGAAAGGGGAAGAAGGGAGAAGAGAAAGATCCTTTGGAAATAAAAAGATACCAGTGGCTGGGGGAATAGTATGCAATTATTGTGACGAACACAGACACTATAAAAGAGCTTGCCCGAAGCTGAGAAGAGATACAAAACTGTATAAAGAGACAGAGATTGGGGAAAGTGAAGACTAGGGGTGTCAGGGGCTCTACCCCTTAGGGAGAAAGCATGATAAACATCTAGAGCTCTTGATAATGTTAGAAGTAGGACCCCAAGGGGAAGAACATGAATTTTTAGTTGACACCGGTGCAGATAGGTCTTGCATTTTAAAATTACCCAAGGGAATGAGTTTAAGTGAGAAAACCTGTAGAGTAAAAGGAGCTGAAGGGGAGTCCTTTAAGGCGCCTATAATTGAGAAAATTAAAATTAAGGGAAATTCTAAGGAGATTGAGGTGGATCTCTTACATATCCCCCACCTAGACTGCAATCTACTGGGGCAGGACATTCAGATAAGCATGGGGTTGGGTGTTGTACCGCACCAAGGATGAATGGTTGTAAAGTTGATGACACTGACTATAAAAGATGAAGAAGAAATAAATCCAAAGCTCTGGGCTGAGACAGGAAAATGGGGACTACTAGACATAACTCCCATACAAGTTAGAATGAAACCTGGGACAGCACCGATAAGAATAAAACCATATCCAATATCCACTGAAGGAAGGAGCGGTTTAATACCCATAACAGAGGAGTTAGTAAAAGACAAAATCTTAGAGACTTGCATGTCATCTAACAACACCCCTATTTTACCCATTAAAAAACCGGACAGAAGCTATAGGCTAGCGCAAGACGTAAGGGCGGTAAACCAGCAAACAGAGACAAAACATCCGGTCGTTGCCAATCCTTATACCCTGTTAAGTAAAGTCCCAGCAGACCATGTATGGTTTAGCGTCATAGATTTAAAGGACGCCTTTTGGTCATGTCCACTAGCAGAAAACAGTAGAGACTGGTTTGCTTTTGAGTGGGAGTATAAAGGAATGAAGCAGCAATATAGGTGGACAAGATTATCCCAGGTGTTCTCAGAATCACCGACCCTATTCGGGAGAGCTTCAGAAGAAGTATTAAGATAATTTCCCTGTGTTGAGGGAGTACAAGTCCTACAACATGTAGATGATTTGCTAGTGTTTGGGAGGCAGAAGGAACAAGTAAGGGAGACCACTATCAATCTGTTGAATTTCCTGGGAGAAAAGGGATTAAAAGTTTTTAAAAGAAAATTGCAGTTTGTTGAATCAGAAGTCAAGTATTTAGGTCATGTGATCAGAAGTGGATATAAGAAATTAGATGCAAATTGGGTTAAAGGAATTGTGTCATTACCAGCTCCAAAGACAAAAAGAGACATTAGAAAATAACTAGGCTTAATTGGTTATTATAAATTTTGGATCGAGGATCATACAAAGTTAGTAAAATTTTTATATGATAAATTGGCAGGAGAAGATACCTTTGTGTGGAATCTAGAGGATGAGGAAAAACTAAAGATTCTGAAAGAAAAATTAGTAAAAGCGCCTGTGTTAAATTTACTGGAATTTGGAAAATCCATTTGAGTTGTTTATAAATGTAGAGGAAGGGATAGCATACGGGGTGCTTACCCAGTGGTGGTGTGACATAAGGAAGCTGATAGCATATCTATCAAAACTGTTAGACCCAGTAGCGAGAGGCTGGCTGGTGTGTTTACAGTCAGTAGCAGCTACTGTAATGCTAGTAGAGGAAGCCTTGAAGTTAACATTGGAGGAAAGATTAAAGTGTATACTACACATGAGCGGAGATCTATTTTAAGTAGAAAGGCAAGTCAGTGGATGACGAATAGTAGGTTATTGAAATATGAAATAATACTGACAAATGTGGAGAATTTAGAGTTAACAACAACAAATACCCAGAACCCAGCACAGTTTTTATACGGGAAACCAGAGGAGAAACTAGAACACGAGTGCATAAAATGAACTGATTTACAAAGGCAAGGCCTGAGCTCTGCAACAAGCCTCTGCCGGAAGGAGAGGTACTATTCATAGATGGGTCTTCTAGAGTGGTAAATGGTAAGAGAGTGTCCGGGTATGCGATACTTGATGGGAAAATTATGATGGTAATTGAAAAAGGAAAATTACTGGCCAGCTGGTCCACTCAAGGATGTGAAGTATATGCATTATTAAGAGGCATACAGAAATTGAAACACCAACAAGGAACGATATATACTTATTCTAGGTATGCTTATGGTGTAGCCCACACATTTGGAAAAATCTGGGGAGAGACGGGATTTATAAATTCGAAAGGGAAGTCTCTAAGTTATGAAAACCTGATAAAGGAAGTGTTGGAAGCATTAAAAGATCCCCTGGAAATAGCAATTTACATGTGAGGGCTTACCATAAAGGGGATACTATGGAATCCCGGGGAAACAATTTAGCAGACCAAACGGCAAAAGAGGCAGCCCTCGGAAAGGAGGAGAAAGTATTACAATTAAAGGAACACGAGACAGAGGAAAAGAGGGAAGTTCCAATTTTTAATGATCAAGAGGACAAAGAGTTAGAAAAGATTGGGGGAACCAAAAATGAGGATGGAGAATGGGAACTACCAGATGGGAGGAAAATATTGAACAAAACATTGAACAAGGAAAATCTTGTATTATACGCATTCCTTTACACATTGGGGAACTCAAGCCCTATGCAACTGTTTCCTAAGAACATATGCATGCATAGGGATTTTTGGAGTTGCACAGGCTGTCACAAGGGGGTGTATACTCTGCCAAAAAGTTTATAGAAAAGTAATGAGAGAAGTTCCTCAAGGAGGGAGAAAGCTGGCTCTAAGACCTTTTCAGAGTATACAAGTTGATTTTACTGAACTCGTAGCAGTACAAAGATTTGAGCATTTACTAGTCATAGTAGACCACCTTACACATTGGGTGGAGGCCTTCCCTACCGTAAAGGAAACTGCAGAAACTGTTTTCAAAATTTAACTCGAACATATTATTCCGAGATACGGAATTATAAATACCATCGATTCTGACAGAGGTTTCCATTTTACATCTCAAATATTACAACAAATCATGACAACATTAGGGATAAGATGGCAACTGCATACCCCTTGGCATCCTCAAAGCTCTGGCGGAGTGGAGAGGATGAATCAAATGCTAAAAATAGCCCTTACTAGATTGACAGAAGAAACAAAAATGAATTGGTTAAAGTGTCTCCCTCTTGCATTGTTAAGGATTAGGACAAGACCTAGGACAGACATGGGTATGTCCCCCTATGAGATAATGTTCGGACTCCCCTTCCTGTTACCTGTGAATAACAACAGAACATACCTAGAAGGAGACATAAGTGTGAAAAAGTATATATGTATCATAGCAAAAAAACCTAGAAGAACTAAGAGAGAAAGGGCTCCCACCTCAAAGTACACCCGTCGACTTCAAAATCCACCCATTCTAACCTGGGGATTGGGTTCTTATAAGAACGTGGAATGAAAAACCTTTAGTTCCAAAGTGGGAAGGACTGTTTCAAGTCCTACTAACAACAGAGACCGCAGTACAGACTCAGGAGAAAGGCTGGACACACACCACGCGAGTAAAAGGTCCAGTTCTAGCCCCTACTAAGTGAGTTTGGTCTAACAGTAATAATAAGGAATTGTCAACAAGAAAAGCTGGGAGATAACATCTAGAAGTATCAAAAAGGGAGAGTAAGCACAAAGGAAAGTGAAGGGTCGTTTGTGAATAGTTCTCAATTGTTAAAATGTTAATAAAATGTTGAAATTAATAACTTTTCTCTTTAAAAATATCATTTCATAGGTCTCAAAGAACTCTGAGAAGATAAAGAATAAGTCATTCTCCAACAATTACATAAGAATTCGGCTCCAAAATCAAGAAGTAAGGGATCAGTACATGAGAAAAGGATGCTACTCCTGCAAAGAGGAAATCTCTGGTAAGAACATTTGCCACAAGGGGCAAGACCAGATCGGAGAAAGCTCCCACCGGGAAAGCTGGCGATCATTCCTGGTGAGGAATGGGAGAGGGTGGGAGCACTCTGTACTGGACCCTTGATGGTATTAGCACTGGTGATACCAGGAATACAAGGAAGCCTGGAAGGCTCCTGTGAGAAGTGCTATATACCTCTATATGCGGGAGACACTAAAACAGCCGCCCTCAGGGTTCACACAAACCCAAACCCAGAGTGTATGGATCTCGAACAAATAACGTGTTGAGAAGAAGGAAAGTTGTATTGGTTCATAGAAAATATAGGAAGTTTAAGACAACAGCTAGTTGGAGAATAGTTTTCCTATTCAGGAAAAGTGGCTATGTACAGACCAAGAATCCAGAAGACCCTCCCAAGCTCGTCACAGCAAGAGCTATTTATGAAAAGTTTCAGAAACTATGGAAGACCTACAAATCTTATGAAAGCCCTGTATAAAGACTGCTAAGAGAGGATTGATGCGGGTGAATGCCCGATCAAAGTTTTAGAGGGGGGATTGTGACAAGTGTTGAGACTTTGAGACCCAGTTCTACACATAGTTAATTAATAAATCTGTTAATTGGATAGTTACAAGGGGGAAGGCAAGTTGGAGCTTGCTNCGCCATTTATATCAGCGAAGCAAGGAGTTTTGGTCAGGAGGAGCTTCCCTAGGGGAAGGGAAGCTAGGATCCTTAAGTAAGGAAGGAACACCCTGATTAGGGACCCTGGGAGCACAGCCGCACGGGGGTGAGAGCTCACGGAAAGTGCCTAGTCACCACAGGCTATAAGGGGCTGTTTGGGGGCTGCTAAGAAGGGGAAGGGCTCTCTTTCCGGGCAAGGGAGGGAGAAGTGTCTTCACTACGGGGTACATAGGACTTTAGACTGCCGCACAGGCACTGGGTTGACAGGGTCAGTGGTGCATCTGACCAAAGGTTGTACAGGGCGGTCTAAAGGGGGCCTGGTAGCACGGCGATCCGTGGTGGCAGATGCACGTGGTTGGGACATCTGTGGGTTAAGGGGCTGCGATTTGAAGGGACCACCAGCTACCAGAAGCTTCCTCACCCACTAGGGGCAAGGAAGGGGATCCCGCACTCGGTTGGGGAGCCACTAACCAATTGAGGGCACCTTTAGGGTCGTGGCTGATACTTAGAACTCGCTCAGGTTAGGGAGCATTTGTGGATTTTTCAGTTGTGAAAGATTTAAGTTGTTTGTTACTTAATTTAGAGTCCAAGACTACTTGGGCGAAATTTGTTGGTATAGATTTGGTTTGTCCTCGGCAAGTTCTTTTGGGGTGTGTAATGGTTGTTTTGAATTATTCTTAACTTAATTTGTGTGTGGTCTTGGTGGCTGGGAGAGTGAGGTTCCAGGGTGAAGTGGAAACCAAGAGGCCCTGGACCACTCCCCAGACAGCAAGTGTGTGTAAGGGTTCTGAGGCGGGAACCACCATTTTGTTGTTTGTCAGGCTGGTCGTGTGGCGGGAACCGCCATTTTGTTGTTTGACAGACAGTAGTGAGGCAAGGGCTGCCATTTTGCAACCATGGAACGAGAATTCAGCTAGTAGAAGATAAAGCTGCCATTGGGTTGTGTGGTTATATAATTTTATTAAATTTGACTTATTTAAATTCTAGATTATTACTGATTTTACTTGTTCAAGTATTTATTTCACTTGTTCAGTGAATTCGATTTTGCTTTCAGTTGCTAATTGATTCGGTCAATTTCAGTTTAATTTCATTTTAAGGACTATTTCATTTAAAGTTATTGATTTAAATTGTTTTATTTCATCTCTGTTGTGGAAAGTTCAATTGTTTGTATTTCATTCTGAAGTCTAGTTTATTCCAATCATTTTATTACTTCTAATTTATTTGTTGATTACTGTTTCAATTGCTCTAAATTGTATAGTTTATTTCAAAGCCTATTCATGTTTTATTTGTTTTATTCTATCTCAAATTTGTTATCCAAATTCAATTGTTGAGTTCAATTGTTTGATTTCAACGCCAATTTCATTTCAAGTGTAGATTTGAATTGTTTGTTTAGATTCCAACTGGCCTTATTTCTTTTTTGATTGAGAATTAAATTGTTTTATTTTATTTTTATTTCAAAGCCACTTTCATTTCAATTATTGATTTAAATTGCTGTTTGTCCACAATTGTATAAATCCTATTCTGTTTCTATTGTTTTATTACTTCCATTTAAATTGGTGATTTAAAATTGTTTGTTTCAATTCTTAGTTGAATTCAATTTGTATTACTTTATCTTATTACAAAGCCACTGTTATTTTAATTGATGATTTAAATTGCTTTATGTTAATTCTAACTTATCTCATTCAAAGCCTATTTTATTTTAATTGTTTATTACTTCCATTTCAATTATTGATTTAAACTGTTTTGTTTGTTTTAATCACTTTTCCCAATCCACTAGTTGATCTCAATTGTTTCACTTTTTTATTATTTATCTTGTTTAAAGAGCCAATTTCCTTTCAATTGTTGATTTAATTTTTTTTGTATTATAACTCTAATTTGCGCTATTTCCCTTTTTGAGTAGGAATTTGCTTGTTCCTTTAAGTTCGAGTGGTGTAATTTCCTTTACATCAGTTCTCAGTATAAAAATTTCTAGAAGGAGATGGTGGTAAATTAGCTGCTTGAACACTAGTTGTCTGCTGAAATTAGAAATAAAGTGATTGAGCGCGGAAATATGGGACAGTGTGCTGGAAAGTCTTCCTGCAGGGGGAAGGATAGGAAGGGGAAGAATAAGAGTATTCCATTCAGTAACCCGTTAGGAGAACTTTTAGAAGAATGGAACAGCATAAAAGGGTTAGGAATGCAGGTCACTGAAAGTGAAGATGCCACAATTCCAGATGTGGCACGAAAAAGAGAAACTGTTACACCTTGGGCATCATTTAAAAAGATGATGACTCCCAAGAAACGTGTCAGAAGGCCTTCTGGGAGGGATAAAGAAGAAGAAATTCATAAGCCAGAGTATTGCAGTATCTGCAACTGAAAACGTTGTTGATGAAAATCAGGAAGAAATACAAGAAAATGGGATTAACCAGAAACCATAGAAAACTACAGAAGTCCCTTACCTTTGATTTCTTCGAGCGACTCCTGTGAATTCACAGAACCCTGGTTTCTTAAAGGGACTTCTGATTTCACAGAATATTGACTTCTGCGCGGGAGTCCCGCGAAAAGCGCTGCTCTTTGTGAGGGGCTCCAGAATTCACAGAACATTGGATTCAGCGAGGGACGCCAGATCTCGAAGAACGTTGATTTCTGCAAGGCAGTCCCTCACAAAATATTGACTGCTGTGAGGGACTCAATAATTCACAGAACATTGGTTTCTGCGAAGGACTCCAGATCTCGCAGAACATTGATTTCTGCAAGGCAGTCCCTCGCAAATCATTCCTCTTTGTGAGGGACTAAAGAAG